>CM066591.1:6653091-7243091 GCA_033816785.1 Picus viridis | reverse complement strand
CCTTAAAAATAAATTACTTTCAGTACATACTTTAGAAAGAAAATTATGCGTTTTGGAAAAAGCCACTCAAGCAAAAGACCATCCTTTCCAGCCAGAAGCACAAAGACACAGCTCAGACCTTTAGGGTATTTTAAAAGTATCAGCCTTTAAATCAAACAACCTATGTGTCAAATGTGCAGTCATCTCCATTAGTTAAGCTGCTTCTAAGGAATAGCTTAAGACTCTCTCCTGATAAATGCTCTGTATCTCCTACTGGATGAAATACTATTCCCAAAAAGTATTCAACAGCTCAAGTGGTGCTAACACACAGCTCCTTCCACATGCAACCAGGGTCCTGTTCCCCTTACACGACTTCCTCAAGAGCCACATCATTCTCCACAGGACACAACAACCACTTCTCACATGCAGCTTTTATTCTTCAGTTAATTCCCATCAACACTGTCCACAGCTATTTTCGGTGTATAAGACACACTCCAAAGTCCAAACCAACATGGAGTGGCAATAGGTTTTATACTAAATGCTCCCATCTGTGCTTTCAGCTCTTGAAGGTAGTGTCAATATACAAAAACATCTAGCTTGAGACTCATTTTCCTTAGGCTTTGATTTTACATTCACAGTAAATGTGACGCTCAGCTGTTTCTTAAACACAAGTGTCTCAGTCATTGGCTGTATATCTAAATACTGTTCACCAGCCATGTAGATTATGCTGTTTCTTGGAGCACCAGCTTGCAGTGCTTTCCAGACAGGAGCATGTTGGTTTGCTCTGTTAGGTGAGGGCACTGAGCAGTTACACACCCCATTTTATTTTAAAATGCTGTAAAAGCATTAACTAATCTGCCCAGCACCATGTGAGGGAGGTAAGTAGTATTCTCTCCTATTTTACAGATGAAGAAACAGACAGTGTAAGTGATTTGCCCCAGGCCACAGAGCACGTCAAAGGATAGCCAGGATTACCGTGGTGCTCTGTCCCTGGTCAGCCCACTAGGTCGCTCACACCAGCCCTGCCAGCAGAAAGCCAGGGCTCCCAGTTGGCCAAAGGACAGGCTTTCCTGTGGCCAGGCCCTTCAGCAAAAGAAGAGGTCTCCCGAAAAAGAGCTCGTTGTCCTAACTGCAAGGGAAGTTCAGGGTTTCATGTTTTAAACTTGCCACTGTGCATCCTAAAAGCCTCCAACATCATTCACTGAATTTTAAAATGCACCCTATCTAATGAGAAAGTATTCACTTTACAAACTACATGAGTTTCTTATTCATGGAGATTCCCACAAAAATACCAGTAGAGTAAGACAGGCTCCATAGTCTCCTCCTCTTAGAACCCTGTGGTTTAAGCTTCTTAGAGCCTTTTAAGACGGATTGAACCAGAGGCTGTTGTCCAACTTTGTCACTTCCAATAATCTGAGAAAAGGCTGACATGGCTTTCAGGTGAACCCCAGTAGTTCCCATTTACATGTTTCAGTTAAATCACTTGGAAAGATAGTTCAGTGCCATAGTTACTAGGACTTTTTTCCAAGGCCACCTAAAGGAAAAATTATTTGAATCTGAGATCAGGGTATGTACATTTCCTCTGCACAGCAGCCTTTGAATACTTACAGTGAGATTTCTTTATACATTTAGATCAGCCCTTCCCAGCTCCATTATGAATCTGAAAGGACTTGACTGGATTTCCTTACACCATGATTAGCCACTTTTAAGATGCAGCCCTCTGCTTGGTACATATACACTGGCAGAGGAAAAAAATAATTGGGGAACACATTTCATGTTGTTGAAATGAAGTCCACTGAAGCCAGATTTTACAAGACATGACAACACACTAATGCCAAACTGACACAAATTCTCATCTATGCATTTTGGCTTTAATGGGTTAATTAGCTTGGCTGGATACAAATTTTAATTATCTGAGTTTGACATTAATGTCCTTGGAGTGTTGTCTGTAAGGATTTGGGGAATCACAGACATTATTTTAGTTACTTCTGGAAACTGTGCGTTACACTGGGATTTAAATAGTAAGAACAGACAAGAATAGTGAGAACAGGTTGATCTATTTTGAAAAGTCAGACTGTGAAGCAGGACAAACTGAGATGAAGCTGAAGTCTGGTCTAGCTTGCTTCATGTTTGGGGAGTCTCGTGGATATCACATAAAACAAGAGGACTGGAAAGTTAGGAAGCGATCTCCTTTGAGGATAGGTGACTGGGCAGAGATTTTAAATTAAGTACAACAAAGAGATCTGTATGCAACTGAGATTTCAAGTTAAGATCTCTTCACTGCTCTCTTCATCGGCCTTCAGATGAGATATATATATATATATGTATGCACACACGCAAGTCTTTATACAAGCTAGGGAACAACCACGTAACTCAATTATTGACAGTGACTCAGTTCCTACAGAGGGAGAACTGAGTACCTGCACCTGAAGGAAGTATCTCAGCAGATCTCACCCTCCACCACGGCAATACCATCATCCAGTTTAGGATGCAAAAGGGAAGTTAAAAGAGGGAACCACAGAAGAGCGGTTTGCATACAAACTCTTTGATCAGCAATTTCTAGCACAATTATGATTGACCCCTGAACAAAATGAGAACACCTATCATGCAGCCTGTTAACATTACTGAGGCTGGAGGTAAAGTATCATGCAATTTAATGCATGTACTCCAGAATGCATTAGAGGTAGCAGGTTATTTCCTTGCAAAAGTGCAGCACCGCAGTACAATTACAAGTAATATTAATGAGTTGAGTTATGTCATGCTATTTTAAGTGTGTTAGTTATTCTCTTGCTTTTAAGGGTTTGCACGATCAACTGTATCTCAATTAGATGTCTATTTGATCTGCAACAAAATATTTTTTGGCCAGTAACTTTGCAACAAACCGTCACAGGTTACTTGAAATAAGTAGTATCAGCAGTTCTGCAGAAAGTATTATCTACTAAGAGCTTTTCAAAAGACTCTTCTCTGTTTTTCTATTATTTTCTGTTCATTTTTCTAGAGATGCATTTGGTTTAAGATTCAAGAGAATTCTGATTGCTTTTGTGTATACGGATTTAAGCCCTCTTTGTGCTTGCAACAACATAAATAAATTTGTTCTTTAGAACAGCAACTGTGTGGTTCTTTAAAATGCAATGCAACCCTTTGTGCAGTAGCTCTGCATCTTTTAAAGACAATCTTCATTCTGTTTTCCATGTTGCCTTGGTATCAAAGCCAAACTCATTTGGATTTTCTTCTGTAAAAAATTTGTATAGATAATTTGGCTTTAGGAATACTAAGTAAATGCAATACACTTCTCTTTTAGGTTCACACACCTATGTAATTGCTAGAATTATATGAATACATTTAAATTCCACCTAAAGGAATGAGAGTGGCATTCAGACAACTCCTCTGTTGCCCAGTGAGAATTATGAAAAGGTTGGGGCTTCTTTGAACCACAATATGTAATTTATAGAAAGAAGTCTTTCCTCCTGACTTTCTTCCACTGTGTGCTGGTTAAAATACCTGTGAGAAACCAAACACCTCCTGGGAACTGCACAGCAAATTTAGAGCACTTAGCACTCCACCAAATCCTAACTTAAACAAGGGTAAGGAAGGAAATGATGGAGGTTATCATAGGTGATAATCACAAAACATAGTAACAAAATGCTAAAACTGGTAACAAAATGTTTAAAATGTTTAAATAAAATTCTCCAACATGCAGATTTTTTTTTTCATTTGTTTTAAGAAAGAAAGGCAACAACTAGATTTCTTTGTAATATTGCTGGCATTTTTTGTTCTTTTCCCAAAAAAAACAGTAGTGAGCAGGCAAGTTTGTGTTACATTCTTTAGAATATAAAGGAAGATGTTTTCACCCTTGGATAAAACATTCAAACCTCTAAAGGCCTCACTCATTCCAGATGGGAAATGGAATGCCTTCCTATCATATATTTTGGAAACAATATCCTTTTACCTGGAAATGCTGATAAGGAACAAATTCAAAATGGCCCTCATCCTCCTGGACCATCTTATTTATTAAAATAATGGTATCTTTTAAACCCTCTATACCGAGCTATCGGTCAATGTTGATTGACACAAATATTTGTATTAAAGGTTACATACTGCAATTTACAACTGGGTGCTATCACAATACTGTATGTTAATGTAATCAGTATTTTCATTTCATGAATTCATTTGCAGCATGACACTGCAAGGGTATTCTTATATATACTGAAGATACAATTGCTAAGTAGTTCAACAATTCTCCTTTAAGTGGGATTTTTATTTTTTTTTTTTTAATCTGATACATTTTTAACACAATAAACCCCACTCCTAGTTCTGTGTGCCTGCTTTAATTTCCTACCTTTTAAAGTGTTTAGACACTTGGAATACCTAGCATACTGAATTAATCCACAAATATTTACGAGAAAAATCTATTTAATTTTCTTTCTGTAGTAACTACCACAGGGACTATTGCAACGAAAAATTTCCCATCTTAAGGAATTAATGCGATTACTGATATAGAGAAAAAAAAATGTAATTTATATCATCAGAAATACGTAAAAGATATAATCCCACAGTCACAAAAAAGAATCTTTATTCCCTCTTTGAATTCCAAAACAATACAGTCTTGCCTTAAGGAGAACAGAAATAATATGAAGTACCTTAAGCAAGATAATTTTAAAAGGAGGGGAAAAAAAACCCCACACAATTGCATTATTGTTGTGCTAAACTGTGACATACTTAAAAAGCTAATTTCTTTTATGATAATGGAATTAGGTGTGCATATCCTTTAATCTACTTCACTGTTTCTTCACATTTTTGCACACAAACACGTGTGAAGTGTTTCCCAGCATCGGGGCTACCCGGTTTCACAAACGGCAATCGTTTCAAGAACAATTAAAAATATACTTGGCAATTCCATGAACTTCCCTAGATTTATTTTCCTTAACAGTTTTGGAACTAGGATGTCACAAAAATGAGCAGCAAATTAAAGACCTACTGCAACTCAAATGAATTCGAGATGCGATCAATATTTTATGAAAAAAGGAACATTTGACATGAGTGACTGTCCCAAATTTTACCAAATCCATTTCAACCAATCACAACGCTGAATCTAAATCAGAAGCTCAGCAAACAAAAATGTAGCCCCAAAATAGGGCTTTCTATAGCTGTGTCAGTTCAAGCGCATTTACTTTTAAAACTCAGTACAATCGCCCTTCAATTATTCCTTTCAATTAAATAAACTTTAACCAAGAAATTAATCTGCTGTGGCTGGGCATTCTTCTGTTCCACAGAAGCAAACATTTTTCCACTCGTTCTACTTTAAGAAGCAAAACTAAAGACAAAAGGATGACCTAATTAGTTCTAAGTAATATTTAAAGCTTTTATATATAGTATACTCTTATTGCTACCCCTAACTTCCAAGGCTTTATACTGACTGATCATGTTTGATTTATCCAGCACTATTACTACTTAAGCATGCAATTCCTGTTGTCCATTCTAGTATGCATCCAACAATGAGGAGGAATCAAACTGTAAAGAATATTTTCTGTGAACCTTGATCAAATTAACTGTTAGGGCAGGGGTGTCCTCAAAGGCAAACAGGGTCACCACTGGTGACCAGAGGTCTTCAATGGACAGACCCATGCAAAACTAGTCAAAGGCAACAAAGAAAATTCCTCAGAAACAGCAAGAAACAACAGTAAGAAGTGAGTTTCAGGAATCTCTTACATTTTCCTACCCAAGAGCCAGTCCCACTAGAAAATTTAAGCCCTGAACAGATGTTGTCCCACTCCTCAGCACTTTGGGGAGTGGGACACCAAATACAGTGAGCAATGAAAATATGTCTCTGGTATTTATTTCCTTATAATTCTTAATTTCAATTAAAGTACTGAATTATTAGTGCTATACCAATTAAGTTCATTTTGGTTATTTGAACAGATTTGACCAGCTAGTTATGATAAAAATACCCATCTAAATAGAGTAACAGTGGATAAAAAAATGTAGGTCACCAAAGAAATAAACCATCAACAAATACTGCCAGCTTTCTGTTCGGGAAGCAATTTCAGCATGAGCCTTTCTTTGCTCTGTTCAGACCCCAATTCCTACATAACAAAGCCTTTAAGCACACACTAGCCTTAAGCACATGCTTAAAAAAGCTTTGCTGCGTTAGGACCTTCCGACTGGCACACAGGACATTTGGAACTGCTTGTAATGTAATCCCCTGTAGTAAGCATGCCCTCTTTTCCAGTGTCAGTGACCTACTCACAAAATTTACGTACAAAACAGAAAGATTTATGTAGAAAGAATCGTGTCACATTCTGTCAGTCTAATGGTAGTGCCCAACATACATCACCTTGTAAACTACCAACGTCCTATGCTCACAAAATGCCAGCAAACACCTATGAAAATGAACTACAGTGCAACATACAAAACAAGACTTCAGACTAACACTTGTGAAGCATCAGTCTTTCACATCTGTGCCACAAATGGCCAATTCACATTATATAGCAATGTGCATATTTTCTAATTAGAATAAACTAATAAAATCTCTAATACTCTTCTGTAAGTTGCCCTTCACATAGTGTGAAAATAGTTGAGAGTTTAAGTCATGTGTATTTTTTTTTTTTTTTTTTTTTTAGAAAAGTGTATCTATGAAGGATTTCACTTTTTTCCAGAATCATATCTACTAAAATCGTTTTTAGCATCCAAAACTGAAAATAGTCCTCTAAATAAAGTTTTTAGTTAATATCAGTGTTTTGGAGCCTCCCACTGGCAGCCATGACACAGCTGAAGTGAACCATCAGCTGAATCGAGGGTTTGTATCCAGCATCAATCACTATTTTGCTTTAAAGGAAATTAGTATTTCTGAGTTTGTATTTTAAATGCAATTTAAAAGATCATAAAGGAAAGAATCCAGCATTTATTGTGTGTCTCCCAGCAGACTATTTACTGTTCAAACATCTACTATGTAAAGGTCAAATGATTTCACTGAATGTAACAGTGACAAAAATATTCTGCAGCACTGAAAAAAACACCAGATGATCAAGGAAAAAGATATGAACCTAAGATCTCACAAGGGTGACAATAAATAATGCAGATCCAGTTCAGTAAGAAAGAAAATTGCAAATTTGTGCCAGGAGAACCAGATTAAGAAAGATAGTGGGCAAAATACAAATTACATACCTCTGGCAACATTCTTCATCAAGGCATATTTTAAAGTAACACAGCAAATGAATTTTTATAAGAAAACCCCAACATTTCTTATACAAATATTGCTTGCATAGAAACTTATTCAGATGGGGAACCTCTGAGGTATTCTGCTGCAGGCAGCAACGTGGATAGTTGAACTCAAAACAAAAATCCAGTGCAAATAGTTGTGGTAGCTGTAACATGCAGAGTAAAGCTGCAGTGAGCACTCATTCAGGAATGAGACAGACTACAGGTAAAACCAATATAAAAAAAATTTACTCAAATGCTTATCTGAAGCAAGCAGCAAAGGCTAATAGGTACCAATTTATTTTCCATTTTACTGTGGCTTTCCTTCCTTGACATTTACATCAAGTACTTTAGGCTCTCATTGTTTCTAACATAAAGAGCTTCCACAGTGTGCTAAGCACATCACTTGCTGGTGGTCCTGGCTCTTCTAAGCCAAGATCTCACCACCAACTCAAAACAGCTGAAAACAAACCCAAGAATTGCCTATCAGGCTCTGTGATGTGCTGCCACGGAAGGTAAATTTGGTGGTCACCAACGGTACTTGATCTGGGTTGATCCACTGGATCTCTCCATGGACCAGAAGACAGGAACATCAAAGGCAGGAGGCAGAAATGCAGCGGAGTTGAGCAAGAGAGGTAGAAAAAAACTCAGCAACAAGCAGGATTAAAGTATGTGTAGAGGGAGAAAAAAGATGAAGAATTATATGGACAAATGGGGAAAAAACAAACAAAAAACCCCCGGAGGACAAGGCAACAAAAGGAATACAACACTTACCACATGAAAGAAAAGTGAAAAGGAATTTTTAGTTGGTGTGGCTTTGGTTGGTTGGTTGGTTTGTTTGTGTATAACGAATGAACAAATCTTGACTTATCTTATATTCTAACACCAAACCTGAATTTTGGTAACTTAAGCCGATGTATCTTTAAAAAAGGCTCTGGCCACATGTTTTTAAAAATCAAAACATATCCAATGAAATAGCAAGTAAAGATGGAAAAAAAAGATAAATTGGCATTATGTCTGAATGAGATTTCTGTTAGCAAGCTCACCAATAAAACCCAAACAGTGTAGATGCTACTGATTTTATATATAAATACAAAGACATGTAATTTTTACTACTAAATTATGTTCAGAAACATACATACGTTTTTTTCTGTGCTCAACCAGCTCAACAGCTTGCTTTGCTGAGCATTTTGAAAACCAGTTGTCCCCAAGTAGAACAGTAACCTCATTGGTATGGACAAGTTTTCCTGGCATGAAGGCAAGAGGACCAAAAGGTACCTGTCAAGGGCACAGAAGAAACTGCTGAAAATCATTCATAAAAAAAACCTAAACAGTCCTTCATGACTTTCTAAGTAAAACACAGAGTTAAAGAAATAAAAATTCTACAGTAGTTAATAACTAACCCTTCATAAACATTCTAATTACTAGATCTATTTTAATTTAGTATACTGCACTTAGAAAATCAGAAAAGTGGTACTGAACTAGACAAATCTTTTTGTGACATAAAATTATAGTATAGCTGAATGCTCACATGTGAAACAGATTCACTTAATCCTAACACGCAAACCTTGTTAACAAAAATACTGTCCTTTAAGACAACTACAGATTTGTTACTTACATATTTATTTAGCTTTGCTAGAACTTTAAGAATATTTAAATAGGCATGGTCAACTCAAGGATAAGTTGCTTTTCTCAAGTAAGTGTCTGGCGATTAGTGAAGTACCCAGAAACCTCAGTCTTAAGTTTGTGTGGTTACTAGAAGGATCACAGATGTGCTTAATCTCACTTTATCATTCATTCATCAATATGCAGACCTTGATCTTTGAGTGACACTCCACAAAATAACTTCCATCCTCCAACAACTCTCCAAGAACAATACATAAAACCAGAGTACTTCAGACAGGAGCACATTGGTGATAAACACATTTGATAACTTTAAGAGATGCTTCTTAAAATGGATAACACTCTTAATATGTATTACAATGTATGGGCCTCTGGCTTTATGAATTAAGACATCTTACATAGCCCACACTCTACAAATGGTGCCTGGGCAAGTCCTATGGCTGAGGAGAAGCCTTGGCCACTGTCACTCCCGTCTCCTGCACCAGCCCCCTGCATTCTTACCCTCTGACCGACTGTCACTCACCTGACTGCATTTGGGCTTCAACCACAAGGAAATTAGGAGATTAAATCAAAACTAAAATGGGAGGTGGCAAAAAGCTAAGAACCACATCCACATTAATTTTTCTTTCTTAGGGTAAAAAGAGATCTCTTTCAGCAAATTTGTATCCGTCCGTCCTACTTTATATCTCTGCCAGCTTCCTCAGGACAGACACTTGCTTTCTTACTCTGTGCTGAAGTAGAGCACTTGGCCTAGTGGATCTGTTTCCTTGGGAAGTGGTTTTCTCTAGCCTCAGTAACCAGGAAGAAAACAATGCTTCAAACAGACAGGATCCTGACATTAAGACTACGTAGAATGTGCTTTTAATACATGTGTAGTCTTTCCTGATTTGGTTTTCAAGTAGCCAACTGCACCATTTGCCTGTTCACTCTTCCCCCAAAATGACAAATGCAAAATTGAAAACATATGAAATTATTTGGCTAACAGGATAGAAACTATTTATATACATTTAAAATAACAGATGTGAGGTGCTATTGCTAAACTAAGAATAAGCCCTCTTAAGCCCCACTTTTTCCAAGATCAGGATTTTACAGAATAGAATACAGAATTAACCAGGTTGAAGAAGACCTTCGAGATCATCAAGTCCAACCTAGCATCCAACACCATCCAGTCAAAAAAACCATGGCACTAAGTGCCCCATCCAGTCTCAAACACCTCCAGTGATGGTGACTCCACCACCTCCCGGGCAGCCCATTCCAATGACCCATCACTCTTTCTGTGAAGAATTTCTTCCTAACATCCAGCATATAATCATTTAGCTTTACATCATGTGGCCATCATATACCCATTATAAATGGCCTACAAACATTACATTCAGAGCATAGGAAAGGGAAACACACTCTGCCCACATGGTAAATGTATTGCAGTGCCATCTTACTAACAACTCTATACACCAAGCCAGGCTGCCAAGGAAGAAAGCAGATATTTTGTACTGAAATTAGTTGTTATTTACAGTACAACTTCCATCCCCTCGAAGATATATCTTGAATTGGACCTGAGAAAGGAGGAGGTAGAAAAGAAAGAGAGCAAAGCCACTTTGGTCAAAATTCTGGTGAAGCACGAGCCAAAAGGGTAAAGTTTACACATGGAGCTGTGCAGTTGTTAGGGAAGATTCAAAGCATTAGAAAAGATTGCTATGTCAATGTGGAGATCGGTGAAACAAAAATTAGCGGCACCTTTTTATGTAAAATCAATGTTCTAGGGCTTATTTCCATGAATCAGGAAGTACTACAGCCACTTTCTACTCAGGAAATGACTAAGTACTGTAATTCAGTCATAATTATAGTTTTCTATACAATAGATTTACATATCAAACATGTCAAGTTTTGTGTTAGCATTTATGTCATCAGTTCTCAGTTGCAAGTAACACTGTAATTTGTAATGGATTTCAAAGAAAAGAGAAAGAAACAAAAGCAAAGGTTTAACTATTATCATAGATGTAATGCTCCAATGATGTACTACATGGCAACCCAAATAACACACCACCAATGCAGATACCAAATCACTAAAAATGTTAGCTCATTTTCTTGTGTGAAGCCTCCAGTGTACATACCATGATGTCATAGGACAGTTTGTCAGGCAATGTATGGAGTCGCTCTTGAAGAGCCTCGTAATCGCTCTCCACCTTCTTCCTGTTGACAAATTCAAGTTGATTCAATTTCATACCTCAAGAGTCATTGTTTTTCTGATAGTAATTCAGCAACACATTAAAAATACCAAAAAATAAACTATTAGACTCTTAAACACATACAGCTGACAGACTAACTCATTTATAAATACTTGGGATGACAAACAGAATAGCTAGATTATTTTAGATGACATGTTCAAACTGGGACATGGTAATTTTAGATTGTGCACACCTCTTTCTGAATTGGAATCTTCAGGATGCAAAGCACTGGTTCATTCACTAGGATTTGGCCTATCTCCCTCCATTTAAAGTTTAACATTTGTATCACCATCAGCATTTGGAAAAATAACTGAAAGTACAGTTTATACTTTGTAAGAGGCAAATTCCTCAAAGTATCACTTGTAACAAAGAGTTTGTGACCTTGGTTTTGACATAAATAGGCAAAATTTAAATTCTGATTTTCACATAAGTCTGTGCTCCTATCAAGAGTCAACACTCTTTAAAGACATCTTGACCACCAGAATTGTCACATCTTCAATCCCTGACAAGGGACACTACAGGTGAGGAATATCCCTTCTGCTGCTTCTCTATCTAAATCATAATGTGGCTCATGATGCTACCCAAGACAAAAATGACTTAGTAAACTTAAGACAAATTATTCCCATGGTAGACACCTGGCTCTTCACTGGACTTTGCAAAATAGGGCATTTCAATTGCTGCCAGGATACTCCTTTGTGTGCAAAACAAGTAACTAGACACCATCTAAAAAAGCCTTCTTTTGTGACAACATTTTTAAAGTTTGCCTGGAGAGTCTTTTTAATGGATCACTGCCATTGTGAAGATGGTCAGAAATCATCAGCTCCTCCATGAATTGGCAGGCATATAAATGTCAGGTTTGATGATATTGTTTACTTGTACTTCCAAACAGTAAACATACATATGGTAGTAAATTCTGCAATAAAAGACAACTGAAAACATGGAGCAGCACAGGTAACAATGCTGACCCAAGATGCAAATTACAGGTTTTCTGAGAATGATTCAGGAAAGCAATTTCTAAATGTGCTGAAAAATTAATGTCACAGTTGATAATACAACTCTTGAAATATCATTGATTGTCTTAGATTCATAAGCAGACTGAAATCTTCAGCATTCATTATGAAAAATTATCTGATACTTCTATGTTTTGACTCATCTGCTTCCATAGTTGAACTTTGTGGTAATCACCCTGCTTTAGACCTCTAGTACCTCATCTTTTAAGTTTCTGATATAGACCTTAAAGGAAGAATTTAAGTTTTTATGCCACCTGGACATTAAAACTGAATTCCATATAATCAGTTTACAAAGGATGCTTTCTGCTGCTGCTTTGACAGTAGATTTCTCCCAGATATTTTAGGTAAATTTCTCTGAACACTGTCCACATCAAACTGAAAATATAATTCATCTCCTTCAAAGAGGAATGACAAACTTGTGAATCTTAACAAAATTCACCAAGACTTTTTTTGGGGGGAACAACAAAGTAACAACAATAACAACAGATTACTTAATGCTATTTACAGAATCCAGCCTTTGCCTCGCAGAAATCTATGTGTGAGAAATGGACCCTGATGGACTCCAACCACCCACTGAAAAACAAACATGACCTCCAAGCTGAAAGCCTTGCCCATGTCTTAAATGTGAAGCAAGGACTCCATGGGAAGAGAATAGTATGAAAATCCTCCCACTCATGGCAGGATTAAACATTCCCATAGGTTCATGGCTGAAAGTCACTCAACGTTTCTTCATTAATCTGTAAAGAAGATAAGGTCTGACTGCTGCCCGTTACTGAATAATCTAATTAGGGTACAGGAGAAATCACTTGCTACGAAAGCTGTTTTGCTTTAAAGAGCAAACCATGCTTCTTTTTAGAGTGGGACCAGTGCCCCTTGCTGATCAAACCTCCACCACAGAAAATCTCTAAAAATGTGGTCACATCCTGAACTGGTTCATTGAGAAAAAGAAAACAAAAATTAATCCTTTTAATTAATTAGCCTGAAATAGCGTTACATAAGGAAAGAAGCTGACCACCTTCTTCATCTATAGCTCTGCAGTGTGCCATGCTATGCTCAGTCCCAGTACACAATGAAGAACCAAAGTGAACAGGAGGGATAAATATTGAGAGTCAAACTATGAATGTGTCTGAAGGGGAAACATATGTGTAGATGTTTAATCTCATATAAAATCCATTACTGGATTCATGACTTTAGAAATCTATTTCAAAACATATACCATAAAATGAAAAAGAAAATAATTTAATGGAAATATACTGAGGCTGAGCATTTTAAAACCCTACTGTTATTCACCCGATTCTATTTAACAGTCTTCTGTGTCACTGACTATTTAAAAGGTCTTATATGAACAAATTACTCAGCTGAAACAAGAGCATTCAGCTCTTGCACAAGCAAGATCTAAACAGGGTTCTAAATTTTTAATAACATTTTAGAAAGTAAAGATTGTATAGATGATGTATGAACTGCTTTTCTACATAAAAAGGTATCAGTAAGTTAAGGTTTTCCTTTTGACATTATGTCCAAAACCTCCAAGCTCATGGGACCATGGCCAGAGTTTGCACAAAAGCAAACACACAAGCCACTCCTACTTCCACAGCCAACCCTCTCTCCCCACTCCACAAGCCTCAGCCATTTTTATAAGAGGAAATAACTGTCACAACTTTCAAAACTTTTCATAAGCTGTTCAAATCTTCAGACTTTCTTTCAATTAGGCTATTTGTAAAAAATACTCTCTTAGCGAAAGAATGCATGTGCACAATTTCACACAGGACCAAACAGGCATGGACACTGCAAAGCTCCTGAGAAAGTATGTGTGCTGGGGATATTCTGCCTGGCTTCACCACAGCAGCACCAGTAAGCACTTCAATAATATTTCCCTTATTGAAAATTAATGCAGTCTCTGAATTTTAAACATAAATGAAACATATTAGTTTTAGATTACTTTTGCGAGCCAATAGTCAGAATTTAATATGATGATGTGTATAGATTGCCTTGATTTTTTTTCCTCTTATCCAGTGCTTGCAGCCTATGTGCATTTAAACTAAAAACATTTGATACACACTAAATATAAATTATTTGCTTGGAGATCTTTCAGGCATGAAGAAAAAGCCTCTTAAAATAAATTTAAAATATTATATGCTTGATGGTGTATAACCAAAGGTTTAATCTCACCACTAAAGGGGCAGTTGCTGTGATTCTGCAATAACCCTGCAGACAATAATCAAGACAGCTCCTGTTGTTCTCTCAGTAAAATCATGGTAAACACAGCATGGATATATTGTAATTTGATATCTGTAAGATCAACTGTTATATCTCACAGTAACTCATAATATAAGATTTCATTCACCGTTAAATGTACATTTTCCTCAGATGTCATAGAAAACTATTATTTACTAAGCATGCTTTCTATTAACCATAGATTGCCAACAGAGAAAGAAGTGCCCAGAAATAATTTTTTTACATAACAAACCATTTTTTCTACACATTACAAACTAAGCTTTCTCACGTACTTTACTGGGGGAAATAAACAGGGAAACATTACTTTCACATTGTTTTAGCACACAGAGGGGCTAAGTAGTATTTCCCTACTTGCTTCATAGTTAGAAAGAAGACTAATTAATTCTGTCCTGGAAGAACCTTTTCACCACTTGGCAAATTCAGCATTCACCCACAAGATTATTCTGGGGAAAATGACAGATGAGCTAGGTATTTAAAACAGAAGTACAATCACTAAGGCTCAGTGTATTTGTGATTTAAAGTAACGATATCAGTGGAAAATATACACATTTGAGTATACTGCATCAATTCTGAGCTATCACTAACTATAATTCCCAAAACACGCCAGTAGGATTTGTCTATCATGAGAATAAATAGCAATACTTCACTAAAATATAACTAGGTTACTGATCAGTATTTCAGGCATGCAATTAAACATTTTTCACTTACCAGTGCTGGATTTTTCTTGGCAGCTAGTGACCACCTGTCATTAAAACAGATAACTACTCATGAAAAAACAAGGCTAAGCACACAGCTGCAATGTCAATGCATCAGAAACTAGAACAGTAGCTTTACAGATTTTGCAGTGTCTCTATATACATTTTTATTTGTCAGTGCAAAGGCATCTGAATGGTAGTTCTTAGGCAGCACACTTTATCACACACTAATGCAGACTGATAACCGCAAAAAAAAATTACAGCTTTTCAATTCTTATTTTGGTACAATACCTGCTCCATAACTATTAGGTGACACACGATGTAAGATAAGTAGTAGTTTGTGCAATCTGCAGATCTGTTTTCAGTGTTACATGTTTGCAGAGTAAAGAAACAACATAAATTATAACAAGACATCAATGTAACTTCCATACTCAGTCATTAAAAAACAAAAACAAATGAACCCCACAGCACCAAAAACATTCTTTTCTCTATCAGCACATCAACAAATGTTTCCACTGGCGGTTTTAATCTGAAAAAAAGCACAAATTAATTTTGTGGTGTTTAAATACAAGGGTATTTGAGACCATTATGGGCTACTGGCTTCCCTTCGGTTCTCTCTGGATGTCAAAAAAAAAAACCCAAACAAATAAAAGGAAGTTATATCTGAGTATTCCACATTTTCTTTACGCCACAGGCTTTCCCAAGAAACCCAAAATAATTTACAAAACAGAGCACATTGTTAAGGTGAAGGATTTCTTTTTTCTTTCTTAACTGTGTTTTTCTTAGACTGACATAGCAAACAGAGAAGATGCTGAAATCTGTGACCTTCTCTGCCATAATTACGTGGAGATTTTGTCTTTCAAAACATATCCTGATCTCTGAATAATGGTTACCAAAAATATAACACAAACAATTTCATTCAATTATATGAAATGCAATGAAGCCATGAGGCAATTAAGTATGTCTAGACATCTTCTCGGTATAAGGATTTTCTAGATTTTTTTTTTTTCATTTATTTCATTTTCCTATAGCCAAAACAATAGCAACATTTGAAAGCAATTCATGAGAAAATTTGCAGAAAAAACAGTACCATACATTCACATACCACTGAAATCACTGGAGCAGATAATTTTTATTATTATTTTTTTTTTGCCAAACAATGGAATGAAAGAAGACTTTTTCTTAGTGTATGTGCTGATATTGCAGAACAGACCTCAGACCCTGCACTTTCTACTCATGCAGGGGTAAAAACCAACGGGACTACTTTGTGAGCTAATCATTCTTTAAACAGAGTAATGTACTTACATGGAAAAAGATCAGCTCTGCATTTGTGGTTATGCTATTTCATAATCCACCAGGAAACTCAGCCAGGTAGCTCATTCTGCACAAGCCAAGTTTAAATCTATCATTTGCTTTAAACTCCTATCAATCAAATGCCTGCCAAATTTTTTCCTTAATGTTCTAACTATTTTTAGGGTAAAGAGTAAATACACAGACTTCTATATGACATCAACACAAAAATCTAATTCATACTATTAAGATCATTAAAGAGTAAAGTTTCCATCAAAGGTATACATCATACAGCACAGTTAACATTTGGAAATAATGCTAACACACAATAAAGCCCACCACTAACAACTGGAAGAGGCAGAGCCTACTCTACAAACATCCTTCGTTCTTTCAGATTTGGTAGTGATTGTGAAGCATGCAACATAATTGAGCATACAAAAATTTTTATTAAATCCTTTAAGAAAAGTTTCAGTTTAATTGTCCCATTACAGATGAAGATGGAAAAGGCAGGAAGCTTTCCATTCCCAATACATGACTTTCCATGCATGAAGTGAGCTAAAAGCACAAAAAGAAAAGCCCTGCAAACCATAAGAGCAGCATGTTCATTAACCTCTACATGATAATCCTTTCGTAGCTGCATATTAACTAGTTACATATTCATAATCATTTACATTATTTAAGAGGACCTTCTATGAAAATTTCCAGGCTATATCCATTAGCTACAATGTTAAAGGTTACACAAGATAGTCTACTTAATGTTTCCAGGAAGCTTTTTAATTAGTAAATATGTAAATTGAGCACATATGCTTCTTATGTTTTTAAAAAATAGTCCATCAGTAAAACAGCATAGGAACATATGCTGTTTCCATCACCCTTTATCCCCTTTACAAAAATGAAGAAAAGAAAAAATCAATACCACCAATCAATTTTAATTTAATTCTTCTTCTTTGATATAATCTCTCTTGAAGGGATACTAAAGGGTGGAACCAGCGACAAATCTTTTTGTTTCAGTGGCCAGAACAAAACGAGGCCTTTTACCGTGGTGCTAAAATACACCACCTTAAAAATGTTTCAGGCTGCAGTTCTGGAACTGAACTCTATTAAAAAGAGAGAAAATAAATATTGAAAAACAGATGGAGATCAATTATGCATACTTCTTTTATTAGGTCAGTCCCACTGTTTGGATAACAACTGATCTTATCACGGCAAAGAAACAAATAGATAAATATGTAAAGAAATCTTTGATACTTTACGCCCTTAATCAAACACAGGAAAATCATTAGTCTATCTTCTGCACATAATTTATATCTAGAATTACAATTTAAGAATTAAAATTTCTTCCAGGGTAAATAAAACAAATGACCTGTTTGTTTGTTCATTTGAGCTCAATTTGTCTGGACACCTTGTGCCACCAACTAAGCATTACTTTTAACACAGCATGGTCTTGGTGCAAGTGGTATCAATGAGCTCTAAATTCTCCCCTTTCAGGCATAAAAATACATTTATTTGTGAATGCATGTGCTTATCTACATGCTAAAGTATTTATTAAACTACTTTTGCAGCAAATACCTAATCACAGGCCTGGTTATTAAACAGGATCCACTGCTGGAAAACAGAGTCTTAAAATAAAGCAAATGGGCAACTATCTCACTTCCCTTTCCTCCAAAGGCAACTTGTTAAAATTAAGTGCTCTTTTGGCTCCTGACTGGACAGAGCCATGCACAGGAGCTCCATGAGTGGCCTTCGTGGAACAGCCCTGGGAAGGCACATCTCTGTGCATCTGTAACCCAATGTGCAATTCCATCTGCATTAAAAACCAAACCATTACAGCAGGTGACTACACATTGTTCTGCTCTCATCACTACTAAATTGACCTATTTAAAGGGAAGCATACATTGATGCTTTTAGGGAATCTCTTGTTTCTAGGTGTCACAAGCCGAGTACGGCACAGCAAGAGGATCAGCTTTAGTACTAGTCAATTCCCAGGTGACTCCAAGGCTACTGTGCTGAACACAGGGCAGTTCACAAGATAGTGACTCCAAATCACCCCAAACAATTCATATCATACAGCCAAAGACTTCTTCAGCCATCTGAAGGGAGAAAATTCCTTTTGTCCACAACATTTTCTCACTTTTAAATCATTTGTATTCCACCTTCTCTGTGATCTCCTAACTGAAGAGCTCAAAAACTTCTCCATTAATTAAAGTGTAGAACACTATGGAAACACACTGCACTGATTTTGCAGGCCAAGTTAACCACTAACATTAGTCAGGAAAAGGGCTAGAAACAAGCCAGACATCCTGACTCAGCAGCCAGACACCACAATTACATGCAATGTTTCCTTGGGATGAAGTCAGGTGAGAAGGATGCTGCAGTATGAAGCTGATTCTCATCCATACATGCCCATGAATCTCCAACTTGTTCCACATTACCCCACCTTTCTCCCGCAGGTTTCACCTCACAAACAAGGGCATCTCTTTCTTCCACCTCATTTTTCATCACCTGTTGCTTCTGCACATGCTCCCATTACTAACAGCTAAATATAATTCTCTGTGGGGTTTCTGATTATCAGTGTGGCACACAGATAGTTCTGCTCTCCTCTCCAAGATTATTTTCTCCAAGGTGGAATGAATACATGCAAATATCTCTACTAAGCAGAGACAGCTGCCCACAAAGGTGATGGTTTTAGCACACTGAGAGTATCTCCTCTCTCTCTCATCTGTCTAAATAGCAATAAGGCAAATTGCCTAGTCAGAATTTTATTTATGTCTCAGCTCATTAAAAACTACAAGCAACACATCCAGTACCAGTCTCATCTGTAGAAAGTTTTTGGTACCAATGCTAAACCTGCCGTAACCAAGACACACAGTTGTGTTCAAACCTGAAGAACCAGAAACGATTTTTTTAAAGATAAAAGATAATTTCAAAGCCACATCAGATTAGGAAGAGTTTCTAAATCATTGAGAGTCTGTTTCCATACTTGCAGGTATTCAAGATGGAAATATGCAGCACAGCACAAAAACAAAAAGCTTCCATTTAAACAAAACGCAAGTTTGGTATCTATGAGGCCAAGTAAATGTGCTGTTTCTACATGCATACTTCAGTAATTTGCTTCAAAACTGTGGCTCACAATGTGGCTGGTCTTCTGAAATTAGAAGCTAGGGACACAGATCTAATCCCAGCTCTGATTCTATTTCTTCTATATGGCCTTGAGCGAATCACAACCTCTCAGTCTACATTTCTTCATCTGCAAAATGGGGATAATAGTATTAACCTACCCACCTCAGAGTGTTTAATGATGATTAATTAATGTGAGAAAAGCACTCTAAAGATGTAAGAGCACTATATAAGTGATAAAGCATTATTTACCACTTGAAAAGTAATCTGAATAAAATCAGATATGCAAGTAATTTGTTTACATGTAGCAATAATATAATTTGTGACTATTTAATCTTGAATTAGTCTCACTTTAAACATCCCTTTCAATCACATTTCCAGTTACTTAGGCAAAAATGACAGTATGGAATACTTTTTGTGGAAGCAGAGCAAGTAATGAGGTGGTAATTAAAGTAAGGTTCTAATAAAGTCTAAAATCAATGATTTGCCTTCAGGAGACTGTCCCTACCATTTGGGAATGTGTAAATATCTCAGTCTCGACCTTGGTTCTGTTGCTCAGAACTTTCCATGAACTACAGTGGAAGTCTATGCTAGCTTTCCAAAATGCAGATCCACGTTCACAAGACTCATGATAAATCCAAGATAATTTCCACTACTGACCTAATTCAGATGACTCCAACTCTGCACAGCTTTAACTGCTTAACCTTCTACATTCAAGTATTTACTGCAGTTGATATATGCTCACAAGCTGCCTTCATCTGTAAATGTTTGCAGTATCAAAACCCACTCTGTCATGCAACTCCTGCATTAGGTTTCTCTGTTGCACACCCAAACCCTAGAATTTTACCAATGAAATAACCAGCTCACAATATGACTTTACATTACAGAGGTACACTAATGGGTGGTCAAATATTTAATCATCTCTTGGTAACAAGGATGTAACAAGCCACACACAAAATAAACATTTTAAATTCATTTACTTTTTCTCTTTTGCTCTAGGAAACTATACAGCACTTGCCTAAAACACTGCAATCACTGATGGAGAAAGAGAGAATTAGCATTTGCACAATTGTTTTTCCCAGAGCCCCATTTTCAATCAAAAAAATGAAATAAAACTATTAAAAGTTCTTCAGTCTGTTGGCACATTGTATGATCTAATGGAAAAGGAAGAAAGCATTTCTGAGCTCTCATATTAATTTATTAAATCATATTACCCAAAAACACTGCATTTCAACAAATTATTAACATGCAGCTCCCTTTGGGTGAAAACTTTTGCCTTTTGAGGAAATGCGTTTGGGAAGAATATTGAAGGAAAAGAGGGACTGAAAGAAAACTGAATCATGGCAAACATTTCTTTCTGAAGGAAAAAATATTTTAAAATATAAGCACCATTTTCATCTTTCTCTACAATAAATCCAGTGAGGGTCTACTATTTTATATATTGATTCTGCAAAACACCCAAGTGTGTTTGGCATCTCAGTTTTGCAAAAAAATTTTAAAATAGTAGTACATCACCCACATTATCAATAAATAAAAACTTGAGTTCTGATTTCTGTGATTTTCATGAGCTTAAAAATTCTACTTGAAACTTCTTAAGAATTATGAAGCAGACATGAAATGCCTGATCTCTTCTTTGCCAGCTGGGAAATTCTTCCCTCTCAAGACTATTTTATGTTGTGACCACTGTTGTGGTTATTGATCACACAGACAAATGACTTAAGTTACCTTGCAAGAAGAGTGGCACTCATAAGCGGGGCAGCCCACTCTCCTACTCTTCAACCATGAGGTCCCAACACCTTCACACTGTTTTGCTGCTTATCAGTGCCCCCTGGGAGTCTTTTCAATCCGCAGACCAAGAAAACATCCCAAAGGTAGCAAGACACTTTCCATTAGGTGAGTTTGAGTTTATTTGGCTCTGAACCAACTGAACTGGTGCAAGCAAGGAACAAATTGGAGTAAGGTCTCATCTTTCTCTGGTAGCAAGTCAGTATCCATGTCATGTTATTTCATCTTGAGACAGAGCTAAGGAACTTGTAATATTTTAGCTCACTTTCGGTGTGTGGCTATACTATATCCAAGCCAGCTCAAGCACCAAGACAGCAGCAGAACAACATAAGCACAGAACTTCCACAACCTAACACACTGAACATCTCAAGCAGGTTCTGCAAGCTTTGATGCATTCTATGGCAACAGCTGTGCTGCTAGCAATATCTGAGTTAACAAACGGGCTTAAAAGTGACGTAAGCCATAGTACTTGCTTCATTACTTGCTTTAGGCTGTGTGTGGTTCAACATTTAGCTACAGTCCTGAGTAAACATTCTCCCCTGTCTACAGCCACACAGTTCCACCATCTTATCCTTCCAACTCTGACACAGTCTGCTGGCAGACCTTTGTGATGCTGCACAACCAACCACATTAAGGAACCACACTGGCTGACAAATAATCTTGAAGGTCTCTTCCAACGTAGTCTAGTCTAGTCTAGTCTAGTCTATAATCCAGGAAGAAAAAGAAGCAAACAAAGCCAACAACAAAGTTTGGGTTTAAGCTGGGTACCAACCCAGGTCACTGTCCAGTGTCATAAAGCAGTCAAAAAAATTCCCTAAGATTAAAAAGTTGTTCATCAAATTAAAGTCCTCTTCTTCCTAGACAACACATATGATCATTAATGACATTTCTGAACACGTGACTGAGTTGCTCAGAACTGCTCTAACTTGTGCCACAGCTGAAGGGGCCAGTCCAGACTTACCGATCACTGGCTCTGCATTTCCCTGTCACATTGGTGCTGGCAGCTGACAGACTTGTCCATTCCAGAATAAAGGCAATACTCTTTAAGTTCTTTTGTGAATAGTCTCACTTTAATTACCATTAAAAAAATATTTCACAATTCTTGAAACTAATAAAAACATAGATGAATACTGACTACAAAAAGTAGAAGCAATGATCAATTAGTACTGGAGGAACACAGTATCACATTAAAATCTTCCAGGTGATGACTGAATTAGCCCGTTTACATGAAAACAGCATATGATAAAACATTATTGGAATGCACCATTTAAAAAAAGCACTGGACAAGGCTGAGTGGATGTCATCAAGACCTTCTGAACAGGCAGCTGTCCAGGTACCTTTTAGAAAAGGGAGGTCCTTTTAAAAAGAAGCATGTTAAACCAAGTTCCAGACACCCTGTTAACTTTTCTCAGTTACCATGCAGTATGACATCCTGCTGTGCTAGTGTCTCATATCCAGGCATTCTCTAGATTCTGTTAACTTGGATGCAGGCTGGAGAATGTGCAACACCCTGAGAAACACTGCAGTAAAAAAGCACACTGAGGCTCATCTGCTGAATCCACAGGCAAGCAGTTCCAGACTCTCAGTGGCTCCTGCAACAACATGAAGTGTGCAAGACCTTCTTGCTCTCTTTCAGACTGCAGGAACAGTCTTAAAGCTGCCAAGTTGCTGACTCCATAGCACAGATATTACTTGGAGAAGATTTTAACAGGAACAGCCAGACACAGAAATAATTCATATAAGAATAAAATAAAACAATTTACAAGAGTCTAAGTTTAGTGTTCTTTGTTTCCCCATAACCCACCCACAAGTTGTTTACCTCTTTAAAACTTCAAGTGCCTATGATTTTGAAAACAATTTGGAAATTAAAGATCATGCAGCTCCATCATTTAAAATTGCAACAATTAAGAATATGTCACAATACACAGTGGCCACAAAATTTAACTCTGCTTTGTTGTGATGAGTGACAGGAGAGTCACTTTTTTGTCCCAATTTTCCTAAAAAGAAAATTTTTAACTTGTATTTGTCAGTGCAATAAAATAAAAAGAAAAAAAAATCATACTGCCAGCTAACACTGGAATCCTTTAGATTCTCCATGCCTGTGTTTGCACTCTACAAACGTCTCTTGGGTCTAATTGGTTCTGTAATGCCTCCCATTATGCCTCTCTTCATTGCATTGCTTAGAAACTATAGAATGTATCAGCCCACTGTAAATTCACTGCCTATACATGTCTTACCAATCATACAGACCCAACCTGTTAACTTCTTATCAGTTAGTAATCCCACTTGATTGTAGGAATAAATGTATATTAAATATTATGTTTAAATGCAGGCTCTATAGCTTGAGAATCCACCTATTTAAATATTCATTTTATATTTCCAGGACTAACATGCAATAGATTTAACACAGTATTTTCAGCTAACACATATTGCTTTTGCAAGTAATCCACGATACATATGTTATATTCTTCTTACAGAAATATTCAAAACTTTACAGAGGCACTGTGCTTCCAATGATGGTCTTTATCATGAAAATTACTAGATATTCTTCTATAATTTATCCCCAAGATACACATTCTAAGTCATGTTTTTATACAAAGTGCCTTTAGTGGGTGCACTGAAAATTGCTTTTAACATTTTGGTCTTACTATCACTACAAATTAACAAGATGAAATCTGTCCAACAGGCAAGCAGTCCTAAACAAGAATTAAAATTACTTTTCACCAGGGGTCCTCAACCTGGATGTTGCAGCCTCAATCAGATTAAAGATAGAAAGTCATGAACATCCTGTTCTTTTAATATTTTTCAAAAGGAAGGAAGCCGCAGTTCACATGGTCCCCAGAACAGCTCTTTAACACTTAAAACCTCAAACTCGTAGCTGAACCAGGGCTGTACAATGGCCTTATTGTTAAAACAATTGGCTGCAATTCAAGTATTACCTTTAATTCTGCAGACAGATAGATAATGCTCTATTTCACTATTACATTAAAGGTTGCCTTCAGATTAATGGGAATAAATAGTTTTCTTCTTACTTAATCAAGCATCACTGGGAAAGCATAATATCACAGTAATTAAAAGAAATATATGTGCCTGCTCAGATGCCAGTATATATAGATATAGTTCTGGCAAAATAACTTCATTATTTGTTATGATGCTCATACTATGATTACTAGTTTTCCAAAGTCCTGGATAACTAATTCTCCCTCATCTTTGTGCCAAGACCGCAACATGAGCCTTCAACTTCAGTTTTGTGAGAAACATATAAATCTCTGGAAAGAGGCAGCTGAAAAGACCTTCTCCATCTTAAAATACAATATTTTCATAACTGAAAATACTATTGTAATTTCATTATATATATTCATTGCATAGAAGGATTATCTACTATATCTTTATCATGAGATTCCATTGTAACCAAGATCTGTAGTTCTTTAGTATAATTTCATATTGAAGCTGAAGTGTTCAATTTTTTTTTTTTGGCCAAATAGAAGAAATTATGTAAAGTTTCTCTAAGATAAAATACCATTTTGGTACATCAGCCTAACAGAGGCTTAATTAATGGTCTCCTGGGTCCCTTTTCCACTGCAGCCAATCTGTTTAAGAATGTTAAATTTGCTTACAGAGGGGTGTAACCATGAACCAGGAATAATTCTATGTGGTTAAGACAGACATATGCTTACCCATTACACTTGACTGACACTAATCCACCAGAGAAATTACTCTTCACCAAATTCTACCACCTTGAAAATTAACTGAAGGAGCTGAAGCAGAGAAGTTACAATCACCATTTATTGGTATAATGGGCTACTATCGGCACAGCATGGACAACATAGAATATTTCATCAGATCCTCTTACTGTTCATCCACATTGGTCAGTTGGCTAAACAGATCTTTTAGCAACGACTAGTGTGCTATTCAGTAGACACATTTTTGCACACAGCCATCCAGACAAGGCACATTTTTTATACACCATGGACTGTCTGACTGAGTTTTCTTACTCTTAGCGAGTTTTCTTACTCTTATCTAAACCAGCATGTGAAAAAAACCAATACAAACTGAAGACAACATTGCAACTGAGAAGCTCTAATGGGCATCTTGGAGCTTTAGAATTTTTTAATCGTATGAGACAATATAAAAGGTGTGCAGTCTGGGCAAATGCATTTGTGCCAGTAACACAATGCATATAAGTTCCACAGTGACTCCTGCACCCACACAGAGCTCACTGCAAGACTGGGAGCCCCAAACTGCACTTGTTAAACTAGCAGGGACCACGCATTCGGGACTAGGAGTATATTCGGTTTGAGAAATAGATCTTGACTTCTGCATTATCGCCTCTGAACTCTCAGCAGTGATGTCTGCAGAAGAGGTGGTTCTACCCATTTAAACATAATGGGCCCTATCCATTCCAAACGTAAACACTACTTTTCAAAGCATGTCATAAACACGTAATTTTTGATGCACCCGATCTTCTGAGATGATTCAGTTCAGCAACATCTGCCGAAGGCCTACCTGCGGGACCATGTTTTTTAAAAGTGTGTGATTGTCTCTCTGACTGGAAAAAAAAACACCGAGAAGCGGAAGGAGGGTGGAAAGCAGGCCTTTAAGAGAGCTGTGTGCGCACGCTGCACTCTTATGCAACGTTAACGGTCTGCAAGGCGTGTTAGGGCAAGCGCTCGGCCAGCAGAGCGCAGGGTGTGCTAAAGCAGGCCCGGCGCCTCGCCAGGGCGCACAACAGGCTTCACTCCCGTCAGCTCCCGGACAGCTGCCTGACGAGTGGCGCTTCAAAAAGCGTTTAGGAAACACCACCGCTGCCCAACACGCTAAGGGACTAGGCCCAGCCCTTCTCCCCGTGGAGGCGGTCTCATGGCGCGGTCGCGCCGGTCCGGCCCGTTCCCGGGGATGATCCCAGGACTCCCAGCCTCGGCCCACCGGGGAACAACGGCCGCCGCGACCCGCCTTGACCGCAAACCGTGACGTCAGTGCCGTCACGTGCCATCCCGCTGCACGCAGGCCCCGGCGCGTGCCGCCCGGGGGCCACCGCCCCCTTCCCCCCCAAACCCCGGGAGCCGCCACCGTCCCCCCTCCCCTCCCCCCGCCGGCCCGAGGCCCGAGCCCAAGCCCCCTCTTCACGCTGCGGCCCGGGCCGGACCGGCGGCCGCGGCCTTTACCTTTTCCTGCTCCTGGCGGAGGCGGCCCACCAGCGCTGGGGTGAGCGGCGACGCGCCGCCGGGGGCCTCCATACCCGCCGGGCCGACACTCTGAGGGAACCGCTTCCCGGATCGGAGGGGCGGCGAAAGGGGAAGGCGGCCTGGCTGGGCCGGGCCGATCTCAGCAGGGCGAATGAGTCCTATAGAAATGTTTGTGGAGGACGAAGCGCCGGCTCCAGAGCCGCATCCACGCGGGGGCCGTCGCCACCTGGGCCCGGGGCGCCGCTGCCGGGGGAAGCATCTCACACTCGCATTCTGGGCCGCGCCACCGCCTGGGCCCGGCTCCCGCTGCGCCGGCGGGCCGGGAGAGCGCCGGCAGCTCGGTGCCGGCCGCCGCCTGCCGCCGCCTGCCTGCTGCACTCTGGGTAGCCAGCCAGCCCGCCAGGCGGCCCGCCGCGCCCGCGGGAGGCACCCGGCTGCGAGCCGCGAGAGGCGGGCGCTCCCCACCCCCTGCCCGGCCCGGCGGCGCGCCGCTGCCGCCGGCCCTGGCAACTCCCCCGCTGCCGCGATGGGCTGAGGGCGGGGGCACGGCTGCGACCTCCCGAGCCCCACGGCGGGGTCAGGCAACCCGCCTGGGGGCGATGGGCGGCCGCGCCCGGGGCACGGCCTGTGTCTCAGCCTATCGCCCGCGCCCTGGTGTCCCTGGTGCTGCTCGGGGTCCTGCCTTTGGTGGGAGCGCAGGCCCAGGGCACGTAGGCCTTTGGTTCGGAAAACCTAACCATGATCTCAATGGCGGTGTGATCGGCCTACACGAAACGAATACGGTTTTTGTAACTGGGCAGTGGTGTCACAATGACTAATCCCGGCATGCCCGCTCTGCAGAGCCTACATTGTTGGGACATCTGACAGTGACAGAAGGGTGCTACGACCTGGAGCACTGGAATGCAAAATATTTTTAGATGCACTGAAATCACTTTGAGCAGCACTCGGGCTTGCCTCCATAGAAAAGTTGTACAGGAAGCAAGTACAGCCAGCCACGCTTGGGAGTAGCACACAAAGTAATTTATGTCCAATACATTCATTAGCTAATTTCATGAATGGCATTAGGCGAGTCCAGAGTAACATGCTGGTAGTGGAATAGAGCCATACTTCAAGAGCATGCCAGATCACAGAAGTGCTGAAGACCTGAATAACTTCACATGGTGCTTGGTGGGATGCTGCAGCTGCAACAGGTGGATTTTAACTTGTACACTAAACATCACATAGGTGGTTTCAGTTATAGGCAGACCTTGTGTTCACTGCTGCACCTTTCTCTTAAGTGAGCAGGTCTTTGTGAACACCCACCATGCATACATGCCATTGGAGCAGAGGGGCTTATATTACGTGTCCCACAGGTAGAGGCAGGTATGTCATAAAATGGCGATGCATCTTCCCTACGTTTAGATTAGAGGTTTCGTTCTAGTGCAAAAGAAACACTCCCTTTCCATGAGGAGAACTAACCCAGTATGCACTACAAAACAACTGTGTCGCATAGATGACATAGTATGTGCTGTGCACTTTTCTAAATCTGGATTCCCATCCCCCTGAAGAGCTTGTTAAAACTCTACAGATGAGGAATTTAGAAACAATTTTCAAAGCATGGTTACTCAAGCTGGAAGTTAGCTTTTAGCCAGACTTTAATACAGCTTCCAATTTAGCAAATAAAAATTTGCAACTGCAGCTGGGTAGTTTGGTTTATTAAATAACTACAACCATAATCTTCAAGAATAATTGAAAGTTAGCTGTAATCTCTGGCACATATTTGTCACCGAAGGGTTCTGCAGCCTCTGAACGGGTGAAAGACATCTACATATTGTCATCAGAAAACAGTGCATTGGTGAAATAGTAGCTCAAGCTTAAACTGCTTATACAAATTTTGGGGTCCTTCTCATAAGTAACTCCCTTTCAGCCGGCTTAGAGTCTCTTCTAAACTTTTCTCCAGTTAACAGGGCTCACAGGGGGAATACACAAATACACGTAATTTTTGAATGCTCTAATTTGATTCCATTTCATCTCGAGGACGAATCAGATGCACAACACAAAGCTATAGATCTTATTTAAGGTTTTAATTTTTTGTCTGACATAAAAAAAAAAGGTGCTTAACTAACAAGAAGAGACACAAAGTATGAATTTTATATCATGAGACTAAGAAGAATGTAAAGACATCCAGTATTTTCTCATGTTTCCTGTTCAAGGCTTCAGGTGTTGGGCTATTTTAACCAGAACTGTTTAGAATACAATACAATAGAATTAACAAGGTTGGAAAAGAACTTTGAGATCATTGAGTCCAACCTATCACCCAACACCATCTGATCAACTAAACCATGGCATTAAGTGTCTCATCCAGTCTCTTCTTAAACACCTCCAGTGATGGTGACTCCACCACCTCCCTGGGCAGCACATTCCAATTGCCGATCACTCTCTGAAAAATTTCTTCCTAACAGCCAGCCTAAACCTCCCCTGGTGCAGCTTGAGACTGTGTCCTCTTGTTCTGTCACAGGTTGTCTGGGAGAAGAGACCAGCCCCCACCTACAACCACCCTTCAGGTGGTTGTAGACAGCTATAAGGTCTCCCTGAGCCACCTCCAGGCTAAGCAACCCCAGCTCTCTCAGCCTCTCCTCATAGGGCTTGTGCTCCAAACCCCTCCCCAGCTTTGTTGCCCTTCTCTGGACACATTCTAGCAGCTCAACATCTTTCCTGTGAGGGGCCCACAGCTGGACACAGGACTCAAAGTGTGGCCTAACCAGTGCTGAGTACAGGGGCAGCATGACTTCCCTGCTCCTGCTGGCCACACTATTCCTGATACAGGCCAGGATGCCATTGGCCTTCTTGGCCACCTGGGCACACTGCTGGCTCATGTTCAGCCTACTATCAACCAGTACCCTCAGGTCGCTCTCTGCCTGGCTGCTCTCCAGCCACTCTGACCCCAGCCTGTAGCACTGCATGGGGTTGTTGTGGCCAATGTGTAGAACCCGGCACTTAGATGTGTTAAATCTCATGCCCTTGGACTCTGCCCATCGGCCCAGCATGTCAAGGTCCCTCTGCAGAGCTCTCCTACCCTCTAACAGATCAACACCTGTCCCCAGCTTGGTGTCATCTGCACATTTACTGATGATGGACTCAATCCCTCGTCCAGATCATCAATAAAGATATTGAACAGGATGAGGCCCAGCACTGATCCCTGGGGGACACCACTAGCGACTGGCTGCCAGCTGGATGTGACACCATTCACCACCACCCTCTGGGCTTGGCCCTCCAGCTAGTTCCTAACCCAGTGCAGAGTGCTGCTGTCCAAGCAACAGGCTGACAGGAGTTTGCTGTGGGGACAGTGTCAAAGGCCTTGCTGAAGTCCAGGTAGACCACATCCACAGCCTGCCCCACATCCACCAGGCGGTCACCTGATCATAGAAGGAGATCAGGTTGGTCAGGCAGGACCTGCCCTTCCTAAATCCATGTTGGCTAGGCCTGATCCCTTGGCCATCCTGTAAGTGCTGTGTGATTGCACTCAAGATGACCTGTTCCATAATCTTGCCTGGCACGGAGGTCAGGCTGACAGGCCTGGAATTCTCTGGTTCCTCCTTCCAGCCCTTCTTGTGGATTGGCATCACGTTGGCCAGCTTCCAGTCATCTGGGACCTCTCCAGTGAGCCAGGACTGGTGGTAAATGATGGAGATTGGCTTGGCCAGCTCATCTGCCAGGTCTCTCAGCACCCTAGGATGGATTCCCTCCGGTCCCATGGACTTGTGGGGATCCAAGTGGCTGAGCAGTCTCTAACTACTTCCTCCTGTTGTAGCACATCATTGTGGTTGTAGACACTCTGCCTTTTATATAGCTGACTCCAAGACTTGAATCAAGGGCTAACACTAATTCTAATGGATAGTTTATGAAAAGTATTGCTGAACAAAAAAACACCTCCAGTATCCTCGTGTTGAAGCTAACTCATAATCAAAATACCACAAAACCAGGTCTGTCTTAGACTTTTATGTAATTCTGACTGTAACACTCACCATGCATGCTCATTTTGAACTTCTAGTGAGCTCTCAAGTTCTTTTAAAGATTAAAAGCCTTTCTTTGTTGCTGTGACTTGCCAGGAGAAGTGCACCAGCAAATATTTAAGAATAACTGTCTCTGCTCCACCAGCAGTAATTGAATTTTTTCCTATCCAGAAGTTTTATTCTAAACACTATTAACTTTTCTAATGCATATTCTTAACATTACAGGTATGTCCTTTGGGAGCTTTCTCCTGAAAAAAAAAACACCATGGCCGAGAGTCTCCCTCCATTGGCAGATCTGGAAGGAGACCCAGTCTGTCTTTGCCCAGTGGAACATGCAGTGCCTGTAGAACTATCATCAAAGCCCCCATCTTCTTCAGTCTAATTGATTTGAAACAGCCAGCATTTTTGTGTGCTTGGATGATGACAATAGAGTCAAAATACTGGACACCTTTCATTGTCTATGTGTGGAACAGGTAAGGTTTTTAAATGGTTGTTGGTCTGAAATGTTAGCACAGAATAATGGTGATAGCATGTTCCTCTCTCATGCTGTTTCTCGTTAGAGAAAGACAAGAAGCTTCAGCAATTACATCAACACATGCCTCATTTTTCAGTTACATACTGATACTTAAATGTAGTTTTAGGGGCACTAGGTTATAGCAGCTTATTTGCTCAGTGTCACAAACTTACCTTTTCCTTTTCCATCCATCCAGCCAACTATCCACGTTTATCCCTGTTATATCCGAGAACCATCAAACTGCTGCACCCTAAGCTTCAGCTTTTCACCAGGATCTTGTATTAATTAGATTGATGTTCATTTGTTTCTCCTCTGCAGGGAGAACAAGGGGCCTGATTTTCTGTTATATTAAGGTTGAAGCTCCTGGACCTTGAAGTCCGTGAATACAGTATGTTGCATTTCTACACTTGTAGTAATGAAGAGGAGCCTGAACTTGTATATCTGACTCCATCAAGATATAGAAAATAGTCAGAAATTACTGATATGTTTGCACACAGACACACACATTACCATGCATATCTGGGAGCAGCTGTTTAAGAAAAGCTGAGAGAGTCTAAAAGCTTTCTGGTAGGACCATCTGTAGAAATTCAATTTCCTGATCCAAAAGTCACCTGTGTGAAATACATAGGATCTTTGGAAGGCAAGGTAGCCAACTATTATTATGCATTATGGTTCCATCTTATGTGTTTGACAATAACAACAACATAATTTATTTTTATGCTACTGTCATACAATAAAGCTCCAGGCCCCTTGCAGCAACACAGCTGACTGTATTCTAGCTTTTATACCATGAGCACTGTCCTGGTTGGTTTAATACATGAAACTTGGATGCTTTATTTGTATGCTTTGTAGTTGCTTCTGCCATCTTTGATTAGTATCACCTGGAAATCCCAGCTTTTCTGCATGTAGTCACACCCAAGAGGAAAGCCTGACTCAGAAAAGATTAGTGTCACTTTGCTTTTTCCCTTCATCTTTTCTCTGTAAAGGAGGAAAGCTTTCTGATCCTGGCAGTGTATTAGTAAAGATAGCCTAGAGAGCTGAATACCTTAAGGGCTTCAATCTTCTCTCATATGTCCCAGAATTAAAGCTAGTATAACTCTGTTGACTTCTGTGGTGATTTATACCTGCATTAGTGAAAGGAGAATCAAGTTCTGAGGTTTTTATGAGGAATACTATGAAAGTTGTTCTTTTGGCTTGTTACCTAAAGTATCAAATTGACATTTTCATTAAAGAGAAGATTGTGATATTGAGGATGTCTTTCTCCCAAACTGTTTACTGGTGTCCTCATTTACTAAGGTGTACTTATACAGACCCAGGGAGCAGATACAGAGGTCTTCCCCACTGCAAGTGCACTACTTCTCTTCTTGTATTTGGACACACAGACTCCACAATATAGAAACTGAGAAGCGTGCATTCAGCTTGCACACACAAACCAAAGCTGGTAGCACATAGTATTTGTATGAAGGTCTGAATGTCACTTTTGCAAGCTAAAATAAGGCTGTCAGACTGTCCCATGATAGTGTGTTTAATATAGGTCATGCACCAGGTCCAGGCACTAGCCACCTGGGTCAGACCCATGAAGAATTCTCAACCAGAAGTGGCCTTGTTAATTGCTGTGTTACTAGGGTGTTTTTTTCTGCTAACAATTGATCATGAGCAGGTTATACAGCATTATTTTTTGTTGTAGCAGAAACAGCCAGTTTGACACCGTTAAACTCTCAGCTGTTCCTTTGGTTTCCAATTTGGAGGCCCGAAAGGAGATGTACTTGCTAAACAGGTGTTTCACAGTCTTTTTCAGAATGATAAAGTGGCATTTCTCCTGAATAAGTAGATTCTCTTCTCCACACTGCAGCAAGCCAGCATGGCAGCCTTAAATTTTCCCCCAAAGTTTTTACCAGAGTTTCTAGGGCTGAAGTAAAGCTTGTAACTACAAAGGTTGGGTTTATCATTACTTTCAATTAATAACTTTGTCTATCCTTTTAATTGTAATTTCTTATTCACTTCAGGGAACTATTTACATATATTTACATATACTTATTTATACACTTTAACAAATGCACTCATATGAAAACAGGGCATTTCCCTGACAAGCTTAAACCTGTTTCCCTATCATTCAACTTCCCTTTCATTTCATGTTTTGTTTTGTTTCTTGATTTATTCTATTCCAAAACACTGCATGTTTTTATTAAAGACCTCTCTGGTTTCCTGATATCCTTCCAGTTTTGTTTCATGCCTTTTAGTAAAACTCCAAACTATATTAAGCATTACATTAATTTTTAGGAAAACAACTGAGATAGGACTATGACAAACTGAAGGAAGCCACAAATCCTCTACTTCTGCTGCTACAAAACCAAAAGCATAGTACCATTCACTCCTGCATGCCCTTTTGTAATCATGTCTCAACTACTGATACAGTCTTCATGGCTTCAGTGGAAGTACTTACATTATCATGGGCTCTCCTCAAGGGAGAAAAATTCAGTTCAGATACCTTGTCTAAGAAAGTTTCTCCAGAGGCTCTAGGCTGAAGAGGCTTGTAGCACAATGTGAACTCTTTTATGCATCACCCAATCAAATCTGGCCTTGGTAACAGTGAGAAATCATAACCATCTGAATTCTAATCCATGGCATATGTAATCGGGGCTGGGTGGTCTCATTATAACTTCTAGGAGAGCAAACCTCATCTCATAAACCATGACTGCAGGTGGCAGTTAAAATGGAGGTCTCTAAACTCAAGTGGTGTAAATGCAGGAATTTTTAACCACTGTTGAATTCACACAGCATCTTTAGCAAAGAAAATGTAACAAAGTAAGTTAGCTCTATATTTTCTGACTCCTGAAGATTTCCCCTAGATGTTTATCATCATAATTTAGAGGGAGAGGAAAAACAAAAGAGAGACTGTAAGTGCATGTCTTTTGTGTGCAGTGATGTAAACTATAAATATCTGAGCAAACCTCAGTGAGATGACCCCAGCCATTTAGACTAGCAGGGCCCCAAAAAGGAGAATGCTTACAAAAAATCCATCTGTGTTTTCAGGACATATGTACAAATAGAACTGATTTTATACAGCACAACAAATTAGGTTTGATTAGGCTCCTTCTATGCAAAAGATAAATAGGTATTTCCACATCCTTTTGGAATATCGAATGTCATTGATCTATGTGACTGATTGTTTAACTGTTCTAATCAACCTGAACTGGGCAGCATTTGAATTTATAAGATGAGCCTTAATCTGCCCCTGTTTACATGCAATAAAGGGCAGATCCAGCAACAAATACCATTCTCAGCAAGCAAAGCAGGTTGGGCTGATTGTAGAGGAAGAACTGCCATTACCACTCTTCAATAAAACCTAAGTTTTTAAGGTGAGAGGGCAATGATATGGGAACTGCTGTTTACACACAAAACCGATGCCAATGAACAAAGGATATTACTGTAGTTCACTGAAGAGCAAATACAATTTTTGCATTTGATTTCAGTGTATTTAGAAGTATTTTTTTCCCCCAAACCATGTAGAATTGAAGAGACATGTATTTATATATATATATAATATATCAAAATAAGTCAGGAAGTGACAGAATAAGGAACTGAAGGCTTTCAATAATATGGTTCATTTTAAAATTACAAGAGCACAAATGCACAAAATTGCAAAGGCCTCTATCCAACAAAGCACTTACATGTATACTTAATTTTAAGTCTCTCTACAGTCACGCTTTGCTGAATTGAGGCATAATAATGGTAAACTTCTAGGCCAAACTCTGGACTGAATTCAGTAGATGCAGATGTCTTTAAAAGGAAACAATATGTGTATATAGCAAGCAGATCTCTAGACACGCATGCCTGATCACTTGCATTCATGTTCTGAAATTGTCAAACGCATGAACGTTTGTTTCCCTAGGTTTAAAATACTTGCCTCATTTTTAACAAAGAGCCACAGAGGTGCTTCACTCTGCCTGCAGAAAGAAAAAAATGGTCTCTGCTCAAAAGACCTTAGAGTCTAAAATTTAGACATATGAATAGCAGGTAAAACATAGGAGCAGATGAGAATGGATAACTGCAGTAACAGGCTCACATGGTTATTCATTATAGACATGTGCGTTTTGTGGTTGCCAAGTTCTAAGTTTTAAATATAGAAGTTTACTTTTATGTAGAAGTAATAATTATTAACAGAACACAAATCTTAGGGGGCTCTACAGATCATTTTGACAATCCAGTGTGAATGAGAGTTTTGCCACTCATTTCAATAGAGTCAGGCTTTTATTCCGAGTCTCTGCTTTAACCCATTCGTCCCCAAAAGAGAGTACACACAAATCTTTATAACCCAGCCAGGTCTGACCTGACCTGTATAGCTTGGAAACCTGGGTGTAAACATCTGCCAGTTCTCTGTTCTCAGAAGAAGGATGTGTCCTTCATTGCATAGCTGCAAAAAGCCACACATCAAGCAGCAAGAAACCCTCCTCCAGCTATTCTTCGTAGCAAAACCTCCTACCTTGCTATCATCTAGAAGCCAAGTAGGAGACTGTTAGAGAAGAGGGGTTGCTGCTCAATGCCTCTACCCACCAGTGTTTTTCTGAGACAAAAGAAAACACAATGGTGTAGAACTGCTACATGGGAACAGTCCATGAAGACGGCCATGCTCAAAGCTCTCACCAGCTCCTGCATGCCCCAGGAATCACTAGTGCCTCATACCCCTGGCTCACACAGGAAAAGAGTTTTCAAACTGGCAGCCAGCAGCTTTCACTATTGACTTTCAGTTTTGAAACAGCTGAGAAGTGGAGGGTTTGAGGAAGTCTGGGTCCAATTTTTATTTTTAGATAAACTGCCAGGGAAATAAATCACACAATAATGATTTTCAGTAATTTTTATAGGAGAACTGACAACTCACTGTGGTGACTCGGGATTTGCTGAATACTTCACAGTATTTTGTAAGCACTTTAATTTCATACACAATTAAAAGGATTTAAGGGATATGGGCTTTGTTGAAACGCTTTGGAAGTGTTTCAGCATGAGGTGGGAAGAAGGTAGCAACACAGAGACTTTGTCATTCTTGTTGCAGTAGACACTTTTAAGGAATCATGCAAAGTTACAGAGAGTTAACATTTTTCTAATATTTTAGAAATTGTACCCCACATTAAGATGTATAAAAATCACTTATTACAGGGAGAGAAACTAACCTTAAAGTCACTGGTAAAGTTGGAGTGATACATGGGTTGGGTGCACTCTTGCCTAGATTTAATCGACCTGTTGGGAAGGAAAAAGCTTTCCAGAAAGATGAATCTAGTAGCAACACACCTTTGTAGCACTAACAAAGAAAACCCTCTAGAAAGCAGAGGGGTTTTGTTCATGTGTTTTCTTCTTGTTGTTGCTGTTGTTTGTGGAGGTTTTGTATTTTTAGGTTGTTGGTTTTTTGTGATTGATGGTTTTGTTTGCTTTTGGGGATGGTTTTGTTGGGTGGGTTTTAGGGTTTCACGGAGTTTAGGAGTTTGGGGGGGTTGAGGCTCTTTTTAAATATCTTTCAAAAATTCCTATGTTAAAGCCAAAGAGGAGGCAATGATGCCCCTCTAAAGCAAGGCACAGGCTGCAAGTAAAGAAACTGGCATTAGTTCAGAGACTTCAGTGTGGCTCCATGCTGTCTGAAAGGTCCATTCACAGAGAAGTTAATGCAGTATCTTAGCCTGAATTACCTCCTTTTTATCACTACCTCCATGCTATTTAGATATAGATTATTTTTTTTTTAAGTTAAATGTACTTGTTAAATTTTAATGCTCTTTGGAAACGTTGATGAATTCAAATACCACTGTATGCAGCTTGCCGGGTCCAAAGAGTCACACAGCAGGAGCAAGAGCTGTACTCAAGCCATGCTGAAGTAGTTTAGCTATAGCAGAGGATCTTTTTATTTTCAGTATAGGCATGATGTAATAACCACCCAGCTAATAAGCTTTAACTCCTTAGCCATGTCCCATATTATTCTTACGAAACGCTATAGTAAGCTGTGGTGGAAACAGATATTTCCCTAAATTGCCCCACATTATGATCTGATTTGCTCCCTCCCACTGCAGGCCTTCAGTCCCTACAGACACTCTGCAGTCTGTGTGACACAGACTTGTCCTTGTACAAGTCATTGCACTAGCAGTCACTGTCCCTTTTGCAAAGGCAAGGCTGGAGGCAGCCACCCCTGAGTACACATGGATGCAATGTGTTTGCAATATTGCATAAACTCAGACTTTGGGAAAAATTTGATGTGGCAATAATAGAATTAATCAGATATTATTTGTGAATGAGAGGAAATAAATACTGACTTGTTTAATTGCAAGTGCTCTTTCGGTTGGAACAATGCTTTGCTATGCAACTGAAATGCTAAAAGAAAAAATCAAGGAACAAGTAATTTCCTCTTACACTTAGAAGACAGCCCCCATTATTTGTTGAACTTAACTGTGATGGACGAGGAAGTACAATACATAAGTCTGGAGATGTTAAGGCAAGACATTGTATCAGCTGTCCCAACTCACACTGCAAAATCTACTAGACCACCAAAATACCCCTGCATTAATACTTATACTTTGATTAACATTTCTACATAACTAAAGAATATTTTTCAGAGGCATCTTGCAAACAGGTAGAATCCATTGCAAATCCTAGCAGAGAGTTTCTAGCAGGTACTCCGAAATGGTTGCTGTACTTCCAATTTCAGCTTTGGTTTTCAGATATTGGCTCTTCTGACATGTTCCTGCTAGGGGAGAAAGCTCCCTAGAACCCTGTATTTTCTTCCTAGGAAGATGGTTATACATTGTATTTGAGTGATTTTTAAATCTTTTCATACTGAAAGATACAATAAAACAACCTGTGGCCTTTATAGCATAGGCAGGTTTCCAGAAGAGTTTATGAAAGAGTAGAGGAAGTCTTACAATGCAGCACTGGTCATCTCCCTTCTCAAACTTGCCAAAAGCTTTTGATCTCTTTCGGAAAAAGCTGTTTACTCACATTAAGAAAGACATAAGCATTTATCAGTTCAGCTAGCCCTTGGTCTCTCAGCCTGTTTTTTGTGGACACGAGCACTATTTGTGACAAACCAATTTGGGATTGCATAGCAGATAGGACTTTAAACCTTGTTTAAATCTAAAGCTCTAGTGCTACTTCTGGCAGCGGCTTTCGTTTCACTGAAGTATTTTCTTTTCATAGAAGTGGATTTCAACTAATCTTACACTGATTTGAGAAAACCCTTTGCAGATCCCAATGTCATTACAGACTGTTTGCAAAGGCTTGCAGGTGATTGTTGCCAACAGTCACTGGTGGACAGAGGCTTTTCTTCCCCACCAGCATCTTCTGGCGGGACTGCCTGGATCTCTGATATGGAGCTGTTTTCTGAACACAAGAGCCACCATGTTTTGATTGGTAACTAGCACAAGCACCTGCATGATTTTGTAATTAGAATCACAGAATATATAACTGGTTGGAAGAGACCTCAAAGAGCATCCCATCCAACCCTTTACCCAGCACTGAAGGGTCAACACTAAACCATGTCCTTAAGCACTAGGTCCATGTGGTGCTTGAACATCCCAAGAGGTGCTGACTCCACCACCACCTTGGGCAGACCATTCCAATGTTTGAAAAATCTTTTGGTGAAGAAATATTTCCTAATATCCACCCTAAACCTCCCCTGGTGGAGCTTGTAACCATTTCCTCTAGTCCTGTCATTTGTCATCAAGGAGAAGAGGATGTAGAGAGCGATAAGGTCTCCCCTCAGAATCCTCTTCTCTAGACTGAACAACTCCAGCTCCCTCAGACACTTGTTGGAGGTCACGTTGTTATGTGCTCCAGGCCCTTCACGAGCCTCAGAAATGGAATCAGTGTGCAAAAGAGAGTTGCACCCTCAACAGCACGTGCAGCATCCTCCAAGAATCATACCTTGGCCGCCCCTCTTGGGAGCCAGCCACTGCCAGGGCATCACAGCCCTATAGACCCACTCCTGGAAAGCTGTTACCAGCCATCCCATTGCACAGTGACCTGCTCCCTGCCACAGAGCTGTGTAATGTTATCCAAATCTGTCCCCTGCCTTCGCCCGTACCCTTTTAGGACTCAGGCCTTGGAGCTATACCTGAAGCTCTGTACAAAAGCTCTTCTTCCCCTTGCCACAGCAGCTCTTCCTATTCATCACCCAAGACTCACTTCCCTGAAATCTTATGGGGCAGTTTTCCCAGTCTGTTTTTGCCCAAAATTTAGGGCCCTTGCTAGCCCTCACATCTAGCCTGTAATAGCCCTGTGCCATGCAAAAGTGACATGATTGAGCCACTGGCAATCATGGCTTATAGGAGGAAAATGCTGCCCTGTTCCCTGACAGCACAACCACTGGCACTGACAGCATCACAAATCCTGTCAGGGCTTCCCTGTCTGGCACTAAAATGATACCTATTATTTATGGATACCCCTTTTTAAAATTAGATGATTACAAATTAGAAAATACATGTCCTTAAATCTGAAAGTGCAAAAAGAGGTTATAAATATGCTAAGTCATTCTTTTATGTGACCTGAATAATTATGGAAACTCTAAGAGTTGCAATTTAAAAGGATTTTTAAAACACATGGCTTTTCAAAAGACACATCAGTAGAAGGTCATCTGTGACCTCTGCATTGCGTGGTTTTTTCTGATAGAGTAAATAGACCTAAAATAAAATGACAGCTGCCCTCCCATAATTATCAAGTAGGAAGCTGTGACAAACCGAAAGCCAAAGTATCAGTATCAAAATACACTCGAATGGAATCAGCAGATAGAGAAGCATTACACTTAAATCTCTGCAAGACACTGTATCTGAGCTTAAAGTAAGACACTGATTTGTAATGCAGACAATACATCTGTAATTATTGTATACTACAATTATTATAGCAGCATATGCAAATCTTACACAGTGCGGTATGGGACCAGACCGCTCACACAGACGACCAGTTTGTGTGGTCACGGTAATCACAACACAAGCTGGAGAGCAAACCACGCATGCACGTCCCTCTCCCACGTTTGGGAGCTGGGCAGATCCACCCTTCTGTCCTATTAACCATGTGCCCATCAACCTGACACCAGAGCAGCATTTATATATATATAAAAAAAAAAAAAAAGCAGGAGTGTCAGTTCTGATGCTGGGGGACAAGTCCCATCGTCTTCTGGCATATCATGTTTGCTTTGAAATGACTTGTCCTCTTAGATTTTTAGATGAAAAGCACGGAGTATATAATTCATATATACCACATAAATTTTATATTAAAAAAAAAAAAAACCACAACCTTAAAAGCATACCTACAGTACTTTAGTACCTGACTTGTATATTTATGTGACTATTGTTAGAAGTGACTAATTGGGTTTGATTAGCTTCATCATTAATATTCTGTCCATAATTTAACATGCTTCAATAAAATACCCTAAAGCAGTATAATGATTAGATTTCAGGAATATGTGTTTTGCAATTAAGTTGCTCTTGATTTTGATATGCAGATTAAGAAATGGTGGTCTCATTTAAAAAAAAAACTGCCCTTATTAACTCAGCAGTATACTCTGAAGATTAGGTAAGAAATCCAAGATTTTCTCTTTGTATATGCTAGTTAAAATGTATTTCAATCAAGCATATGTGGGCAAATCAGATTTGATTAGTTTAAGTTCGCAGTCATTCTATCTAAATGAATAATGTGTCACCTAACATTGCAAAAATTTGATTAATAGTTTATCAGTTAATTAAAAATGGGGTTTAATTTTTCTTTTTAGGAAAATGCAAGGTAGATATTCCTTGTCTTCATCATAAATGCAAATTATTTCATCTTGAATCTATTGTTCCTTCCTTGCTTCTTAGCCAACTGGCAAGAAAATAAAGCTTTTAAAGCGATCTCTTTTAGGGAGAAGTAGTAAAACTTTGTTTGCTTACACATATGGCTGCCAGTTGTCTAAGTTTGAGCAGGATGTTCCATGCACATCTTTATTCCTCTCCCAGACTCTGCAGGGACTACTTGGAGGAGGCCTTGGACTGCCTTTGCTCCATCTCAAAGCAGGTCCAGGAGGACTCTGCAAGTGAGGTGGACAGGGAAGACCCACAGAAGGGTTTAGGGAGAACAGAGGAGACACCATCCACTCCAGGGAGTAAACACAAGAACTTCAGAGGACAGGCATTACTGACAGGCCTGGCCAGCCCCTTGAGCTGAGCACAGCAGCAGCAGCTGAGTCTTCAACATCTCCTCTGTTAGCTAGCAAGGGAGCAAAGCCTTCCCTCTTCACAGTGGCAGCCCCTTCTGGCCATCAGCACATCACAAGCCCACAGGAGTGCAGGGGCAGGATGGCAAGCAGGAACCCAAACTAAGGTCTCCCAGGAATGAAAGCTACCAGGCAGACCAGGTGTCTGAGCAGAGCTGCTGTAGGGTTACACTTTGTGTATAACCATTTATACATGCACATTCTCACTCATGGGCCTCTATGCTGTTTAGCCAGGGGGAGCAACAGAATGAAGCTGCTGGTGGTGCCTGCATTTGAGCAAGTGCTCTATATGTGCCTGGTTTGTGTTGTCAGCTGTATATATGTGCACATACAGGTTTATGTGGTGTATGCTATGCAAGTGCCTACTGGGAATATGTCTTCAGCCTCGCTGCTGGTTGAACCTAGCAGCATGGAACTACTGCAGTCTTGCCTCTCTCAGGCTGTCAGATCTTCCTTGATAAATTTTCCTCTGCCATTATCTATGCATAACAACCTGAGAAAGAAGAGAGGGGGATTTCCTGCATTTAACATCTTAGAAAGTTATTTATGAACACCAACATTAAATAAATGATAGTGCAACAAAAATCAAGCATGGAAAGCTAGAAAACTGGCAAAGCTGAAGTTTCCTTCAAGACCTCAGTTTGGTTACTTGGTGCAGCCACATCATATAGTTTTAATTATATGCTCCCACTTTCTACAGTATTTTACATTGCCCAGTGCACAGCATGAGTAGTGCTCTCAGAATTAGCAAGTGTGAAACATACACATCTACACATAAGTTATCCAAGTACACAATTTAAGATGCTTAGCAAAGCCTCTTCTAAAGATGCTCTTACAAGTCCCTGGTACACTCTAGGGAATACAGGCAGAGAACAGTGACAGGAGGTGCCTCTTATCCCTCTGGCTAAGCGTGCAACTGCTGTGCAGAGCAGCCTGTGTGCTCCCTGTAAGTATCACCATCAGAGCAGGTGAGACAGGCAGGATGGTTTTTCTGGTAAATGGTCAGTAACTACCAAGAAAGTTTGCATGCTTTTCTTGAAGAAGTATGTTCCTTGATTTTTGCATTTGAATTTTAATGTTAAAACTAGTCCTGAATATTGCAAATACCTACTGTAAAGCAGCCAGCTGAGCTACTTGGCCATCTGAGTTCCTGTCTCCTCCCCTTCAGCACTGCCCTTCCTGTGGCACATGTACAATGCCTCCAGTGCTCCTAGTATCCAGGCCATCCCATCCTTTTTCTCTCCACCCAAACATTTCAACACCCCATCCTTTTCAGCCCCTCTGCAAATCAAACCTCTTATTTCACTCCTTCTAATTGACTCTTCTATTCCCTCATCACCTACGCTTTCCATATTTTATCTTTGTTTTTCTGCATAAGGCAGCCTCCCAGAACTGATCGAGAAGACTATTACCCTTTCTCCTTCTCTCTCCAGCCACTATTGCAGCCACATCAGGAAGAAATCAGCTCCTTAATTACAGTGTATGAGAGATAAAATGCCAATTTCGCCTCCTATTTATAATGATCACTTAATTCTTCAGGCATCCCACAAAGAGCAGAATCTGCATGCTGGTCCCTCATATTTTCATATTGTTATTAATAATCTGAGCATGAGGAGGGTGAAAGACAGAAAATAAGAGATCGTATGTGCTGCTGTACACTTCTGCGCTGTAGCACAATAACTCTGTTTGTGAGCAGCTAAATCTATCTATGTTAATAACACTCTGCAAAGCATCATGCTTTCCTGACATAAGCAGTCCCTTCTGACTTTATAGGCCATCATCTGATTGATCAAGTAGAAAACCAAAAAGGGAAAGAAAATACTTATTTGATTATCCATCGGCTACAAATTGAAGAAAACAGTTAACAGTAATTAAACCTAAAAGTCTCCAGCTGCAAGTGGAAATATACAATCACAGTGACACACTCACAGATTATATTAGACATTGGGCTAGGAGTAACCCTGAATAATGGATCCATCAAGAAACACAATTCACTTGAGTGGAATCTAGGCGTACTTGGACTTCTAAAGATCAGGCCCGTAAAGACTAACACCTAGATAACTGTGTCCCTAAGACAGACAGAAACTAATTGGTCATGGATAATAATATAACATTCTTTCCCTCCACCATTAATATGTGGCTATATTAATATATCATGGCTTGGTAATGTGGTATGAATGGGCTCTATATCAAATTATTATGTCAATGGCCCATTAAGCAAATAGTGTATTAAACCAGTAGAAGAGCATCAAGTGTTTGCTCCATAAATGGGTATATAACAGCAAGTTTAAGCTTTAACTAGACTCTCCAATAAATGAAATACCATATAAGTTGCAGGTTAGCCATAAATTTGCTCTACCTTGTTGGTTTCTATATAGAACCAGACACAAGAAGGTGTTTTATATCCTAAGAGTCACACTGTAGCCTATTAATATGAAATATTTTCATATGAAAAACAAGACAAACATGAATGACCATGTAATCTCCTTCTAACAGAGATGTTCCATTAACATTTCTGATAGAGGTCATCAAGTCTTCTTCATCATGTTATTTTCACCATGCCTAGCAGTTACCTTTAACACTGGGAACACCGAACATGCCTCCTATACTTCTTTTCCCTCTCCAATATTTGAGTTTAGCTTGCCACAGAAGTTTGGTGGTGGTGAAAGCCTCTGAACAGGAGACTGTGCAGCCTAGAAACATGCAAAGCTTCCCATTCCTGTAGCACCCTGCTGTTGAAAGGCAGTTACCCAGATGAAAGAGGTTTGACTTCTGTGCCCATTCCCCCAGAAGCCTTGCTGTGAAAACTTCCAAGAAGAAAAACGACAAACCAATTCAAATTGTAACATGGATACTTATCCATCAAGGGATGTATTAAAATGGCAGCACTTGCATAGGTCATCAAGCATCTATCTTCTGGCACCAGTCCCCAGCTAAACTGGCAGAAGCTGGACTGGAACAGGTGTCAAAGTGAGAGGCAATATATGACAGCAGGAAAGTCAGAGCCACTGTCCCCACAATAGCAGTCATGGGCTCTGGGTGCAGCCCTGAAGCCACTGTGCAGCCTCTGCCAGTGACCTTCCAGATTTGCCTGTCTTCTCACTGCAGCTTTCAGGAGGACTCTCACAAGAGACTGGGTTGCTCAGTACCTCCCCAAGTCTCCCAGCCCTCAGCTTTAAACCAGGACTGTTTTTCAAGCAAAAATGAAGAAAATGAATTATAAAAAATCTGTAGTGTGTCCCTGTGTACTGAGCCACCAGCATAGCACAAGGCTGATGCCCTCCAGAATGCAGCTAAGTCACGGCACCAATGGTCCCTCATCAGCACCCTCCCAACCTGCCAATCCTATATACAATATCAAGAGTCACCTTTTTTGTGTATCCTTTAACAAACTCATGTAAATGAAAGCCATGTGGTATTGATAGTCACTTTTACTCTATTGCAAAGACTTCAAAAAAAACAACATAGAGAGGAGATGCAGAATCCAAGGTTCAGGCCAGTTATTATAAACTGAAAAGGGATTTAAAAATAAACTATTAAGTCATTTGGTACAAGCTGCAGCTGGGGGCTGGGGCCAAGTCTCCTCCTGCCACACAAACTAAGGAGGAGCAGAGCTTTGGGGCATGCAACCCCTGCATCCCAGGACTTCCCCACTGCCTTTTATATGGTTCAGATGACCTTCCCTGGTTTTGGACAACTCAGCTGCAGGTTAATACCCTCACCCTAAATCCTCCAGGCTGCCCTTACTCTGTTCTCTAGAGCAGCACAGCTTGCCCCACTCTCAGCCTTGCAACAGGCTGCTGGTGTTCCCAGCACACGTCTCCTCATGTCCACCCAGCATGACTGCTGCCTTAGTAGCTGGCTTTCTGTGCACCTCTGCTGAAGCCTCCCTGCTGCCTGTTCCCCTCCTGGGATTTTTCCCAAGCTCACTCCTGCCAGCATACACAAGTTACTGCTATTCTGGTTCTCACACATAGCACAAATTGCTCCCCTCCACATGTGTTTTCTGTTCACTGATACACAGATCTGGTGACAGTAATCCTCTTTCTTTTCAAAATAGTTAATGGATTCAGGCTCAGTTTATCTCCGCTGTGTGTTGAGTTTTCTGGCCTCTATGAAGTGAGCATAAAACAGTTTCAGACATGACACTTCTGTTCACTGTGCACAAAAGTGCTTAAAAAGATGCAAGATAGTGAAAAATCAGTGTGGTGTCTTTCTGCCTCACTCATGCCTGCCAATATCATTTAAAAAAATCAATAGATTGCAATTTGCATTAATTTTAATAAATTTGCATAAATGCAGGCAAATACATTGAAAGCTTTGTCCCTAACAATTTTCAAGTTGTGCTGGCTCAAAAAATGCTAGAATCAAGAGCTCGTTGCAAGCAGTTGCCTTGAGGGGGTTGGTTAAAGCAGGCAAGTATTCATCTTCTTACACAGTAGAGCCCCTGCAGGCAGTATGGGCATGGGAGCAGGGCCTGCCCTTGACTTGGCAGCACACTTAGGAGGGATGGGTACATTCCTGCCTACTGCAAGGCAGCCTTAGCTTTTGAGGCAGGTTTAGCCAGACTACCTGAGACTCAACTGCATGGCTGGCTTTGTTCCTAGTTTTGCAAGAAAGCAGTAAAAGACCCCATGAGCTGCTTTTCTTGTATCAGATTGCTGTGGCTGGAGACGCTGCTTGCCCAGCCCTGGGCCATGCTATGTTTTTGACACACAACTTCCTGTCAGAAGTTGGTCATCCCCATAGTACAGTGCAGCATGTATGTGAGCATTCAAAATACTACATGCTGTTAGGTAGCCAAAAATGTAACTTCATGCAGTTAGAAGTAGAGCAGCCATTTGATGGTCAAATAAGAGAGTCCAGACTAGTTTTATAACTGCCACTACTTTCTCAGGCTCAGCCTTTATTGTTTCACTCCCACCTCTTGGCACCCAGCATTAGGTCCCCAGGGTGCTGATCAGGCCCACATTGCCTACAGCAGTCATTGAGCAACAAGTAGTTCAGGTACACACAGAAATATGGTTTGACAGTAGGAAATGTAGACCTGTGCAGGCTAGCAAGTATTTCTTCCCTTGACTAAGTCTCAAGGTCAGATCTGTAAGTCCACCTATCCCAGGCTCCCCCAGCGGTCTCCAAGCTCTCTTTTGAAGAAGGCATGTTTCTCATCTCTCAACTCCAGAACTGATCAGATATAGAATTTGTTGCAAGCTAAGGGGATTGCTTTAAAAAGCATGAGGTTTCCTGGCTTTCAGTTGTGTTTTTCAGCCAGAAATGAACTCCCTCAGCTTAGACAGCAGGCCTGTGCCCTGCAGAAGGGAGTGTCCCACTGAGGCAAAGCACTAGGCACTTACCAGCAGATACAGGAAAAACCAAGCGATCGGGGCAGTGTGGTGTTGGCAGGGAAAACCACAAGCCCCCTTTATCCACATCACGCATCCCGATGCAGGTACTTTACAGCTCAGTCCTTCAGCAGGGCAGGTGGATCGTTGTGTTGTCCCCCACAAGCAGCCATGACTCTTGGCTCTCAGCATAGCAAGTCTGAGCAAAAATGTGACTTCTCCAAGGATTTTAAGCCTTGCTGCTCTGTAAAAATTATATCAGTATCAGAGAGGTGCCCTTAGGCCTCAGCAGTCAGCCACAGGTAATAAGCTACCCCACCAGAATCCCTACCAGGATTTAAGGGGGAAGAAAAATACTGCTGCCTACAGGCCTAAAACCACAAATACAAGGGTAAAAATGAAGCAACCCTCTTTTCTGCAAAATGTGAAAAACATCACTGAGATAATAAAATCTGCAGTTGGCTGGAATATAAATAACTAAAATCACACAAATACACCAAGGCCTTCAACATCGCAGCTAGACCAAAGAGGAGCAATGCACTGGAAAAAAGTCTTTCAAATTCAGTTCGTAGAAACTGATTTCTGATGTTCCTCAACTTAGAGCTTAGAATATTATTTTTATTCCCCTGTAGGAACTTACACAAAAATGACAAAGAAGGAAAAAATATATAAAAAGCCAAGAAATAATGACTTTTTAATCTTTGATGATATCTACTCAGAGTGTAACTATCTCTGAGGATTGCAAAATTTAACCTATCATTTTCATAATGACAACAGAATTTATAGAATAAAGATTTATAGATTTTTAACACTTGGAATGAAGCCATCTGGCTCTGCAATAGCCAGCCTCAGACTCAGTGCTTCAATAGCTAGAGCTCTTCTCACTGAACGTAAGCCAAACCTCAAGTCATCAGCAGCATCTGGCTATGATAAAGCCTTGCTCCAACACCAACTATACAGAGATGCATCACTGAATTAGCAGGATGCGCCCAAGAAGTTGAACTGCACAAAGGGGTAGATGGAGATGTGGTAGGTGTCCTCTGGGAAGGCTGAGTAAGGCATCGAGCATGTGCCGTGTTGGGTTGGGAAGAGGATGATTAAAACTGAGCAGACAGGCTAAATTTTAAAATTTGCTTTCATAGGGGTCAAATGTTCTGAGTGTTTGCAGATGCTTCCAGATGGGGAAGAAGCAGCTCCTGGGAGCAGCCAGTGGGATGGTGCCATGCCAGGGAGGGTACTAATGCAGCACCCAGCTCCACTTGCCCAGGGAAACCACTACCACGTACCCTCACCATCCCCAGCCTAGGGTTAGAGACCCAAAAAATTCCATTGCCCAAGCCTCAACAGGGCCAAGGTGGCCAGAGGCTCGCTCTCCATCCAGCCATGAGCCTATCATGCTTCCCATTTTGAAGCCTCTTCTATTCCTTAATGGTAAGGTAGAAATAAAAATCTAGAGACAAATCTTTGGCATTTTGTAACTGCATTTGCACTAACAAATGTAGACGACACATTTATTGACATTGTAACAGCTCCTCCAGGACAACATCATTTTAAAAAAAATGGAAGAGTAAAGATAAATCTCCCATAGATATTGCAATGAATCTTACACTGACATCCTAACAGCTCTGATTCAATCCTTGAATAGGGGAGAGCTCATTAAAAATATCTTCCCCAGTCACTGCATGGGGCCGATGGCTCCTTCAGCCCAGCCCGAGCAACTCCCCCATGCAGCTGGTGATGCCAGACAGGAACAATTTATGGTTTCATGAATTTGATGAAGTGACATATACACTCAGATTGGTATGTTTGTAAGAATTGTAAAGGTTTCAGGCCCAGATTTTGTGAACTACAAGTTTAATTGGCCCACGATTACTATGACTGCATATGCAAATTAGATCAGAGCAATTTCACATGTAAATGGCCATAAATTGGGCACGCCAAGCCTACTGCGGACTCGCTGCCGCTCTGTCCGCACAGCTCATGAGCCAGCCCCTGAGCTCCCTACACCTGCATCTCACTGCTGCTACCCTAACCATCTATGCAGCAACTCCTTCATGCTGTGACCAATATTGCAGGCTGTTGTAAAATGTGGCTGAAAGCTTAAGCAGTGGGCTAGGAAGAGCACAGAGTAATGCAGGGCTGCGAACACAGGAGGCAAGAGGAAAGGTTGTGACCCAAGGGGTGAGCCATCACCCCTTCTCTAAGGGGGCTGCTTCTCTTGCAATGTGAAGTTCTAACCCAGGCCTCTGACAAGGGCTTTCCTGTGCAATAATTCACCAGCAGCTAGGAGTAAACTGTATCGTGAAGTTTTTCCTTACAGAGCTGGCTGGATTTAAGAATTTTCACAAATTTTCCAGACTTCAGTGCCTTTCCTTCAGGATGGTACATCCCTTCTGGGTCCTTCTTTAAGGCGAGAAGTTCCCACAGTTACAGGGAACTCCAAGCCATAGGTGTGGAAGTTGAGGATGAACTTTCAAGTTTCAGACAAGCAATTCAGTAGATTTGAACTTGGACTGGTGCGTTTCCATACAGAGCCTGAAGTTTGGGTGGCTGGGGCACTGTGCTGCAGGGCAGCACTTTGCCTTTTGCAGACCTGCCATGGGGTGCCCAACTGCAGGACCAAGGAGATGTTGCAGCAGCAGCAGGACCAGGGGATACTGGGGAAGAGCTACGGCAGAGCTGCTGACTCCAGACACAGCAGCTTCTGCTCTGTTTCTCTAAATATCTCGTTTGCACACTGTATTTGTTGTTGTTCTTTTTAATGATGAATAGAATAGAATAGAATAGAATAGAATAGAATAGAATAGAATAGAATAGAATAGAATAGAATAGACCAAACCAGGTTGGAAAAGACCTTCAAGATCATCAAGTCCAACCTCTCACCCAACACCATCTAATCAACTAAACCATGGCCTGTCAAGGTCCCTCTGCAGAGCTCTCCTACCCTCTAACAGATCAACACCTGCCCCCAGCTTGGTGTCATCTGCACATTTACTGATGATGGACTCAGTCCCCTCGTCCAGATCATCAGTAAAGATATTGAACAGAATGGGGCCCAGCACTGATCCCTGGGGGACACCAATAGTGACTGACTGCCAGCTGGATGTGGCACCATTCACCACCACTCTCTGGGCTTGGCCCTCCAGCTAGTTCCTAACCCAGTGCAGAGTGCTACTGTCCAAGCCACAGGCTGACAGCTTGGCCAGGAGTTTGCTGTGGGGAACGGTGTCAAAGGCCTTGCTGGAGTCCAGGTAGACCACATCCACAGCCTGCCCCACATCCACCAGGCAGTCACCTGATCATAGAAGGAGATCAGGTTGGTCAGGCAGGACCTGCCCTTCCTAAACCCATGCTGGCTGTGCCTGATCCCTTGGCCATCCTGCAAGCGCTGTGTGATTGCACTCAAGATGACCTGTTCCATAATCTTGCCTGGCACTGAGGTCAGGCTGACAGGCCTGGAATTCTGTGGTTCCTCCTTCCAGCCCTTCTTGTGGATGGGCATCACGTTGGCCAGCTTCCAGTCATCTGGGACCTCTCCGGTGAGCCAGGACTGGTGGTAAATGATGGAGATTGGCTTGGCCAGCTCATCTGCCAGGTCTCTCAGCACCCTAGGATGGATTCCCTCCGGTCCCATGGACTTGTGGGGATCCAAGTGGCTAAGCAGGTCTCTAACTACTTCCTCCTGGATTACAGGGGAACTATATTGCTCCCTGAATCCATCTGCCAGCTCAGGAGGCCACTTAACCGGAAGATAACCTATCTTGCTATTAAAAATTGAGGCAAAGAAGATGTTAAGTACCTCTGCCTTTTCCTCATCTTTAGTTACTATATTCTCCCTCATGTCCACTAAGGAGTGGAGGTTGTCCTTGCCCCTCCTCTTGCCATTAATATACTTGTAAAAGGATTTTTTGTTGTCCTTCAACGAAGTGGCCAGTCTAAGCTCTAAATGGGCTTTTGCTTCTCTAATTTTTTTCCTACATGACCTAGCAACATCCTTAAACATTTCATGGGTAACCTATCCTTCTTTACAAAGATGATACACCCTCTTTTTTTCCCCTTAATTTGCTCAGAAATTCATTGTCCCTCCAGGCCTGCCTTCCACCCTGGTGGCTCATCTTCTGGCACATAGGCACAGCCTTCAGATCTTCAGACTTCAGATTTTCAACTGTGGACTTAGAGCTCTTAAAAAAAAAAAAAAAAAAAATTAAAATGAAAGGATGAAAGCCTAATATTAATGAAGAAAAACAGAGCTATGCAAGCCTGAGACAACTAATAGTCTATGCAGAGCTACAAACTGATAAAGATTTGCTGGTCTTTAGTAAGAAGTGAAGCACTAGGAGTTTTCATCTAATGTGCTCTTAAGGAAGACTCCAGCATTCACTCTATCCGAACAAGATGCTTCGGGCTCAGTTTCCTCAAGACTTTTGTGCCATTTATGGACCATTTCTGCATGTAAAACAGGAAATTAGTGCACTAAAAATGACTTACGCACCAAATTAGTCTGTTTTCATACCCACAAAATCCCAAAGCAGCTGTATTTAACTCTGACCCAAGTATTCACCTCAGGGGTGAATTACCTAGAGAAGCTCGAGTTAGATGGAAAAGCATTCACAGCTTTAGCAAGCTTATTTTACATATTCACCAATAACTTCATTTTGTAGAAGCAATTGCAGATCTGGTGCACATTGTGCCATGACACAACCTGGCAGGACCCATTCCCGTAGCACCAGATCTACACAGATCTTCTTCACCTGACCATTACTGTTATTCTCATGTCTCCATTTTAGGTGAAGCTTAAAATATATTCTAATTTTAAAATTTCATCCAGGGTACCTGACCTCAATAAGCTGCATATGTAACAGTGCTACACTTGCCATACCCTGCTGCTTCTGGGCTGCAAATCTCACCCTGGGACAGGCACATAGATCTTGGAATTCTGCATCAGTCTCCTTCCACATCAACCTGTGCCTAATGATAGCGGCTGAATGGTGCTTGGGAAGGAAAGCTAAACCTGAGATACACTGTACAACAGCCTCCCAAACTGTGGGACCTTTTCTCTACCCATTTTCTGGGCTTTTTTTTTTTTTTTTCAGAAATGTAGAGATCCTTCGAGTTTCAGCAGGAGGTGCCACTCAAAACCTTCCTGTAACTGTTGCTCAGCCTCTGAATGTGTGATAGCCTTGGGGATGTCACAAGCGAGAGCTGGAATAGGAATTTACTTCTGCTCCCTTTAACTCAATGCAATCTCCTCTGTTTACATCTGCAAGCTAAACTCAGCAAAACCATCCTGCACAGATGAACTCTACAAGTACATAATAAATAAATAATAACAATAACAGTTTGTGTTAATATAGCACCTCTAATCCAATTATCTGAAAGCTCTTTGCAAATACTAATTAATTAAGTCTTGCAACACCCCTGTGACATAGGTTATTATTATCCCCATTTTACACATGATAAATGGGAGTCACCAGAATGCTGCTTCCCCCAAGCACATGGTTAGCAGCACAACCAGAGCAAGCCTCAGCTGGGCAGAGCTCACAGCCTGGCTTCAGCACCACATATCATGTCACTCTGAAAAAAAAAGCCCAAACCAACCAAGGGATTTTAGGGAAAGACAATCACACCGCAATGGCAGCAGGGTGAGAAACTTCCCAGACATAATAGCATACCACGAGAGCCAGTCCTCACACACAGCAAGGTCCAGGCCCCCACTTGCCCAGAGGACCCCTACAGACCTGCAGATTCACAGAGGAAAGATAAGATCACACCTTACCTCTCCGTCCCCCAGCACAGCATGAAGCAATAATTATTTGCCTTGGGCCTCCTCCAAGGCAGGGATTGAAAAACAGAGGTGTAGGGCAAGAGCTTAAGCCCCAAAAGGGCTCACAGGAGCTCAGGACTCACATGGGCAGCTTTGGTTTCCTCCATGTGCCATGAATTTATGCATGCTTAGGAAAAAACCTGTTGTTTACAACAATTTAAATAGTGGAAATGGCCCAACCCAAAAGGGCAGGTGGATGGAGGCTGGAGGGAGCAGGTGGAGCCCAAAGGCTTCCACACCAGTATTGCCCACAGCAGCCCACAGCTCAGCACCAGCTGTGCAGGTGCTCACACAAATAATCTGCCCTGATGCCTTTGACATGGCTCAGCAGTTTCAATTCTCGCTTTATTCATCAATCGTTTAAAAGAGATTGTAACATCAAGAAAGCAAATAATCTTTCAACTTGCATTTAATGAAAAATTAATCATGAAAAAGAAAGACAGTTGCTGCTCACTTTCTGCTGAAAGCAGGTTGGGTTGTTTTACATATTGGGAAAGTCAAGGAAAAGTATCTCTTAGAATGACACTTTTCTGCTCTCTCCTGTCAGGGAAAGATATTTGAAGGACCTTGGGTCTGTTACAAACTGTTTTAAACACACCGTTTTTAATTAACTGCCTCTGGCTAGAAGAACTGCCACCACTCCCAGGGCCAACCATTCAAGTCAGGCATGCTTTGGGGCACTTTAGACAGGAGCACCTTGTTTCACCTTACCCAATGCCCATGAAATGGTGTAAAAAGGAAGTAGTTTGTAATCCTGTTGTACCTTTTCAGGACCATGCTGGTTTTCACCCAGAAGAGCACTGCTGTCAAACCCAAGCCTACTGAGTGCCAAGCCATGGGTTGCTTGATAGTAACAGGGGTAACCATCTTTTCATCTGCAATTAATTCCATCCTTCCCATTTTTAACATCCAAGTAATAAAATTCACACAGCTAAATGAAAGATGTTGTTTATTACTTTTTGGACTCATTGCCAATTCATTCTTTCCCATGTTATGCTGAGGTCAGTTAAGTGCCACAGCCGGTGCCCTGCTTCCCTGGCAGCACTACGCATGCAATGCTCAGAAAAACAGGCAAGAAGGTATACTACTTTAAGTCAAAAAAGATGAGACGTGTTTGTCATTTGGTTACTAAACCTAGGAAAGATCAAACAGCCCAGTGGAGGAGAACCGGGTACAGCAGCTTGTAGCAAGTGCTGTGGCTAATTCCAGACCAAAGGGGAAGCAGGATGAGAGGAAATTTATGAGTAAGCTCTTCAAGTAATGAAACGAAAGTAATGCTGATTGGCCTCATTTACAGCAGTTCAAAAGCTGATCAACATCGCTGAAGTAGTGAAGGATCAACTGACAATCATTTCTGTCATGAGGAGCAGAGATGACCTGCAGGACACAGCACAGGGAGGGTCTGGGCATGGGGGGTCACAGCTGCAGGCCCCCATGACCCTTCCCAGTATCAACCACACACTGCAGTGGCCCTGATGGGGCAATAGCTCAGCTCCCTTGGGAAATGAGGTATGCAGTGCCAAGTGATGACTAGAGCAGCTTACAGGCTGCTCAAAATATCCAGGTACTTTGCCTCTACAAAATGGGACACAAAGCCAGTGTGTAGGTGAGTGCTGAGAGACACCTGCCAGGAGACAAAGCACTATGCATGGAAAGCACTGTCCCAGTGTAAAGAAGAGCCTGTGGCTGGGTGGGCTTCACAGGAGAAGGACATTGGCCAAGGTCTTACCAAATTCTTGTTCTGTCAGTGGAGCTCAGTGTGATGCCCAGGGTGACCATAGGCTCTGTGGCACATGGCCCTTCTGCCTCAGCATAGCCAGGTACTCAATCACAGGAGCTAGAAAACAACTAATCAAAATAAAAGTCAGTGGAATATCAATCACTCTAGAGCCTGGTTTGGGGATTAAGAATGTTTATCTCCAACAGTTCACAGTGTGCTCGCTCAGAAATGGGACAGGGACAAACACTAGCACATTTGTTTCTAATATACCTTTGCTTTGAGACTGCGTTTGACCCGTGTCCAGGTCAGAGTTGTATGGGAGTACATTATTTGTGAACCATCTGGAAAACATGCAGTTCTGCTGTATTTGGAGAAAACCATCTGCCCATAGGTTGCACCAACACCCTGATGGAACATGCAGTTTATGGAAATGTTTGTGTCTTCCTGGCTGATGCACTGTGTTATGACTAATTTTTGTAGGCCACATTGCATTAAGTCAGGATGTGCAGTGAAAACAACATGCCTGATAAAATCTTACGTGAGACAATGAAATGTTAATATATACATTTTGAAACTGTGGAGAGAAAAATGGCCTTTTCGAACTATGCATTGATTCAAGTTCTTACATAAGGACTTGAAGGACACGTATGGACATGTCCTTATGTAAAGACACATAACTGCTGTCCACAAACCTATATGGCCAAAGATATGGTGTTTCCAGCAGCATTTCACATACCTGGGGGGAGAGACTAACCCCAAATGAGTGAAGTGTTTTTAAGTTTTGCATGTTGATACTACACTCAGCTGTTTAATCTTTGTACTGTGCAGAATCATGATCCACAGCTGTACTAGCTGTTTTTCAGGACACATTGGTTGTGCCTCTTTGAATTGCTCCTATTCCATGAGGATCAAAATCCAAACTATATTTGAGTGGAAAACAAAATCCCACCAAGAGTTTCCCACTGTCCATTTGGAGGCACAGCAGTATTGGGTAGCTGGGGTAGGGGCAGGTGAGGTTCTCTGGGTTGAGGCTGCTCAGTAAGGGATTTCTTTTAATGGGAACTGGTTTATTTGGGGATGGTGAGGATGCAGCAGTGATGGATCCACAGGTGCAGCAGGAAGGATAATGGGATCACAAAATGGTTTGGGTTAGAAGGGACCTAAATTTCATCTAGTTCAAATCCCCTGACATTGGCAGGGACACCTTCCACTAGACTAGGTTGCTCAAAGCTCCATCCAACCTGGCCTTGAACATTTCCAGGGTGGATGCTGGTGTGGCAGGAGGATGTTTCAGAAATATTGTGACCAGCAGGACCAGGGAAGTGATTGAGCTCCTATACTCAGCAGTAGTGAGGCAGCACCTCCAATGCTGAGTTCAGTTTTGGGCCCCTCACTACAAAACGGATGTTGAGATGGTGGAGCATGTCCAGGAAAGGACAACATAGCTGGTGAAGAGTCTAGAGAACAAGTCTTATAAGGAGCAACTGAGAGAACTGTGATTGTTTAGACTGGAGATGAGGAGGTTGAGAGGAGACCTCATTACACTCTGAGACTAGCTGAAAGGAGGTTGTAGTGACATGGAGGTTGGTCTCTTCACTTAAATACCAAGTGATAGAATGACAGTAAAATAGAATGACAGTAAAGTGCCTGAAACTGCACAAGGGGAGGTTTAGGGTGGGTATTAGGGAAAAAATAATTACTGAAAGGGTGGTCAGGCATTGGAAAAGGTTGCTCAGGGAGGTGGTGAAGTCAGTGTCCCTGGAGGTGTTTAAGAAAGCATGTAGACATGGCACTTCGGGACGTGGTGGTGTTGGGTCGGCAGCTGGACTCGACGATCTGAGAGCTCTTTTCCAACCAGAACAATCCTGACGGTAGTGATGCGGCGAGTGCGCTGGGGCAGGCGCGGCCCCGCAGGGGAGCGGCGCGGCCCGGTGGGGAGCGGCGGGGCCCGGCGCGGCCCACGAGGTGGCAGCAGACCCTTTGCAATGCGGCGGCGGGCGGGCGGCGGGCGGGCGGCGGGCGGGGGCTGTGCCGGGACAGCCCGGCCCCGCGCCGCGCCCCTCCCGCCCGCGGCCGCGCCGGGAGCAGCGGGGCCGCCGCGGGGCCAGCGGCTTTCAGACTGGCCTTGCGGCGCGGCAGGGCAGGCTTTCTGCGGAGCGCCTGCTGGCAGGTCCGCGGCGGTAGCGGAGCGTCTCCAGAGGGAACGGGTTCTCTCAGGGGTGTGCAGTGCTTCGCCGTAGAACTCTGCCCCGTTACGAGCCCACTTCTGGCATATTCCTGGCAATTCTCTTCCCTTTCGCCAGGTTCAGCACAGCTTGCAGCCGTGCTACTGACATGATAAGAACTTCACGTCACTGAGAGCATAGAAACATAACAGCAGGAGAAAACTGTATCTCGGAGTTCTTTGCTTTCCTAGGCGCTGCTCCTCCAGGGGTGGCAGGTGGGTTGGAACCACCCGTGAGGCTCCGGCAGTGAAGCGCTGCTTAGGCCAGGATACTGCTGGAGCACAGAAGGTCCCTTGCCCACCTCATGTCACACCACAGGCAGGAAGAGGTTGGGGGGAAGTGGAGGCATTCCTCGTGAGGTGTGTATAGGGCCTGACAAACCCTGCATTAGATGCCCTTCTCTGGGAGCTAGATCCTTGGGCACCACAGACGTGGGTCACTTGGGGATCATGTGGCATCACAGCCAAGTGGGCAGGAGGCCCCCTGCAGCAGAGTGAGACAAGTGGGGCTGGGTTTAGCTACAGCTACAAGGCACAATCGGCAATGCAAACCCAGACAGGGCACCATCAAAATTCAGCAGCTGGTAACTATCTGGGGACCAGTGGGGTGATGGCAGATGGCTGAAAGTTTTTCTTTATAAACTGAAAATGCAAACATGGAATCACTGTCTGTGTCGATTTTCCCCCCAAAGAGCTCATGTGCTAATGGAGACTGCTACACATCTCCTCAATTAAGCAGTCAAGACGTGGTGAATAATAAATGAGCACAGAAAGGCCTCAGCTGCAGCTGGGACAGAGTCCCCGGCTAGCTGCAGTGGGTGTATGCCGTGCTGGCAGAGTGCTCCCAGAACCAGTCTCTGCCAAGGAAGGTCCTCTCTGAAAAGTTCAGCTCTCTTGTTGTAGCCTGTGCCTTCTCCCTCACCTTTCCCACCCAGCCTCCAGAAGCCTACAGTGCTGGCAGGGAGGACCAAACCCAAATAGCTAAGCACCATCTCTATCCATCACCTCTTTGCTCACTGGCTCTGGACAGTTCCCTGCCATGTTTGCATCTCAAATACATAGACCACTGCTCATTTTAAATGAGTTATGGGGAGTTAAATGTATACAGGAGAGAACAAAGAGAAAGTGAAAGTTGATTAAAAGATATGACTTATATCAAACCAGATCATCAAGTATACATTACATTAAATGAGGTGGATGAGTCCTTCACCCTGCTCAGTTTTAGCACTGATTTTTGGGCAAAGCATGGGCACAGTGGTATTTTACTCCCATCCTGGGTAGCAAATTAACTTTCTTTAAAAGACTGTAAGGAGAAGAGAAGAGAAAGAAGTGAATGTTGTTTGAGGTTATTGCTTGGGTGGGCAGGAGAACATGGAAATTCAAAACATTCCCGCAGCCTTTAGATGTAGGCAAACTCCTGGCTGTTCAGGCAACTGATTGTTCAATAAATGCAAACGGACAAAGTGAAACATCAGTGAAATTGAGAGACAAAGTTCCCCACAATAGAGGCTTTTTACAATGTGATTCCTTCTTTTTTTCTCCCCCCCCTTCCTATTTGTATAAGTAAAACCCAATTTGAGCAACTGGAGCATCATCTCTTTACAGTGAAAGATAATTTGGCTGGAGCAGCCAAAAAGACCATGTAAGATCCTATAAAGAAAGCCTAAAATATGTATCCTCATTTCATTAATAAATGGCTTGAATCCAAGCATAAAAACAATGTGACTTTAATGGTTTCTCCAACTGGTAGCCACATTCCTTGTTAGCAAGAGATCCCATGTGGGAACATTAAAATAAGACATCCCCACACAGGCAGGGAGTGATGAAACACAACCTAGCAGCTTCAGCACTCATCAGAGGATGGAGCTTGGTAATAAAATATTCAAATAGCAATTCAGCCCTAAATGTTTCTGTACCTTCTGGGTGTCCAGATTCTGAAACTGGGATTTAGAGGTCTTCATATTTGGAAGTGCTATGTTTCTACGAGTAAAGAAGAAAGCGGGTGTCAAAAGCTAGTAGTTATGACCCACTTTATAGCTGGAAATCTAACTGGATAATTCAAATCTGTATTTTGGCTAAGTCCAGGAAAACCATCAAAATCTAGCATCTCTTTGTGAATAAATCTTTGTAAATTTGGCATGCCACAGGTAGAAGAGGGACCATGTGATACGATAGGTTCTCATTTTTTGCTTCAGTAGATTCATTTTTTATTGAATAGCAGAGTAAATATTTAAGCAAAACTAGTGTAAACTGCTGGCAGGTATGCCAGGCTAAGTAGCAGTCATTTGCTTTTAAATAATTAAAAGTCAATATACAAGCATAGCATTCTTGTTGCAGTGTGGCATACAGCACTATCGCTCTGCCTGTGTGTCACTTCAGAGCCTGATTCACTCACAAAACGTTTAGCTCAGCTCATCTGGGGAAAAAAAAAGACCAACCAAAAAAAGGATGTTTTTTAAAACCATCCCTCTTTATATATTTTGGCTACACAGACCCCAGCTCTTTCTGGGTAAAAGCTGAATCTGCATTACTTGATAAGGAAAACTCTGGTTTCCTTTGCATTATGCATAGTAAAAGTGTCAGGATGGCTCTGATGGCGTTTAATTAAATATTTGGCAGTGTTTAATTAATTAAATATTTAAACATTAAATACTAAATAGGATGTGATATCTGCTTAGTGGACATTATGTCTCAATAGCCATTAGTCACTAAATAGGACTCAAATTGGCCCTAGAAGACTCCCCTTAGCTAAGCAAGGTCTTAAGTACATGCACTTTTGGATCTTCATTAATAAGTAATAGAGGCCAATTCTGACTATGTAGCAACACAGAGATCCCTATTAACGGAAATGTTAATGTCTCTGTTTGAGACCAAGCTCTCCAGATCAGACAGCAGATGACATGTTCAGAGCAGAAGGGTAGGATTGTGACCCCCCTCAGGTGATGTACTAGGGAGCAGCCAGTGTGGAGGGCAGCAACCAGGGAGAGCCCCACCATGGCCATGGGATGCCTACTGCCACCTTCTTAAGTGCCTGTGGTCCGTCAACCCCACAATGGGTTGATCCCTATATAGGACCATTTTGAGTTAGCTTCAGGGAATTTAAAACTAATTACATGGTTTAACATTCACACACACTTATGCTCACTGCAAGAGTCCCACTCGCCTGAGGAGCTGTGTACAGCCGCCTCAGCATAAATGAGAATCAGGTTCCACACACCCACCCTCTGCCAGATTCCCACAGGCATTTGCCACCAGCTGATCCAGTCAAACGTTACCACATGCCAACACTCTAAACCCACGCTGTAATGTGGTGGGTTGAAATTTCCTCCCCCAACATCTTCCCATAGCATCCCCAGAACAACTCACATGCTGAAACCTAAGCACTTAGATGAAGTGGGGTCGATGAAAAAGAGAGGGATTGATACTTCAAAGATTTTTCTGCAAGATATTTTTAGCAAGGAAGCAGCATTTTACAAGCCCTTGTGGTTTCTAATTTGCTATTTCATTATTGTCTGTTCTCTAGAAGACTACTAGTGGCAAACACTTCATACTTTTCATCTCAGTGATATTTTTGGTAAGATTCGTAATTTTTACCGTGAAATCCCAATACCGCACCCCAGTACGCACATTCACAGCTCCTTTCAGTGCCGTGTTGCTCAGCAGTGATTTCACAGCCCACGCAGATGGTACCCAAGGGACTCCGGCTCCCTCGGGAGGGCAGGCAATCCTGGCACCCACCTTGCCAGCAAGCTGTGGCTTTTCAGGGAGTAGTAAACTGGTTGCAATATAAAGAAATTCTGATATCATTTTAAATCATGCCAAAGTAAAATTAAAACCCAGCAAGGGGATCCCTAGTAAGCTCAAGATTCCTTTTGTTTGAGGGTCTGCTGTAAAATGTCACATGCCATCAGTGGGACTTCTGAAGGGGCAGCAGTGGCCAGACAGCAGACAACATTTGGCTCAGCACACGCCTGGCCTGTGCTTTTCCACAGCTTCAGCTTTCATACGTCTTCTGTGCCTCCCAGGCTGCATACATGCTGATAATCTGATTGCACTTCTGCCTAGTAGTTTTTACTTGAAATATCATTGAGTTAGCTCTTGAGGGATTTGTGTCTGGTGACATATATATTGATATTGAAGTCAGAGGTTGCCTATTGCAAAGATCATCTTGATAGGATGATTATGAAAAAAGCCATGCTGGTTAGAAGACCCTCTAACTAGATTTGGTCGTCTCCTTTCAGCCGCACATTAGCGACTCCTGCTTTCTTTCTCAGTTTTAGTGATCCAATCTTTCTTCCTCTGAATTTCTCCCTTGGGAGCTTTCTACACAGACATTTTAATATATCATGCTATTCTCTGCAGAAATCATTTGCTCAATAAGGAGACTAGATTTTTTTTTAATTGTAACGTTATCAATGTTCAATAGCAGCCACAGTGCCCACAACTACACCTGGCACAGGCTGGAATGGGCTGGCCCTGGGTCAAAGCCATCACAGAGGCAAATCAGTCCTCTCCCCTTTGTGTTTCCACAGTGTGCAGCTAGGAACAGCTTTGGAGGGGATGGCACAGCTGCCGGAAGCAGTGCCCTGCAGAACACATTCCTCCACCATTTTGCTCCATGTAATCTCCAGCTGCACCTTCTATATGTTTCAAGAAATGGTCAGTGATGGGATAGGCACTTTTAAGCCAGAACCCTATCAAACATTAAGCAGTACAGTCAGCTGCTGAATTAAGAGCTAACTGCCAAACTTCAGTTTATTTTTCAATTCTAACGCTTCACGTTGCACAGTGTCAAGCTGTCAGAAGACACTGTCTGCAGAACAGAAATATCAGTGCCACATCCTAATAATCCAGACAAGCTGCTCAGCATCCTCTGCCCACAGCCACCTTCCCAGGCAAAGTAAGGGGAGCCCTCCTGATCTGCAGGCAGGTGGCTCTCCTCCCTGCACTCCCCGCTCTCCTGGTTGTTTCTCTTGGTAGCTTTGCACAATTGTTGCGTGCTGTTAAAAGGCTTTTCATTTCCTGACAATTTATAAATATGTATTGGGCCTGAAGGATGAGAGTAAAGCAACTGCTGTGGTTTTTTTTTTTTTTTAAGAAAATTAAACATGACAAACTTAGTTATTCATGCAAACCATCCGCCCGTTATCTCTGATTATGCAGGATCCAAATGGTGAAGCTGAGTGAATGAGTGCATTCATCAAAGTAACTGTCAGAGGCAGGAACACCAGTTTTAACCTACCCCTACCTATTCTCTTTTGTACTTGTGTTTCATCATCTTCCAACAGGCAGTGCAGTTGCTTCATACCAATAGCACCTATTTCCACTCCTCTCTCTCTATTTTAAGGAGATTAATTAGCCTCCAGAGAAGGGAGAAGAAACCCTGGGTGTAGTACTCTCATGCTTTAAAGCATCACTTCATGGGGATATTTTAAGCTCACAGGCCAAAACATATGGTATTTCAGGAACAGAAGCTGGAAGCAGAGTGCATGTGTATTCCTTCACACACCCAGCATGAAGGAGGTGAAGTGTTTTGTTAAGCCTTGGTGTGTGTTCATATGTATGTTATGTATGCGTGGGAGAAATAAGCAGAAATAAAATTCACACACCAAAAAGTGACAGATTTATTTTCATCCATCCACCAACCTGCCCCACAGCAACAGAGAAAAGCTGGGATATGTAAACTTGAGAAAACAAGAAAGATTGCATCATACTATCTGAGAGTTGTGCCAAGCAACACAGTTTGCTTTTCTGTTTTAATCTAGAAAAGCTGCCTCAGACAACAGTCCTTACATTGAGGAAGAACTCGGGTGTATCTTCTGAGGAAGCTCCCTTTCACCTGGTCCAGGGAAGAGGCTCCCAAGCTTAAGGCCATGTTCCCTCCTAAGGCAGCAGGGCACTGCAGCAGGGCACTGCAGCAGGTCTGCCTGGAGCCTGGCCTCAGCCATGGGCAGCAGAAAGAGCACTGCCCTCTCTGCAGCCCCCAGGGGAGCCAAGGAAGACCATCGCGCTGGCCCTCTAAGTGTGGCCTTGCATTTACTTTCCTTCAAATGAGCTGTTAATCAAAATGCTCACCTCTTTCTTAAGCACGTTAGCCTACCTGTTCAGCTGCTTGCAGGCTGCTTTCACAGGAAACTCAGGTGAAGATAAAATCATTTCGAGAACACAAAGTAGCTCAGAGGGGAAAGACAGCATTTAGGCCGTGCATTATGATGCTACTACCACAACTGTGTGCCCTGTAATCTCTGCCTGAACTGTTAACAGCTTGCAACAGAAACACTCCAGCACATGCTCATGTTAAGAGGCCCACCCTACCCTAGGTGTTCACATGTAACTCAGTTAATGATTTTTAATGCCTTTTTATTTATCTCAGAGTGCACATACACACTGGGAAGGGCCAATTACTGTTTAATATGGCACTCTCAGATCATTTGTGCAAAATTTGCAAGTTAATGAATTGTTTGCAAGTCATCTTTTCTTCTGCCCCCCAAAACATTAACATTGTATTGAATGGTACCTTCTGCCTGGATGACGCTCAGGAGACATCCCACCTGCATCCTGCATTGTTTTTCACCACCGATCCCTCTCACAAGGATCAGAGTTACAAGCTTTTGGTGGCACCGATGGCAGCCACGAGGCCGGTGGTGCTGTTCCATGACAGGCAGGTCAAACAGGCAAAGGATTTTCAGGGTAGGTTGGAGGGCAAGGAGGACTTCTTGCAACTTGCAGTCCCTTCTGTGGTACAAGATGATGCTTTAACATCAGGAAAAAGCCACAGCACTCTCTCCACTGTGATTTACACTCTGGTTGAGTCAGTGTGACAGCAGGACTACTTAATGCTACCCTCCACCCCCACTGTTACAGAGTTATAACTTTAAACACTGAATATGAATCAAGAATTTCCTTTCCATTCAAATCCTCCTTCTGCCCTTCTTATCTGACTCATTTTCAAGCTGCCCACTGCCCTTCATGCTAATTGATCATTACTAATAGATAAGGGTAATGCAGCTTTTGAACTGTACTTACTGCATGCTCTATACTTCTTGACTGGCACAGACTGCCTTTTTTCTCTTACCTGGACTAAGATCATCTGAAATTAATCAGAAGCCAGCGGACAATGCTTTGAGAATACTATTGCATGCTGGAGTGAGCTGCCATGCTGCTACATGCATTATCACCAGGAGCGGGGATTTGCAGGAGGGTGGGTGAAAGGAGTTCTTTAACACCTCCACATAGCATCTTGGTTTCACTGACTGCTCTGACTCACATCACCACTGCCACTGCACCTCCCAGGAAAGGGCCTGAATTGACTGCTTGGACTGTAAGTGCTCACCGGTTTCACCTCCCCAAAGGCTGGGGTGCCACAGAGGCATTAGGTCAGGAAGCCATGTGGCATCCCATGCATCTGGTGAGCTGAGAATATCTGCCTCTGGATACAGTGAACTGCAAAGAATTTAAGTGACTTGTCAGGCATTATCAGGAGAGCCCAAGGTGCAGCTCAGAACACAGTTGCTGCCCATCGCCTCCTCTGCAGCTCTCCGATAATGCCAACCTTCTGCAGTGCACTAATACCAACAACCACATTTCATACACAAATGGATTATTACTGGAATCTTATAGATAAAGCCATTCATCTTCTGAGGCCCTCGGGAGTTCGAGTAGTTAACACATATCACAGCAGAAAGATATATACAGCACACAATACAAAGGAGATAGTAAGAAGCATGTATAGAAGTGTTGAAAGGGAGAGAACTGGAGCCATAAAGCAAATCTGCACAAGATACACAGCTCATCTGAGATGTGCATGCAAGTTGATCTTCAAGCACTTTCAGGTGTGTCTTCATGAGCTAAACATGAGCTAAAAAAACTTCAAACTTCAGTTGTTCAGACACCAATTTTCCTAGAAATGGTGTTAACAATACAACAACGACCAGACATCATTATTATCAGATTTGCATATGCATGGGAGCAGTCACAGGTGGAAGCAGGTGCTGGAGACTCAGGACACCCAGCCTGCCTACTCCAGGTGTTTGTACATCTGCCCCTTTAATCCAGCCACAGTGACAAAAATAAGAGCAGAAATCCTGGTGCCCTATTTTCACCAGTGCTCATACCCTGGTGATGAGCACTCTTAAGAACCCATTTCAGGCAGAATAGAAAATTAATGAGGGAATAAAAGAGGTTGAGTCACACATCTTACATCTCAAATATGCCTTGCACAAATTGGCCGTGATGAATTGTTGTATGAAGCCTGGGTAAGGCTCCTCGCTGGTCAGAATACAGATAAAGCATGTGTGGGCTTCTCACATACTGAACAGAGCTCATTAAGGGAAAGATGCTGTTTATCCATTTAATTCTGACCACATCATTCACTCGTCATCTTATTTAGACCCTATTTTTCCTCAGACTGGCAGGTGATATGATTGCATTGGCCTCGATACAATCACAGCTCACACTCTGCTTGATAATCCAGCAGCAGTGACCAGAGCTTTTGTGCCGGTGCAGCTGGGAGAGCCGAGTGCCTGCGCATGGACATCCCACCCCATCAAACCCACACGGCCAGCAGAAAAACAAAACCAAGCAACTTTCAGTCCATGAATATACATCTCATTCAGAGCAAAAAGGAGGCTCTCCAGCAGCAATGCCAAACACACAGATTAATGACAATGCTTTGCCTGTGAAAATGGCCTTGCTGAGTCCAAACACGTTCTCCTGAGATGCCAGATTTTTGTAAGTTAGCAAAAATGTTGAGCTGCCTGTTTGCTTTAAACAATTATGTCAGCTCCGCAAGTAAAATATGTTCTCTTGCCTGACCTCCTCATGCTGCTAGGTAGGGCGGCATTTGGCTGTCCCTTGCTTTAACACAGACATCAGGGGACAGCTGGAGAGTTTCTTGGGAAAAGCAGGGCACAGCCAACAAGGTGAGAGGTGAAGGGACCAGAAGCACTAACAGGCTCTTGCAGCAACGTGCTTTAACACCTGCTGAACCACAGTGAAGCCCTAATGCCCCAACTTAGGTGCAGGCCCTGGTCAGATCTGGGTTTAAGTCTTAAAAAGCCAAGTTAAAAACCAACCTGTTTTGGGAAGACAGTCCTTTAAATAGAAGTTGCCTGGTGCTACACTTCATTAAAAATATAGCCCTGAAGCAGACAAGACAAAGGAGGCATGATTGCTGCTCTCACCTCTCTCCTCAAAAGGGGAGTTGCTGCAGAAACATTAAATTATTTATCCCAGGTCACAGTAGAACTTTGTGGGAGAACTGGGAATTGCAGAGGCTCCCCTGAGTGCCAGCTTAGTACATTAAGCACAAACTCAACCTTCTCCACAGCACCGGGCCAGAGGCCAGGTCAATCAGCCTCCATACTGGAACAGCCTGCCCGTGCCTAGGACTGGGCTGCTGAGCAGAAAAACAATCTCTGTCAACGGTGAGAGCACAGCAATGATATTTATATCAGAGCTAATGGAGGCAGACTGAAATTGCTTTCTTATGATTTACACCAAACACACCAGGTCCCTCCACCGCCTTTCCAAAGGATAGTAGTCTGTGGCCAGGGGAGCTGCTCCACCACCCTGTACCAATGGAACTGAGCTAATGCCAGCCTGCCAGGATATTTTCTCATGCAAGCAAGTGCTCACTTGAATTTCCCCCACCTTCAGCAAAATAAATCACACAAATGTAGCTTATCCTAGGGCTGATACTTGACTTGAGACCACACAATGCTCCAAGCCTGGAAGGTGTACAGGAGCACTGCTCAGTCAAACCTGGCTAAATGGCAGCCTTAGATGAACTGCAGTACAAATAAATCCAGAGGGCAACCTAGTGCCAGTGCTAGCACATGCACACATTCCAAATATTTAATTGCCATTATCTATAGAGCCCATCTAGGCAGCCTTCTGGCATGTGGAATGTCCTGTTTGGAAAAACCAGAAACATACTGGGGTTGATGCTGAAAGGGTTGATTATAAACACAAGCCAATTTTGAACAAATCGGGGGGAAAAAATAATTCAAAATCAAAAGGTTCCCTAGTTTTGCTGCTGTGCTGGAGGGAATGTGAGATGGCACACCTAGGAATCCCCAGGCCACACAGCCCCTGAATACACTGGTGTCTCACATCAGAAACACTCACACTGCTCTGCAGGGCTCTGTTCACACAGAGCTGACTGCCCTGTAACAGAATCCTCCTGCCCCTTTTAACTACCCATGAAAGTAGGTCCTAAGCATGCAACTGCATAGAAAACCAATCTTGGCTCAACATAGCAGAAAAAGTGTGTGCATGAAATACACAGTGGGTATAGAAGAGAGAACATAACTATGTAACAAATCCAAAAGCTATGATGCCTTTTTGTCCCTGAATTTCCATTTCCAAGCTAGCAGGAGGCAAAAGGACAGCTCAGCTTGTCCTTTCCAGTAGTCAGCTACAGTTTAGCATCAAAAAGTCTTTCAGAGTGATCACAGTCCAGGATAATATATCTAATTCCCTTTAAAATAATTTGGAGCTTCACTGGATAGAAAATTGTTATTTCTGCTCCAATGCCAGAGAATTTCATTTATAATTACAGAAATTTCTGTTATGCACAATTATAATATTCTTTCATATCCTCTCTGACTTTTAGTTTAACCATACTTTCAGCTTTTAAAACTACTGCTACACCTCAAGCAGACACAGGCCACTCCTGCTGCAGAGGAATGCAGATGTTCATGCCTCTTAAATCAGCTCTGGGTAAAAGAGAATGAAGCATCTTTTCCTGACGTTCCAGGACAAATTACCCTAACAGCCAGTGACTGTTTGGATGCAACCTTCAGTCAGGTGAAATTAGAATAGGAAAATATTAAGTAGCTTCTCCAGAGTGTGGATGTATGGACTTATATGCCTTGTGGAGACACCACAGGCTAAGGACCAAATTCAGTGAGCAGACTGAGAAAAGCCACATGAGAATCCACAGCAGGTGATTGAAAACAGTAAAGCTTTGCTAATGTCCTGGTTCTGAAAACAGAGACAGAAAGGGACAAATTCTCATGTCCCAAACCAATAAACATAAAATTATCTTAACACAATGATTAATCATCCTGAAGAATTAATCAGGTGAACTTAAAAAATAAAACAAATAAAAAATATCAACCTGATTCTGAAGAAATAGCTGCTCAAGGGCAACAGCTGGAGATTCACAGCTCAAATCTGTCCTGGTCAGAGAAGCAAGACGACTCCAAACACACAGGAGCTGGTCCAGGCCCATATCCTGAGGATTAGTGTTTGTAAAGATACAAAGAAGATAAATCAGTTGCTTTAATTTGTGGCTGCATTAAACAGATTGTCTCTGTAAATTTAGTACCTGCTTTTTCAGTTCCAACTGGAATTTAGTACCTTTGCTGATCAGAATCGATAACTTTAATTGGTAGTTTAAAGTTAGGTCCAAGGTGCATTGACACTAATGAAAATTAGTAGCTTAATTCGCCAGTCACACAGGGAAGCATGCCAGGAAGGTGGTGGGAAAGCAAAGGAAAGCTGCTGCTGTCTGTGCCTTGCTCCTTGGGGCTTGGAAGGTTGAGACAGGACAGGGCTGAGGCAGGCAGCAGCATGAGGGCATATAGGCAGCTGGTCATGCATGCCCAGAAGCCCAGGCAGTGGCTGCATCACTGTGTGATCAGACATGAGGGCACAGAGAAGCTGTTCACATGCAAGTGCTGTGACCCTGGCCTGCAGCTCAGGAAGGTCAGGGCACATGAGTGTGCAGGAAGACCCAAGAGAAGTGGGCTCCCAGCATCACAATGCACAGCCAGCCTGCTTGGCAAGCATTAGGGCTTCAAACACTCCAAGCGGGTCTCTTCCTAAAGGAGGAAACTTCTCCTTATTACCGAGCAAGCACCAACCACAATTGTGCAGCAGGAGAAGATGCAGGGCTGTGCCTGCCTTCACTGGGGAATCTGGTAGGGAGCTCCCTGCTGCCAGGACACACACCCCATCATGATAGAGTAGACACTGGAGGCAGTCTCTAACAGTGGCCTCTGCTCTCTGAATTGAAGAGGCTATAAATATCAAACCCCAGAGTATCTTCCAATTAAACTCTTCTGGTATGGATCAAAATTAAAACACAGTCACCATGGAGGCATATTTGAAGTTCTCACTACCCAGCAACTAAAGGGGGTCCAGGCTGGCCCTGTTCCCTTTGAAGCATGCCTGCTGGCTGTAGGTTTCTGTAATGCTCACTTGCAATTACAGCTCTTTTTAACTTCTCTCTTGCCCTCTTTTTTTTTAATGTAAAGAGATTGAGAGGAATTTTAAAAACCTCATAAATCAGATTCATCAAATAAAACTATAGAGGTAGGGCCAGCTGCAGCTACATATGTCAAACTCAGTTGTAGATCCGAAAAGAAAGGCTGTAATTCATAGTTAGGGTGGTCAGCTTTATGACAGCTTAGCAGCAAAGCTAATCCCATTGCTGTATTCCTAAAGCTACAGAGATGCCAGACTGTACTAGGCAAGGGTACCCAAGGATCAGTCCCTGTGTACAGGGGGGTGTCTGTGCTCCACTTGCCACCTGGGCATTCACTGTCACATATTATTGTGATGTCTTTGTTCTTGGAGCTCATGGAAGACTCAAGAGCCTTTTGGTTTCTTTTTCTTTTCCTTGCACAACATGTGTGGCTGAACAGTCTGAATACATCATTTATCTAAAGCAGTATGCATAGATTACTCTGGTCACGAGTGTGAGAGTGAAAGAGGAGAGAATAACGGCCAGACTCTCATTGGTTTGCATGGGTCAATATTTTATCAGCCTTCTCAAATTTTGCCTTGCTGAGGCTTGCTTTTTTAAAATGCCATTAGTTGTGTGACAGTGCATCCAATGAAATGCAAAAGTGGTTAACATCCTCAGATACCAGCACAAGGACCTTCAGGTGTGGATGAGAGGTGCCTCAATGGAGCACATAACCCCCCAGGCACCACAGCTGTGGGACACGAGCACCGCCCACAATTCTTGCAGTGGCTGGCAGAGCCTGCCTCTTCTGCAAAACCCCTGATCACAGTCCTCGTTCTGCTACGGCAAAGTGTCAGGAGAGCACTCAGAAACCACAGTATCCTCCTTGCTCCCTCTGCTTTGCCACACTGCTTTCCTAGTGGCCAGCTCTGTGCAAAGAACATCCCAGCAACTGCTAACGCTTGCAAATAATAATCCTCTCCCTGCTGCTAAATTTCCAGGAAATTCAGTGACACAGACACAGGGATAGACACTCAAGGGAGCAATAGTATGGATTTTCCTCAATTATTTTAACAAAAAAGATGTAAAAACTCAGAAGAGAAGGGGGGATTTCCCACCCCAGCTCACTGCACACACAAGCCTCACGCATAGGCTCAGCCCTACCCTCTCCTGAATCTAAGCATCTGAGCATCCATGGAGATGGTCTCCAACACAAAACATCACAGCCTGCTTCTGCACATAAGTTAGTGTTGAACAGCATCTTGTTCAGGAAAATAAGAGCACCACATTCATTTTCCCTGAAGACCACCCCAGTGGCTTTGCCCTGCGGTGCAGCTGCATCTCCGGATGCCACTGCCCCACACTGCCAGGCTGGCAATGCTCACCCAGCAATGCCACAACTTCCACAGGGCCCTGGGCAACTGCCATGTCTGAGCATGCCCCTGCACCCATAGGACATCTCTGCTCTTGTGCTGCTGTGCAGTTTAATGCACAGCAACTAACACTGGAAAGTAACAGTTTGTTGTGCTGGAAAAAAAAAAAAAAAAAACAAACAAAAAACAAAAAGAAGCCAATTGCTTTTTCCACCACCCAGCAGAAAAAGGTGATGGCACAAGCTGTCTTTGGCTGTTCTCAGGCAGGACAGGACTCACTGACTCACCTGGGCTCCCAGCAAAGCTGATTTCTGCAAATGCAGATGCTTCAGTGTTGACCAGCTTCTTCAGCAGAGCCTTCCAGACTGCATCTCACGTGGTAAAGGTTTTCAGTCATCACTTGCTTACAAAATTGAGCTGGTTTCTTAGGCTGCTGCCAGAACTCTCATGTCCTCAAACAGACTCCATCTGCTGGTTTTATAGACAAGCAACTCCTGCAAGGACAAAATATTTCAAGTTAAATAACACATACTTTATCTTTTGTTTCTCTCAGCAAAACGGGCAATTTCGGAGATACTTTGTAAATTCAGATTTATGATTATTATTTTTCATACTGTGGCTACTGCAGTGACCATAGAGAATTTATTGAGGTAATAATGGATTTAAGTAGCCAGTTAAGAAAATTTAAAAAAATATGAAGCATTGCAATGGCCTAACATTCAAGCCATTAATATCCAAACATATTAAGTCACTTAAAGGATTTTTGTATGTGCATGCACATTTTGGGGCATCTTCTCCTCATAACGCGTGACGGGAAGAAACACTTTCCTGTTGACATTTAGCATATTTTCTTTATTGCTTTTCATTTCATTACGAGCAAAAGCGTTATTTGTCCATCCCAGCCTTCCCCAGGACGGATGCCATCATTGCTGTTTGCAGAGGCAGCCAAAAATTAAAGGAAGTTTTTCAGATGTCGGCGTTAAATGTCAAGCCCCGATTTTAAGTAATTACCAACACCCTGGCACAGATGCATTTTACTCAGAAAACCCTTGCTACAAATATTCATCGGGGGGATGTTCAAATTTATTATGTAGAACAACACAGCCTTAACGTGCTAGCTTCTATTTAATGCTTTAGTTCGTAGCAACAAAGATACCAATGGGAAATCGTTAAACAAATATGCGATTTTTTGCAGCGGTACAGGTCTGCATTTGGTGTCGCTCGAAAAAAACTCGCTGAGCTCAAACTGACAGGAAAAAAACCACAGTGATCAGGCAAAGTACAGCAACATTAGAAATGTTAACAGATTTCAGAAAGTGATGTTATATTAATTCAAATGTTAATGCTGTCCGAGGCTGCTGAAAGGAGCGTGGAGCTGCGGGAGGAGATAGACGTTGCCAGCAGGGGAAAGCACAGGGAACACAAAGGGCTGCCTCTTGGTGTGAGTGGGGGGAGTTTTATTAATTATATTTCCTTTAGAGCCCTAACAATAACATGTCAGTAATCTACACATTCTGTACTTAATTGATGCTAATGATTTGGCCGGGTGCTGGTCTTCGCCAGCAAGCCTCCCCGTGCCGTGAGAATCCCGGCCATCTTGCGTTCCTCCAGCCCTGCACTGCAGCCCCAATTAAGTCAATGAGCGCGGGGCCACTGAGCTGCTCCCACCATCTCCACCACCCCTCTCCCAGCCAGGTCCCACATGGACGTCTTCCACTCTGCACATCCCTGAAGGAGTGCACGGCCCCCAGCACAGCCCTGCACAAAGGGATGCATTCATGGTCCCCCCACATCCCAGAAGGATGACCACCCGGCATGCACGACTACCCTGGCCATGGGAGGCAGAGGCCAAGGTGGAAGAGGTCACTCCAGTTCCCCTCTAACACCAACAGCGGGGGGAGTGTCAGGCATTTCTCTCTCATGCTCATGAGCAACAAGTCCCAAAACACATGCAGCTACACACATGCCTGCAACTGCCCTCAAGGGGATGACTAGGCAAAGTCAGGTAACAAACTACAAGGAATGAAGCGATGCCTTTCAAAACTAACTACTGCCTGGGTTGTTCTGATATCTCTACCCTTGGTGCCACTCACCTGCCAACCAGAAACATTTCCATTATGTCGGTTTCTGTTTAGGAAGGCTGATGAGGAGCAAAGTCTGCTTGGCAGCAGGAGGATCCAAACTCACAGCAGCTGCCAGCACCACCCAGCACTGTTGCCACCAGCAGGCAGCCCTCAGATACCACAGGAAGAACTTGAAGAACTTGTAGTCTTATCACAGTTCAAGAGCACTTGCAATGTTCAGCGACAAAACCAGGTTGTTCTGAGTAGACGCACAACATCTTGTGGAGACATTCAACCAATGCTTTTCTTGCATGATGATACATAAAGTCATGCAAATTTCTCCATGCTCACCAGACTAACAGAACTACTCTTCTGCACAGCATTTCCCTCCCTTCTTTGAGCTACTCTTAGCCTCTGCTCATTCCTCTTCAATGCTAGATATTCATCATGGATCCCACTGCTCCACCCCCAATTTATTTCCCTCCTTCCCTCTTACCAGTATGGATGCCTCACTGTCACACATGCAAGGGACCAGTCAAGCACAGAGGACAGTGGCCAAGCCTGTACTTCTCCTTCACTTGGAGGATCAGCATTCTGCCTGATTCTTCTTTCTTCTTACCTATAGAAAGAGAAGTTACATCTTCTTGAAGCTGTCCAACAGAGAAAGCTGATGGACAAGGAAGAGGCCAACGTGACATCCACAAAAAGCCTCAATTAAGTTCAGTTTTGACAGGAAATCAGGCTAAAAAACAATTATTAAAGAAGCAGCAAATTGTCACTGCAAGCAAATATTTTCCTCTATTAGAGGATTTCAGGACCAGCCTCAGAATCCCACAGAAGCACCTCTACCACTCCCAGCAAAACAGGGTGGCCCAGGCAGCAAAACATTCAGCAAATTGTTCTGTTGCCACTTCTCAGGGGAAAACATTTGCTTAAAAACAGTCAGATGAATTTAGAATGATCTATAGGGCACTTTGTTATGTTAATGACTGCTACCAACTGTCTCTTCTTTATATTAAAGTGTGGACTCATTGTCAGTTGGGGTGAGACAAGACAGCCTGCTTGTGTCTTGCAGTCCTTTTGCACTCACCCAAACTACTCATGTGTAGACACTTTAATATGAAGAGACACTGTCTGTGGCCATTATTAATCTTCTTATTGAAACCCAGATTAGTAATAAAACCATGCAAGATCAGCTAACCTTTCCTCATCATGTTCTTCATCCTGCAAGACCTCGCTCAAAATGAAAACATTTTTCTTTGCTCTCTCAGGCTGTGACTGACAACCAGACTTCCCAAACCAGGATTATGGAGACTTCTTTTTTATGAGGAAAAGATAAGGGGTGATGGGTACAAATTACTCCTGGGGAGATGCTGACTGGAATCCAGAAGACAATTTTTCACAGTGAGAACAGTTAGACATTGCAATAATCTCTCAAGAGAAGTAGTGGATTCCCCTACATTGATCAATTTTAAGACTCAGCTCAACAGAGTTCTGGGCCATCTCATCTAAACTACACTCTTGCTTAGAAAGACTGGACCAGATTATCCTTGGGGTCCTTCCAACCTGGCATTCTATGAAATATCGTATGAAACAAATCAAATACATTTGCTTCCTTACAACACAGGTTACCTGACAGCAGGTTCAGCTCAGTAAAACAGATTGAGAAACAGTTCCAATAGATGGTCTGCTCCTCTGAACTGCCAGCAGCTGCAGTTCCAATGTCCCCTGGAGTCAGAAAGGTTTTCCTCCCTTCTTTGGTAGCCATTTATCTAATTTGGCCTCAAACATGCCAGTCTGAAGAGTTTTGAAAACTCTGGGTTTATTCATTCTACAAAGATAATGTTTTGCAATGTGAGTTTCAGCATAAACGGAAACAAACACTGTCATATACAGATTTACTCTCTTGTGCTTGGCATGAGCTGATTATTTCAGAAGACTGAGACAGATTATGTAGTATTGCAGTGTTCTGATGTCTTTATTAAAGGTTTGATTAAATTTAAGTTGTTTCAGTAGCAGACGATTCAATGTTTGAGAGAAACAGGGTTTATACTTTAAAGGGAAGACAAATGTGACTTGCTTGCAGGTAGTAAGGCTGACAGAGCCATCACCACAGTACTTACTGTTCAACAACTGGAGTGACATGACTGCTTTGCTGCAGTCAACTTCACAGCACACAAGCCTCTCAAATTGGCTAGAAATCAAGCAGTGTAAGAGTGAGAAATGGACATGATTCTTGCATTTTATTTTTTTTTTTATAGTTATCACCTCCTGGGCACAAAATTAAACACATTAAAACTTCAAACCTCTTCAGTTACTCCACCTTGACTGCCCACCCCACCCTCAGCAGGTCTACACCCTGCAGCATAGGCAGTGCTGACCAGGGCAAAGGCAGGAGGACCAGGAATTAGAAGAGCCATACATCTCCTATTTATGTGCCAAGTCTGAGCAGATCATCTCTCCAGATCAAAGACAGGAGCCCAGACTGAGCTGATCTCAGTCTTGCCAGCAAGGAAGAGCCATACTTAATCCCCAACAAATTCAAGGCTAGACAAATTCTGAGTTAGCCTGTTATTATTTCTTAGTATATGCTAGTGTCTCATATTTGAGAGGAAGAGATTGTAGAGGAGGAAAGTTTGGAATACGAGGATGAGTAATCCAATGCTTTAAATCTATGTTTTTAAGTAGTTAGCAGAAGTACGTTCCCAAAATAAGAGCAGATTTGCACCAAAAAATGTCAGCCTGTGCACTTGCCAGTTCCCTTGCTGCCAAGTTTCTCCCATGCCCCCAGCTTTCAGACCAAGGTGAGGTTTTGATGCATGGTTATAACAAGCCTCCCAGGAAAAGGAAGATAATCATATGCCACCTGGGTAACTGCAGAATTCAATTTACTTTGCATGATGCTTTATGCTGGTCTGTGGCTATTAAAGGGAGAAACAGTTTCCAGCTGCAGCTGAGGATTGTGCAACAATGCACAGTGAAATTGGTTTATCCAAGTTTCCCTTGAAGCTTCCTGCACCAGGAACAGCAGCCCCATGCACTGCCCCAGGCTGTCCTCCCCTGGAGCCCTCTCCCCACTTCTCAGGGTTAACAAGCTTAGAGACCACAAACTTCAGCCCACCTATAAACACATGGTGTGTGCCCTGTCACAGTGTCATGTAGTGGGTGGGGTGGTCTGAGGTGCAGTGTTGTAAGGGGTTGCAGTGCAGGGGTCACAGGGTATCATCTGGTGGGAGAACTACAGTTAGCCATCCCCACCCCAACTGGAACAGCAGTTAGCTGCACCCTGCCTCCCTAGAATGGGTTTCAGTGGCAAACAATCATGTTTTTTCCAGCTACCCTAGGAAAACAGCACACTGGCAGACATTACCTATCCATGTGTGTTACAAAATCAGAAACAAAGGTTTGTAAAGCAGGACAAAAATGAGAAAGTAAGAACAGCTCTTAAGTCACCCCTGCTGGAAAGTACCAGTCTCTGGCACGTCATTGCATTCCTACCTGGGAAGGTGCAAAGCTCTGATCTCCATGCCGTGAACAGACTACTCCCCAAGGAAATAAAACAAATTGACCTTGCAGGCTGTGGGGCAGTAAATAATAAAATTAGCAGGATCACCATCTGAAGCAGAGATCCAACTTAGAGGCCTATTACCCAAGTAGTTTAATTCATAGGTAAACATGTCTCTGAGATACAGATTTCCCACAACCAATAACACGTCCCTGCATTCCCTCCCAAGTTATTAGCCAGACTTTATTTAGCTTAAACTGAAATATCTGTAACTACAAAAATTTTCTTGCACAGTTAAAAGTTATAATGAAAACATAATCCCTACTTAAAGAGACCAGTTACAGATTAAATATTACTCTTTTTGGAACAGAGCAAACACATTAAACAGCAAAAGGACTGGTAGTGAAGCTGGTCTGGTGATTTAGGAATTAAGCCTAGAGACCACCTTTCAGGAGAGTTGTTTCCCACCCCCTACATACCCACTTTATGGCCTGCATTTAAGGACCAAGTACTAAAACAAGTCTTGACAACTCCTCCAATGTTAAACTTCTTCAATAATAGGCAAAAACAACATCCCTTTGTCTCGGATACATAGCTGTGTGAAAAACTAAAACTCCTCTGAAATCACACCAGCACATTTGTTCAGCTAACATTTGCACTTAATTTTTAACACCGAACTTATAATCGTTTATTGCAAGGGGGAAAAAAAAAGCCAGCAACTCCAAATAATTTGTTTACTCTTTGTCACTGTAGGCATTTTTATTACATTAAAGCTTTAACATTTATCAAAACACTTGGGTGGGAAAGAGCAAAATGAAGAATAACTTAAAATAAAATAAAAAGCAGCCTTGCTAGCAACTCTTTAGAAAAATTAACCAACATCAGAGTAGAAGCTTCCTGAAATGTGTTGTAGCCTTTAAGTTATCTACAGGAGGACACAACGAATCCCGGTAGTCTCACAAGTCTTCAGTGTTGTTGAGCAGCCTTTAAAACACAACATCATGAGGAAAAAAAACAACCCCAACAAGCAATAATTTTTACATTTCTATTTCCCTTTTCTCCAGAAGCATGACTTTCCAGAAAACATCTTACTGTTATTTCTCAGACAACACACACCATTCCACACACCACTCCAGAATCCAGACAATTAGTTGTCAAAGACTGTACCATAATCCCAATTTTCAAATGATTTGTTTTCAGATAAGGTAGGCTTTTCACACTGATCACTTCTTGCTATTCAGCACAACAATCCAGACAATCCGATTCAAGAATTTCCCAATACAGCGATCATTAAAGTGTCCAGTGGAAGGATTCCATACAGACTTGTCATGTTTATTATCCCCTCCCTAGCCACCTGCATCTGGCTAAAAAAAAAAAAAAAAATCTAAGTAGCCAACATGACAATTTTACCTCAGTACCCAAAAAGGAAGTTTTAGTTGGTAAGCCAGTAGTGGTAAATAAATAAAGCCATAGCTACTACATTTATCCCCAACTCCCACACTACTAGTGGTCACAGTCTGAAAAACTTTAGCTGACCATAATTAAAAGAAAAAAAAATAATAATTAGGGCTATACATAAAACCAGCTGTCTTAGACAGCATTTTTATTAAAAATGGATACAGAGACATAGCAGCATTTACAATAAAGTTTTTTAAAGGCATCAAGTTGTAAGCAAACCATTTGAAAAAGAGGCTTTGAAGCATTGTCTTCCACAGTACTTTTGGCCCATTTGTCAACAGGGGACAATATGACTGCAGATTATCCAAAGGACAAACAGGCAGAGTAAATCTAAACTTCAAGCCCTTTTTCTGAACAGTTGGTCACATCAAGCATAACCCTCCATAGCAGCATTGGGAGCACTCATCGGTGTTCTTATAAGTGGCTGGTGTAGTTGATCCATTTCTTTAAAATACTTTAACGTTCAATAAAAATATTTCAAATAGAAAAGTTCTTCTGACACGAAAGTAAAGTTTCCTTTTCAAATTCCATAAAAGCTTATGAACTTTACTGGCAGCATTTCTGTAATGGAGCAGGAATCAGAACCAGCAGAACAGGCACTTCAGCAAAACTGTCTGTCAACAGTTTCTAAAGTCATATTGGCTTCAGTCCAGATGACTGTTTCTTACTACTTTGTGGTGGTGTAAGGACACCAGAGGGAAAAGGTGAAGTCCTGTTTTGCTCAGCCAATATGGCTTTTTTTGCTTGAGCTTTGTCCTGAAAGCACAAGAAAAGGGGAACTCTCTTTAGCATGTCTTTACAACAGATCAATAATTCAGTGGTTTATAACTTGATAGATTGATAATCTGTAAATGCATATTTGTATCTTACCTCCCCTAAAACCAACTGATAAATCATGCAGTACATGACAGTTAATGAACACAAACCCCAAGAGGTCAGAGTTAAACTTCTGGTATCTGATGATTAACATCATGGTACTTGTATCCTCAAGGAAGTAAAATTCATAAGCAATGACCAGGAAGAGCTTTAATTTCTACCACAACCAAAACTAAACACCACCAAAATTCTGATTTGTTGGACAAGACTCTGACCCTGTGCAAGTTCCTCATCCTAAAACCCACTCTTGAACAAATTGTCAGCCGTGATTGTCCCAGAACAGTCCCAGAGAGAGCATGCAAAACTGATCTTATTTTCCTTTTACCAGACAAGGTTGCATTATTGGTATTTCCTGAAAGGAAAGGCTAACATACAATATTTGAAGCATCCCAAAGGGTAGAAACATGCTTCTGGTTTCTAGGGCAACCTTCTTCCCATTTGATATGAGAGGTTTAAATCACAATCACCTTTTAAAACTAAATACTGAACAAACCAGGTCATCGTCCCAAGAATTTTGCAACTGGAGTACAACCTTATGCCTTTTATCTGCACGCACACACTCTCCATCTCATAACGCTTGAGTTAAGTTTACTGTATGTTCTAACCAAAGAAGAAACAAAATGTAGGGTTTACAGACAGGTTTTTTTTCTTCAGTATACATACCAGCAAATCCAAGCTGGTTATGTGCGTCTGTATGTTGTGCAAGTCTTCAGGAGCAATACCTCTAAAGTGTTTGAGTTTGGAGCTTCCTACTTCCCTTAAAGCCATTGCAAAAGGAACCATCCACTTAACACATTCCTCTATCTCACACCACTCGTAGCCTGGAAGACAAGACATGTGTTCATCTGACTGAACAAAGACTTAACATTTGTAAACATTAGTCAGTAGACTAACATTAGACTTAGTTTATCAATGCCAATACCTGAAACTTTTTGCATCAGCTCAGATGAGGAGAAGTGATACAAAGCAGAAGCTGCAAGTACTCCATATGTGTACTCCAAGCATCCAATATCCAGCACACACAGATCCAAGAGCTACAAGACAACAGGATTTTAGTATATCTATCACAAGAACGCTTTTTGCCTCTCCCCAGTGAAATAGCATTTGAAGGAAGAAATCAGTCTTACCTCTGCTATTTGTACAAATATTTGCTGTGGATATTGTGGCAGCAATACCTCATAAAGCTCATTTAAATATGCAACTTGCATGTAAATATTTAACCATGATACAACTGTCAGTGGATTTAAGTTCCAGTTAAGAGCCTGAAAGAGCAGACACACAAGACCTCAGTATTAAAGAGTTTAACTATAGAACTTTACAGTTTCTGATCTGGAATAATTCCAGTTCATCAAGACATCTTTGAAACACACAAATATAATCCTCTCCTGTACCTCCTCCTGCTGATAGGGTGGGGTAGCAACTCATTTTGTTAATACACACATACTGGTGGATGATTTAAATCACTTGTTACTTAGAGTACAGTGTTTTATAATTAGACAAAGAAATTGTGCCACCTAAGATTAACTGAGGTTCTGTGCTTTTAGTCTGATTATGCTATACATTAAAAAAGCTAAAGTAGAGCTAACTCCACTTTGAAACACTACCTTCATAATAATCAGTTCCATACTGAGAATTTCATCTTCTGTACAAGCTCCATCTGTAACATAAGCAAACTGATGCAACTTTGGTGGATAAATTTCCTGAAAGGTAAGAAAGCAAGTATTAAATTTGTGGAATAGGCTGTTACTGGTCTCATGTGCTTCAAAAAAAAGAACATAAGAAAAAAAAAACACCAATACTTCAGCATTTCAAAAAGGAGAGGGAAAAAAAACAACCAACCTCCCCATCCTATCATGTGGTTCTACTTTGTCTTTAATACAAATTTTTTAGCCAACTGTTCTGCTCATAGCTTTCACCTTTTACTCTTGATGACACCGTACAACACACATTACATTTGAGTACAGCACCATGGAGACAGTATCCTAACTGCCATCAAGACTTTTCTATACATCCTGAAGAAAAGGCCTTTTATGGGTTGAGAAGAACAGGTTGAATAATAGCACTCTTAAAAGACAAACAGCAAGAACCTAAAAAAAAAAATCACTATATATTTTAACAGTTCAATTTGTTCCAGTAAAGGAATAGCTCAGACTATGATCCAGCAGGTACTCCACTATCAGAATTGTAACAACCAGTCTCTGTATACAGCAGCCAACCAAAAACTCATTTGGCAACTGCAATTGCAAACTTCAGATTTATTCTAAAAGTGAAATGACTGTCCTTAAGAGTAAAAGAGATGTGCTGTGATGCTAGCTTGCCTTATTTGTAGCCACTTCCAAGAAAACAGTAAGAGGAATTTAGAAAAGAAAAAAAAAAAAATATTTTACTCTTTCCCAGCTGAAGACATAGCAACTCCATAAAGCCTGCCCAAATGCATCTAGTGTACAATAAGCATGCTGTCTGTTCATTCAGATATTTAAAGCTAGAGAGACTTACCTCAAGCTTTGCTGCTATGAATAAAGAAGAGATACCAATAAGCTGCAATAGTGTTTTTACCACATTTTGTTGTGTTGCCATAAATCGATCAAAGAAATCTTGGGCTAAATAAAAAGTTTCTCTATGAAGCTTGTAGACTTCACAGACCTGGAGAAACAGATTACAAAGGTCAAGAACAGTGCCAGAGTCAAAACCACATGCTACAGTTGTATTTAAAAAAAGGCAAGAGGTATACAAGAAATTTATATTGGCTTTCTGCTTCACTGCAGTTTTGAAGTAACATGTTAACAGAGCACAAGTGAAACAGTTTCCTTTGACACAACATGACTGCCACTACAGTAACTCCCAACACAGATCAGAGTAAAAATCCTATTAGGAAATGCAAGCACATGTTCTAAAGGTGTCAGAACATCAGTTCCTCATCTTTGCAAAGATGCATTATTCTAGCACCTCAGGAGAAAATTCCCACATATCAGAATTAAGCACAGAGTCCTCCAAACAGCAAAAGAGACCCTACATACCCACAGCAAATTCTGCATGTCAATAACAGGTTGAGAGATGCATCTGGTCTAAGTAACCACACTATCCTACATAATCATTTGTGCAGCTTTTATCTGCACTGTGAACCTTGAAAAGCCCACATTGTGGAGCTTTAGGGGCAAATTGATTATTATCCACTATCAATCTAAATTATTATCAGAGTATGTTGTCAGTTTGTACATCATCAACTCAACCTCTTACATATTTTTTAAGTTTAATACCACTTCAACTTCTAGATGAAGATGAGTGTCTAGGGCTAAATGGGTTACATACAGATCATAAAACATACTTAGGACAGTTATTAGTACATTTGAACAAAATTACACTTGAAATACAAGCACAGAAAAGCTTACCTCCATTAGCCAGTCTAGAAGGATTGTTCTCATTTTAGGTTGCAGGAGAGGATGCCTTTGCATATAAAGTTTATCTCTTACATATGTCTCTTCCTTGTTTATCATGTTTTTCCATACGTCCTCTCTGTTTGCCCAGCTATGGCAGATCAATATGTTTAGTCTCAAATCACAAGACAAGAGAACAGACAAAACAGCAAAATGGAGCAGTGCTCACCCTAGAACTGGTAACGGTGAAGCTCTAGGTGGAACAACACTTAGATGTGCAAAGTGAGAGTAATCAACACCAACTGGATCATCATCTTTATCTGGAGTAGGAATCAGCATATGGGCATTCTTGTGAACATTATTCCAGGATGGCTGTTGAATGAAATTAATGGCCTTTTAAAACAATCATTTTAGCTGTAAATGTAAGACAAGACATTGTAAAGAAACTGTGACAAACTGATTATTTCTGAACTGCACAGTCAGAGATGGGAAGAGATGTCCACAAGTCATTTTGTCCAACGCTGCTGCTCAAATAGGGCCACCTATAGCCAGTGACCAAATGGCTTTTGAGTATCTCACACATGAAGTATTTCCTGATGCTCATAGGGACTCTCCTGTGCTTCCATTTCTGTCCATCCCCTCTTGTCCCATCACTGGGCATCACTGTAAAGAACCTGGATTAATTTTCTTTAAATCCTCCCTTCAAATATATACACACATTAATAGAATCTCCCCAAGTCTCCTCCAGGGTAAAGTTTCAGCTTCCTTAGCCTCTCTAGGAAACATGCTTTCGTGCCCTAATCATCTCAAAGGTGGCCCTTTGCTGGACTCTTCTCAGTATGTTCTCTTTCGTACTGGCAAGCCTGGAACTGGACTCTGTGGCCTCACTGGTGTCAAGTAGAGGCATGCTGCTTACTTTCACAGCAGAGAAAGTTTGTGGCCATAGCTGAAAAACATTTAGCCTGTTCTTTTTGAGCCACAGTTATTTCATGGAAGAATACCCAAGACAGTCTCCAATTGTCATGCTACATTTTGTTTTCACCAAAAAACCCAAAGATGACCCAAAGCTGTGGTTCCATGTAAAGCACACTCAATGAACAAAGCAGAACAATGAATTCTAGAATTATTCTTATCTTGCAGCTCTAAGATGAAAAACAAAGCAGCATTTATGATCCAATTGTTTCCAGAACAAAGCAAGTACACGTTAAGGGACTGCCACTGAAGTATCAAATTGGCCATTTCACATACAGAATTTCACCAGTGTCCAAACAAACACCAAGACTTCACCCATATCTTTTTCTCTGGACCAGAACTTAAGTTTAGGTTTACTTTTTGTCTGGCTAACTTTGTTAAACAAGGCCTTACTGTATGCTTCACACAGTTCTCCTGCAAAACACTACTTGCTTTATTTTGTGATAGAATACAAAGCCAGCCCCATGTCATCATGCCTAAGCAAATTAAAATCTGATATTTCTGCCTAACAGCAAAGTCAGCCATCTTGCTACAAACTGACCTGTTCTGCAGCAGTGAAAGGACAGAACTCCCTAAACAGGATGTGTACTGTGCTTCAAGAAAAAAATAATTTAAAAAATAGAATCAGAAGAATCATTAGGTACTAACAAGTAAAATGCTCTACATTAAGTTTTCCCTCTACAAGAAGCTCCCACACCTGCATTTCTGCCCTGTCCTTGCTACAAATGGTATCACTATCCAGCAAAATGGCTACCTTCTAGCACCAGCTTCAGAAACAGAAACCACTGACTTTATGAAACAAAACCCACATTTAACAGTTGACTCACAGTTAAGACTGCTTTGTACTTTTGAGTTACTGATACACATATGGGTAGTTTTTCTTCTTGGAGTTCTACATGCAAATCTAGCATACCCAGCCATGCCACGACTTAATTTGGGTAGGAAAAGACAGAAAGAAGCAAATGTATCTGTCTTAAAAATTTTATTCCTTACAAGCTTGAAGTTTGAATTAAAGTGTCACATCAACATTGCTTTAACTTAACTTCTGTCCTCCCTCAAGACTAGACTTTAGTCTTTGTCCTCCAAACTGCATGGCAAGCCCAGCTGCCAACAGCTTCTGGAGAAGTGCTGCCTTATCAGTTAATCAGCAAACCAACAGAAAAGCAGTACATTATATAACACCTATTTAAAGGTGCCTACTACACCAGCAGCTTCTGAAGGATGCAGGACTTACTCCATAGACTTCAACTGAATTAAGACACCTCACATGCTATGCTACAGCAACATCGACTGTAAGGACTGTAAGTAACATCTTCTGTAAGGAAATTTAAATCAAGGGTCAAGAGCCTCTTATGAATTTTGAGAAGTGAAAACAAAGTATCTGACTAGGTAATATCACTCAAGATAACTGGGGAAAACATGCAAGCAACAGAAAAAGATACAGCTTACCTATAGACAAGGAAGAAACAACTGCACAGGCACCTCAAAAGCTACCAGGAAGGGAGACAGGATTCTGAGTTAACCTAAGAGAACACTGTTGCTGTGGCATAGATTTTGGTTGAGAAAATGATCATGTTTATCAAACTCTTGAGTCCTTAAAGCAGATTGAACAAGACATTAAACCAGATCTAAGACTGTATCAAGAAACCACATTATAGTACACTAACTTGAAGGAAATGTCAGCCACCACTGAAAGAGGAAACAGTTTAAGATGGGGAGGGTGTGAGGAAACCATGGAAAAGCTTCCTTTGGGCTTGCAGAGCCAAAACAAAGAAGAGGGGAAAAAATGAGAACTGCCAAAGGAAAGATTTAGAGAATCTGTGCAGCCTAATGCAGGAAATCCCATGGTCCTGGACTTACTTCTGAGGTAAATGGGGGCTGAGCAGAATGCAAGCCAAAAATGGGGAAAACTGCTTCTTCAAATCTATATGGAGGCCAACAAGAAAGGTTGGTAACACCCACAGCAATATTCCAGATATAGGAATGGAACTCAGAGATACAGTTTTGTGTCTCAGTTCTAATGAAAACTGATTAAAGAAACTGAACTGAGGACATGAGAAGGCTCAATAGAAGGTGCACCAAAAAGAGTAGAAGGTAGGTAACCAAAGAAGTCATCCATCAGAGCAGTCAAGCCCATACAGTTCCAAAAGAAAACCCAAGAGTTTGAAAGTAAGTGTTCTTTTTTTGAAGCTCATATGTTCCTCACTTCAGTTTTCTGCAGCATGGTGTGACTCACCAACATATCAAATGTTCATTTAAACAGATCTTTTGGACATCTTTCAAGCATATAGGTCATACAAAATGCAGCACGTGGTGTCCAACTGGATTACTGATTATGGACAGAGCCTTCACTGAAGCAGCCACATGCATTTCAGCATGAGCTGGGAGGCATCAGAACAAGCTTACACAGATCAGAGCAAGGAGGACAGCATGAAAGCACAGGAAGAGCATTACCCAAAACTGCATTCAAACAGTAAAGCAGAAGACTTTCAGCATGGGAATCAAAGGCAGAGGAACAGGAGGGGAACAGGCCTGCTTGTCAGCCAAAAGAGCAGCACCTTGTAACAGAGACACATTCATAACAGATACTAAACTGCAGCCTTAGTTTGCCCATCACAAAAAAAACCCATCTGTTTTTCAGTCATAAGGATGCACCAGTTTGAAGTATAGGGGTTTGTCTGCCACCAAAAGGGAATTCCAGAACTAGTAAACTGGGAAGAAAAGAACTATTCACATTAAGTTGTTCCTATTCTTTCTGAATAGCATAGGAGCTTCTGCTACTTCTAATTTTCTCAAGAGTCCGCATTCTGGATATACTTTGCATTCTTTATCTGTTTATCTGAAGACTTTTAAGTTGGATTTGAGGTGGGCTTCCTTTTTTTTTTTTTTTTTTTAAATTGGATATTTCAAAGATAACCTAGACTCATTAAAGGAAGTTTTTGAAGGTTATTTTCAAACCAGTTAAGTGGAACATTTTTGACAACAGTAAGACTGCATTCTGGAGACTGGTTTAGTGAGAAACTGATCAAAACTGTTTCCCAAGAGTTCGCTCCTTTTCACTTTAAAGCATTAGTTAGTCTACAGAAACTAACTTCTAGCTTCAATTCTCTACTCAATCTAGAGGTGGCCTTGTAAATTGCATCACAATTGCATGGATGACTGTAATTTAGTTCAACGAATTTTGTTTTACATGGAGCCTTAGAAGTGTATCTCTTCACAGAAAGCAGGGAGCATTAATATGAGAATGGCTAGCAGAATTACAGCAGTGCCAGTTCTCCAAAATCAAATACAGAATTTATGCAATATTCTCCTGTCACAAACCTGATGATATAGCCACCATTTCATCACAAAGGGTAATGGCATCCTAATTAAGAACTCGGGCCTTATGTTCAACAGACACAAACTAATGAATTGACTATGAAGATGTCATAAAGTGGGATGTGACTATGATATTTTGCCTTGTGCATAAACTAGTGTCAGTAAATTTATTTAATGTAGAAGTCACATGGTATAGGCAGCAGTGAATTTATGGCTACTTGCATTTTAGAATTGTTGTGCCTCAACAGAATAACTATCTCACTGGCTATGATACAAGCCTGCTATACTGCTGCTGGAACCGTAAACACATTCTCATTAGTGGCCCATGGCAATTTATATCAGAGAATAGCTTGTGTCACACCATAGACTGAAGAGCTGCTGCTGTGCAGCCAAATGTTAGCTTTTTTAAACAGATCTGTAACAATCTGGCTACTTTGTCACAACAAAACCCTTTCTCTATGTAGGGAGGGATAGCAGGTACTCATTTTATTTATGGTTTTGAGACTCTAAGGGCCAAATCCCACTAGCACCCTAAGCTTAACTTGAAAAATTCAAGTAACTACTTGGGCTACTTATGGCCTAAATTACTTAACTTCTAATTTACCTAGGATTCCTGAAGGAACATTGAACAGCTACTAGGCCAGCAATGTAAACAAGAACAAAAAATTTGGAAGTCTTTATCTGCTTTAAAGTTGAAGGTCAATGTGCTCAAAGTATTTCATGTTTCTTTCCACTATCCTTCTAGAAGAAGGTAAAATAAGGTCCCTGTTGAGGGCTTTTTAACAATACTTTATTATTATGCAATAAACATGCACAAAAAGCCCTTGCTTGGCTCAAACTGAATGAATCTTTGGGTGAAGGAGAGAGCTGTGGTGAAGGACAGGCAGCTCTTCCTTGTCAGAAGTGAGAAATTAGTTTAATATACTGCACAAAAGACAGACAGAAGGGAAGGAGAGATCCCCTCATTAAATGCTCACCATTTGAGCCCTGCTTAATATGTTGACTGATAACTAGTATACACAGTTGCAACAAGCAGAGGCCATTCCAAACAATGATGCCCATCTGTTATGGTAGCACTTTAGTCTTAGAACTTCCAGCTGCCACTTCTGGTTAGATGTGCCACATTATGCATAGCCTTGCGTACCAAATACAGCCTGCACACCCCGATCATGACTTTTGCAGCTTAAGTATTGCCCTGCACATGCATTAACAGGCTGAAGTCCTAGTGACAGTGTCTGAGTAAGCATGTGTGTGCATAGAGGAAAAAAATGAGCAGAACAAACCTATCTCAGTAAACGGGCTACTCCGTTTTTATTGAGTGGGCATCCTGATGCACAAAAGCATTGTGCTTTCAATACCACACACTGACATTGAGCAAATATAGACAGCAATAGTATCTAAGATTCCAAGATTATAGGAAAGGCACTAAGGGACCAGGATGACAGTATTAAAGTTAAGTTTTCATATCATAACTCAGACTGTTCTAAATGTCTCATTGACAAAACTGGCAACGGTCACTACTAATCTCCACCGCAGACCTGATTTCCACAGTTAAGTGACTGTACAGAAATGATCCCTCTCCTCTGCAGAGGAATTAATCTTATTTTACCACTGCATTAGCATCTAGTATAAACTGCAAGGTTCTAATCAGGAACCTCAGGCTCCCTCATCAGTATGAATGAAGCTGATGCCGGAAGGGGATCTTTCCTCTCCCAAGGTGATATGCAAGTAGAGATGTGACTGAACAGAGAATCATCTCAAAAGATGATTCAGGTTGTATACCCAAGTCTTATGCTTTGGCCTCCAAGGTACATCTTGTTAAAATGTGACTACTCTTGCAACTCTCTAAAAAGGTCAATGCAGAATCACTCTATGTAGGCCTAAATGCACATTAAGGCATTCATAAGCTGCAACCCTACAATCGCAGGACAGCTGGATATATTCAAATATTAATACACTTTATCCCAAAACAGACCTCACCTCTTGCAAAGACTGCAAAGCAACCTGTACAACCTGAAATGTTTTGCACTTTTCATTAGCCAAGATTGATACTTCCCTTTGCCCATTACTATACAGTACATAATAGGTGGATAGCTATTGCACAAAGTTTACAATAATAAGGCACTGCAAAATAGTGATTGGGTTAAGTAAGATTACAGGAGTATTATCTAAAGCCAAGTCAGTTACCTGGTTTTCATATTGCTTTTTTCTAGTCATCTCAATCTTGGCAACTTCTTCATCAGGATCCTGTAAGAACTACAAAAAGGAATATATGATTTCAGGAGCACAAAATGCAGGACAAGCAGCCTTTGGCTACCATGGCTTGCTACCCATCCCTCAGGGTCACAGTCTCCCAACAGACCACTGCCTGCCCAACACCCAGACCACCACATGGCCCCCAGCTACCCAACAAAAGGAGGCGAGGGCCCAGAGGCTAAGCCCGGCGGCAGGGCAGGCGCTGGCCTGCGGGCACCAGAGTGGGCCACGGGGCCGGCCCGGGGCCTCACTCACCGTGGCCACATCGGCTTTCCTCTTGCGGGCTCGCATGCCGCATTCAGCATGCTCCCCCTTGGTGGGAGCCTTCTCCTCCACGCAGTCACTGCCAAGAGAGAAAGAAGGTGAGAGAGCGCCGTCCGCGGGGAGTCGCCTCTAGGGTGTCTGACGGGAGACCTCGGCCTACAGGGCCCCACGCACAGCGGAGCAAGCACTCACCTCTCCCGGCGCATGGTACCCGCCTGGGCCGGGTCGAACAGAGAGCGGTGCGGGGAACGGCCGAGCAGGCCCGGGCCCCAACCTCCACAAAGGGCCGCAGAGGCGCGGGCGTACGGCGCGGAAAGGGCGGCCGCAGCCCCGGGCCGGCCCCGCCGGCTCCCCCCGCCCCGCAGCCGGGCACCCCGGGAGGCGGCAGAGGAGCCCGCTGTCCCCTGCCCAGAGTCTCACTCACTCACCGCCGCCCCAGACCTCCCCGGCTGAGAGCGGGCGGTGGGCGCGCGGGCGGCAGCGGCGTTGGCGGGGCGCGCAGGGGCAGGGCGGGAGCACAGCGCGGGCGGGCTCCGCTGGGCGCCTCCTGCCTCACGGCGCGGCCGCTCCCGTCCCTGCGCACAGCGCGGCCCGCGCCGAGCGGGACATTTAAACGCGCGGCGCGAGGCCGCCTCCCCGCCCGCCCGCACACGTGGCCCCTCGCACAGAGCCGGGGGACGGCGCCCGGCCGGGGCGGGGTCTGCGGGGGCGCGGCGGGGCGCCGGCAGGCCCTGAGGGGAGCAGCGCTGGGCGCCGCGGGGCGCGGGATCCCGCGATCCCGCGCCGGGGCTACAGGGGCGTGGCGGGGCTGGGCCGGGCTAGGGGCGGGGCTGGTGGCGCCTACGCGGAAGCAGCAGCAGCAGCGCGCACGGCCGGTGCAGGTGGATACGGCTGGGTCGGGCCGGCGGCGGCGGCGGTGAGGTAAAGCAAGGCAAGGTAAGGTAAGGTAAGGTAAGGTGAACTCAACTGAGGGTAGCAGATCTATGGGGAGTCGAGCCGTGTAGACGGAAGGGGCTAGAGTGCCTCTCCCCGCCTGCTAGCAGGAATAGTCCCGGCCTGTCTGCGGCGTGAGACGGGCAGCCGCCATGGCCGGCCGAGGCCTGCCCGGTCCTGATCCCCATTCTCTTTCCTTCCCTGTAGGGCATGCAGCTGCCCTGGCTCTTTGGGCGGCTGAAGGCGGCGGTCGTCGGGGTGGTGCACGTGGGAGCGCTGCCAGGTAAGAGGCGGCGGACTGTCCGCTAGCGCTGCGCCCGCCCAGCCGGCGGCACTGGGCCCTGTCACCCTCTGCTTACCGCCCTTGTGTTAGCCTGTGGCCCCGGAGCCCGAGCCCCGGGAAGTCTGTCCCTTCAACTGCTACTGCGGCCGCTCAAGAAGTGCCACTGGATTGAGCATCTCCCTTTCCTAGAGGTGGAGGAAATAGAAGATACTTCTATGTAGGGACTTTTATTGAGAGAACAAGGATTTGGTTTTGGTGATCTGAGTGTTAAGAGACAATAGTTAGGAAAACGCACAAATGATTATTGGAAAAGGATAGATGTTGGATAGAGCTCTCACAAGACCTGAGAAGCAACATGAAGCCCAGGCAAGAGACGGGATTTGTTCTACCCTGAGCTTCTCATCCACCTTTCCAGGGCCACAGGGTAAGCAGAGCTGATCACAGCAGATGACCTTGCCCTTGACAGGCCTGTGCCTGGAGCTTACCGTGCTCCACATTTTCTTAGAAGCAGCTGCTGGACACTATGGCTAGTTTTCCATATGCTGTGAAATGAGACTGTCTAACAAAATTGTCAGAGGACTCTTCAGAGTCCCCATCTCAGACTGAGTTTTGGAACCTAAGTATTAGAAAATGCTTTGGAGTTGATCTTAAGGGAAACTCATTGAACTCCAACAAGATCCATGCATGTTCATTTCTGCCATGAAGCACATATGCTGATGATCAGATGCAATCAGCCTTGCAGATCAGAGTTTAAGTTAGCTTGAACTCATTTTAAATTGACTGGTGTTTAGCATAGGTATTCTGCAGAACTAGAGGTCGCTTTGACCATCAGTTGCTTGCATGGAGCTTCACTAATGCAGGATAAACTGTAGTAAGTACAGGAATAAGAAGCTATGAGTGGATGTGGTACAATTGGAGATTATTTCAGACACTCCTCAAATTTGTGGATTAGATTTAGGAGCTGAAAGGTTACAGTAGATCTGTCAAATTCAGCTAAGGCATATCACAAGGAGATACACAGCTGTTTAGCATACTTACCCTGTTTCTGCCTTTTTCAGCTTGCTAATTCCTATAGCTACCCTACCTGAAAGCTGTTATTGTATGTGAAATTGGTTTGTGCATGCTCTTGGGTTAGCCACGTTATTCTTACAGGGACACCAAGAAGTTCTCTTCCAATGACCCAGATCATTGATCAAGCTTGTCAAGAAGCAGAAACTTACAAGGATGCTGGAGTTGTAAGTTTTGGGTTCCTTCTCCCTATAGCAGTATTTATACAAAGCTGTCTTTGCGTAGCAAATATTTTAAACTGGGTCTCACAGGCTATAGGAAGATGTTTAAATCTGCCTCTTTTATTTCCACATTGTAAGTAGGCCTTCCAGACTACAGTAGCTAAAATCAGGGTCATGTACATCCAAAACAATTGAAAAAGCTTAGATTCAGGTTGTGCAGTTCAAGTTGCTAAAGTTGGATTACCATCAGTTTCTGGGAATCAAGTCAACTGAAAGGTGGGAGTGGAGAAGAAAAGTTGTCAGCAGCACGGATGGTTGTTGGCATTCTGGGTACCTGGCTGTAGAGTGCTTCATCATCCAGTTTGACAACCCTCTGTATTTTTAGCTCTGTCCAACACTCTGGTTTCATGAAGTCTTGGAGGAGTGCCACGTGCACAGCTGAGGCACTAGATATATACCTCTGTCATTTGTAGGATGCATGATCACCTCACATTTCTTTTTGTACGAAACCAGCACAGATTATTAAGGGGTAAAAAATCACCACAACAAAACATAGGCCCTTTTCAGCCCTCTTTCACCCTTCTGTCCTGGCCCACTGGCAGCAAGGATGGCTGCTTTGTGCATCTAGAAAAGGCAAAAGGTCAGCTGCAGCCAGAGGCAAGAAGAGACTGGTACTGCTGACCTAAAGTGGTGTAGTAATCTTCATAGGTCAGTGGATTTTAACAGGGTGTATGTCCTTTTGAAAGGTCAGATATGTTTTAAACATTTCATTGCACCTTGTCTAAGGGTGTTGATGTGCTTCTTCTTTGACCTGCCTACAGTATTATGTACATTCTGGCATGGTAAGGTGGTATCCTAATATCTGAAGTTTGAAAGTGTCTTAAATGAACAAGTAGTTGCTGCTCTGATCTGCTGTTTTCTGCAAAACTTAATAACAAGCCAGTTGAAATATTTTTAATGGCATAAATTAGAATGATGCTTTACAGACAGAGGAAAATTGAATTTAAGAGCTTAGTCTGGATTATAGAAGACTACAGTCAAAGTGCAGGCAAGTCAAAGTAGGTTATGGGCAGAGCAGTAGTAAGGCTAATTTATGGAAGAACCCTGAAACAAAATTGTTGAAAGGATCAACAGCAGTGCAGAAGAATGGCCACATAAGTGGGCTTCAAGTTCTATGAACCAGACAAGCTTGTGCAAGATGTTCATGTGGTTAGAATAAATTCTACATGCAAGCTGTACAAAATGAGTAATATTTCTTCCTTTTCATGCCTGATAAAAGAATAGGTGTGCAGCACCTCTGTATTCTATACTATGACTGTATTTTGTCTTTACAGTTACAGTATCAGCATGAGGTATAATGTGATTTGATTTACATCAGAAGAGTGACAAGTGTTAGTCTCTGTCTTCCTGTGTTAGAGGATGTGGCTACACAAGTGATCTGTAGCTCTTAAAGTCATTGCTTCACATTCTAGTGCTTCTTTAGCCATACTAATGATACATGGTATGACAGTTTTAGGCTATGCCTTTAAGAAGAGACAGTTACTGAAACACACTTGCAGCAGGGAGAAAGCACGAAGTGTATCTAAAGGTGATGGAGGATACAAAACCAGTTGCTTTAACTGCTGACATGGACAAAGCTGGAACAGTTTTAAGACAATCAATACTAACAAAATTTTAATTTGGATTTTATACTTTATTTACCACAGTTATAATAAATTCTGCTATTCCATGTCTAACTGCTTTACCTTTCTTCCTACATTTTAGACCCACTTCTCAGGTAGACAGATGAGGTGAACAATAGAACCAGTAAGACTGGAAAAGACCTCTAAGATCATCAAGTCCAACCGTCAACCCAACACCACCATGTCCACTAAACCATGTTCCAGAATGTCATACTTACCTGTTTCCTGAACACCTTCAGGGATGGTGACTTCATCACCTCCCTGGGCAGCCTGTTCCAATGCCTGACCACTCTTTCACTAAAGAAATTTTTTCGTAATACCCAATCTAAACCTCAAAACCTCCTTTGGCACAATTTGAGGCCATTTCCTCTTATCCTGTCACCTGATAGTGGGGAGAAGAGACCCAATGCCCACTTCACTTCAACCTCCTTTCATGTAGTTGTAGAGAGCAATGAAGTCTCCCCTTAGCTTCCTCTTGTCCAGATTAAACAACCCCAGTTCCCTTAACTCTTCCTTGTAAGACCTGTTCTCTAGACCCTTCAAGTTATGCTTAGTCTGTTTCTTGTAGAAGTCACAAGAATGTCAGTATACATTCTACACCAGTCTTGTTCTAATGATCTGTGCACAGCTGTTACAGTGCTGTGACAAACAAGTCCTTTATTAAAGCCATAAAGGTGAGGGATAGCCAGGAGAGCTTCCATAAATGTCAGTATGGTTGTCTAACTTTTTGGAATTGTTTAGTTTGGCCTGCTGCTTTGAAAGATGCAAGTTTTCATGATAGATACTTCAGGATCTTCCTGGCTTTTGCATAGGGATTACCACCCTTCCAAACTAACTATCCTGCTTCTGTAACAGGAATGTGTGTGAGTTTCCCCGTCAACATGCCAAGTGAACTGTTAAGCTGTCTGCATTTCTTGTGGAAGAAGAGCTGGAAACGTAAAGGTTTCTTTCTACAAATGTTTCTACTGACAGCATTTGCAAATGCTGCCTACAGTAGCCCTTAAGAAGGTGTCTAACCATGCTGCTAATACTAGGTGTTTGCATGTTGCCCAAAGTTGCTTGAATTGGTGTTAACATTTAAAACTAAAGTATGTGGTCTTGCTCACTCAGTATGCATTGTACTTAGAAGTAAATCCTAGTATCTTCAGAAAAAAAGGTGACTTGTCTGCCCCATTAGCATCTTGATAAATATGGAAGATTTGTGATATTAGAACATGGTGATGAAAACAAGTGCTCAGATAGGAAGCCATCTGTGCTCAAAATGTATGTGCTTTGTACTTGGATGTTGCTAAACAATAAATTCTCTAGCCAAGATTCTATGAGCAGCAAGCTATGAGGCATTTTGATCTCTCCAACTTGTATATGCATTTGTTTAAGAAAAAAGAAAACTGTTTATGTTAACTTATATTTATTCAGTTCAGCCTACATGACGCTTACTTTGTAGCCAGGAAACAGAGCATAAGTTCCCAAGTTTCACTGATAGACAGTTCACCACTGCTAGCTTCTGTTACCTAGCTGTAGCTGTATGAGTAGCTGCTATTAAAGGCAGTTAGAGATACATAAGTGAAACTGTTATTAAAATAAATCTATGAGTTACAAAGCTACATTGAGTTGCAAATACTATGGTGCCTCTTACCCAGCAATTTTTTTGTTGGCTTCATTTATCAAAGCTGTCTCTGGACATGCATTGATTGCTATTCTGATCCTCCTGACCCTTAGAATAGGATGGAATTAACCAGCTTGGAAAAGACCTTTGAGATCATCGAGTCCAACCTATCATCCAACAGACTTTCTAAATACAAGAGCCCATTACCATATGTTGGAGTCAGCAGGTTGTAGCCAGGTGGGGTTTGGTCTCTTCTCCCAGGCAACCAGCACCGGAACAAGAGGACACAGTCTCAAGGTGCACCTTGAAGTGAGGAGAAAGTTCTTCACAGAAAGAGTAATTTGCCATTGTAATGTGCTGCCCAGGCAGGTGGTGGAGTCACCATCCCTGGAGGTGTTCAAAAAAGGGTTGGATGTGGCACTTGAAGCTGTGGTTTAGTTAGTCATGAGGTGTTGGGTGATAGGTTGGACTTGATGATCTCTGAGGTCTTTTCCAACCTTATTGATTCTATGATTCATGAGTCTCTGTTCATGGAGACTAGTGCATGTTCACATTTTTGAAGAAATGGAAACTTTCAGGCCTGTTACTCTTCTAACTGCAATGATAGCTGGATAATTGAAATTACTTAGAGTTAATAATAGTTGAGACAGAATAAACTAGTATTGCTGCATAGAAACATGTAGATATGTATACATATAATAATGTGTATGGTGCAACCCCCTCCACCTTTCTTCTGTAGGAAGGTGTAGTTGTTTTCATCTTGCAAAGGTTTCCATTGGTATATATATGTTTGTAGGTAAAGCCTTTCTGGTAAGGAAAACACTGGGGTTAAAGTCACCCTAGGTAAAAGTTACATTAGGTAGCTGCTGAGTTAAAGCTTTTGTGATTGTTATACCAGGGTTCACTGCTGGGGCCCTTCCTGTTCAGTGTCTTTATTGATGATCTGGATGAGGGGATTGAGTCCATCATCAGTAGATTTGCAGATGACACCAAGCTGGGGGCAGGTGTTGATCTGTTGGAGAGTAGGAGAAGTCTGCAGAGGGACCTTGACATGCTGGGCAGATGGGCAGAGTCCAAGGGCATGAAATTTAACACATCCAAGTGCCAGGTTCTACACATTGGCCACAACAACCCCATGCAGTGCTACAGGCTGGGGTCAGAGTGGCTGGAGAGAGGCCAGGCAGAGAGGGACCTGGGGGTACTGGTTGATAGTAGGCTGAATGTGAGCCATCAGTGTGCCCAGGAAACCAAGACCAATGGCATCCTGGCCTGTATCAGGAACAGTGTGGCCAGCAGGAGCAGGGAAGTCATGCTGCCCCTTTACTCAGCACTGGTTAGGCCACACATTGAGTACTGGATGGGGCACCTGATGCCATGGTTTAGTTGATTAGATGGTGTTGGATGATAGGTTGGACCCGATGATCTTGAAGGTCTTTTCCATCCTGGTTTATTCCATTCCATTCCATTCCATTCCATTCCATTCCATTCCATTCCATTCCATTCCATTCCATTCCATTCCATTCCATTCCATTCTACTGTGTCCAGTTGTGGCCCCCTCAGTTTAGGAAAGGAGTTGCTGGAATGTGTCCAGAGAAGGGCAACAAAGCTGGGGAGGGGTTTGGAGCACAAGCCCTATGAGAGGAGGCTGAGAGAGCTGGGGTTGCTTAGCCTGGAGAAGAGGAGGCTCAGGGGAGACCTTATTGCTGTCTACAACTACCTGAAGGGAGGTTGTAGACAGGTGGGGGTTGGTCTCTTCTCCTTGGCAACCTGTGACAGAACGAGAGGACACAGTCTCAAGTTGCACCAGGAGAGGTTTAGGTTGGATGTTAGGAAGAAGTTCTTCACAGAAAGAGTGATTGGTCATTGGAATGTGCTGCCCAGGGAGATGGTGGAGTCACCATCACTGGAAGTGTTTAGGAAGAGACTGGATGAGGCACTTAGTGCCATGGTTTAGTTGATTAGATGATGTTGGATGATAGGTTGGACTCGATAATCTTGAAGGTCTTTTCCAACCTGGCTAATTCTATTCCATTCTATTCCATTCTATCAGCTGTGGTTTGTTGTGTTGTGACAATTCTGAGGCTTTTCTGCAATAATACATGCATTTGTGGATGAGATATTTTAAGAGGTCATTTCTGTAAGTCAGATAAATCGGAGGAAACTATTTTTCTCTATAATCAGAGAGCTACTTAAATGACCTATTTTCCAGTAGCTATGATAGAAGCAGCACTTTGCACATGTACCACTTGAGAAGTTATTCAAGGTAAAATGGGAATCTATTGTTTGAGAATTAGTTACAATATAGCTATTATATGCAAGCAACCCTTAAGTCATCTTAATAATCCACGGAAAAGGAGCACAAGAGGTGTTTTCTAGAATCTTATCTCATACTATCCAAATAAATTCTGCTCTGGAGGGTGTAATTCACTAGCTGTTCCCATAGACTTCTAAACTATAAGCTTAAGTTCCAAGAACTTCAATTCAGCATAACTGTTTTCTTTCCACCATTTTAATGAGCTGTCTGATAGTACTGGTCTGTTTTATATACGTATCAATTCAGTAAACACAGAAATCTGTGGTGTTATATTTCTATATAAAATATGAAAGAAAGCTTTGAGTTAATGCATCTGTAATTCAGCTCTCTGTATTGCAGAACATATGTTGTTCTCTTTTAGTTAAACAAAACATAACATGCAAAAGAACGTCGTCTATTGGAGGGTTCCAAAAGAATAACATATATGAAATTAATGCCAAAAATATTCAGTGTAACTGTGGACCTTGAGGCCTTAGGAAGAGAAAGTTGCTGAAAAGTGAATATCATAAGTTTTAAGTCAGAAGAGAGAAATATTGGTGTCCTCCCATATGCCTGCATTTTGAAATTGAATTCAATCAGATACTTTTTATGCACAGTAGTCGGGCTAGAAATTGTACTTCATCTGGAAATTAATTCATTAATGTATCTAATAGAGTAGTTTGCTTCATGAAGATATTGAACTGTCAAAGTAGTAGCAACCTGTAGACTCTGGAATTCTGCCAGAGCTTCTTTGTTTGAGATTCTTTTTTGCTTACTAGTGTGGCTTTTCAGGAGCTGAGCATCTAGAGCCCCATTCCTGGATGCCTTTATTCCTGCCTGTCCTACTGAGGTTGGTTCTTGACTGCCTGAAAGCCTGGGGCTTCAGGTTTGCAGATCCTAGCTCCTTGCCTTTATGATAATCTTGGAGTTTCCCAGATTTTGGTGAAGTCTGCTAAATAGAGTGTTCTTGAGCCAAGTACCTTGGACTTGCAGTTTTTGTGGTCTCATGGAATTACCTGGTTTTGAGGGTTCGTTCCACTTTTTGAGTTTGTTTTGTTAAAATATAGTTCTTTGTTAATCCTTTTGCCACACATTTTTGTGTTCTTGCTTAGACTGACCTTATGTGTTACAGAGGGCAAGAAGCTAAGAGATTTCCCTTGGTGTTGGTACCACAAAGGATTCAGTACTTGTGACCATTTGGTCAGTTCAGATCCACTGGAATAATCCTGACCTCATTCCAGAGAAACCAACTAAAAGTTGGGTTTGTTTTGATTTGTTCTGTTTTTCTCAAAATGCTGTGGTTTTTTTCCTGAGGACTGGTTGTCATCTTTCTCATATGGCTACCTCCCATCCCAGGTAGAAAAGTGTGGATGTTGAATTACACACTGAATTGGACATAAAAACAAAGCGAAGGAGAGATGTATTGGTTAGTTGTCCCATCTGGCTTTTCTTTGCCTACTTGAGGTTGTAGCCAGGCAGAGGTTGGCCTCTTCTCCCAGGCAGCCAGCACCAGAACAAGAGGACACAGTCTCAGGCTGCGCCAGGGCAGGTTTAGGCTGGATGTTAGGAAGAAGTTCTACACCGAGAGAGTGATTGCCCATTGGAATCGGCTACCCGTGGAGGTGGTGGAGTCACCTTCATTGGAGGTGTTCAGAAGAAGACTTGATGGGGTGCTTGGCTGCATGGTTTAGTTGTTGGGTGGGTTGGATTGGTTGATGGGTTGGACGCGATGATCTTGAAGGTCTCTTCCAACCTGGTGTATTGTATTGTATTGTATTGTCTTAGACTGGCATTCTGTAATTAAATATGCTGATGAAGGGGGCCAAATAGTGTGTAGGTCTATTTTGGAGTGTTCATAATATGCACTTTTCCCATTGCTAGGTTGTATCCTTTAGTTTTTAAGGTAGCATGTATTTTGTGTATGTAAGTACTCAGCTCTAAGTCAGTGGGTAAAGGCCGCTGTACCCTGGTGCATTGAACATATGTGGGTTGTGTGCATGGACTGACCACGTTGTTCCACTAGTTTATTTCTGCTCTCGGTTTTCCCCATCCTCCACGTTAGGTGTTCATTTAGAATGTCTGTGGCTTAGGCTGTAATTCAGTCATTAAATGCTGACTGCATTTTATATACTGTCTTAACTTTTACTGCAAAAAGGGCTTCTACACTACAACAAAGATTAAAGAGGCATTACATATTAAAGCTTTCTAAAAAGGATACCTTTTTCCCCCCCCTTCATCATTTTCTACATTATCATTGACCAAAATTCTTTGTCGTTTGGGTTTTTTTCCCTAAATGTTCTTTCTATTCTGGTTCAGATACATATCTTAGAAATATAAAGCTCTCATTTTAAGCTGTATGGTGAAACTCCAGAGACAGTGGAATTTATTTAATATATGTGCAGTTAATTTGTCTATTAAACTTTTTGTATTTTTTTGAGTGAAGCCGGTGAGAAATTTCAAGCTTCTTTTAATATTCTTACTGCAAATGCAAAACATTAAGCTTGAAATATGTTTCAAGGCTATACTTTTGTTACTAGTCCTTGAGAAAATGATTTGCAGTTGTTGAAGTCTTTCTAGTGTATACTATACAATGACTGGAAAAATACAAGGTACCAGATAATGCATGAAGATTTTTTTAAATGAGTCACACAAATTATATCAGGAGTATTTGATCATCACTCCCTTGTTTGCTAAGAATATGTCCATGTAGAGTGAGAGGTATAGTAGATAATAAATTGCTCTATCTTCCTCCAAGTACTTCTGAATCCAGAGTAGGAGAAAATACCGAAAGTTAGGAGTGTGGCATTAGGCATGCTGCATATAGGCACGAGAACAGTCAAACAAAAAATTCCTTCATTTAGCCAAAATAACACTTACTTTCTGACATTAATTGAATTGAAGTTTGTCTTGATTATCTCTAAATCCTCCATTATCCAAACATACTCAATATCCTATATTCCACTTGGATAATTGAAGTTTGACTTTACACTGTTTTTAATGAGGTATAAGATTTAACTCATTCGCCTATCATTCACATTTTAGGAAGGATCAAAGGAAAGCAAATTGATGAATGTATAATTAAAATCACATTTATTTCTCTTCATGATTTCCCATGCTGTTGATGAAAGCACTTTTATAAGTGGTTATATGCATCAACACAACTTATTGTAGATAATCCTTCCTTTGAAGAAAACCTTTAAACTTGTGTATCTTTTAATACAGAGCAGTGTAATGGTAAACCAGCCGTGTTTTGTAAGGTTCTTTTATTCCATTTTAATGATATCTCTCGATAATAATCTCCACAGGATGGCTTGATAGTAGAAAACATGCATGATCTTCCTTACACGGTGTGTCCTGGACCTGAAGTAACTGCAGCAATGACAGTCATTAGTGCTGCAGTGAGAAAGACCTGCCCTGATCTTGCGCTTGGCGTCCAGATCCTGTGTGCTGCAAATCAACAGGCGATTGCAGTTGCTCTTGCTGCAGGTAATAGAAATGACTCATCAGTTATTACTGTTGTTTGCTATGGCATTTACTCTCTGCAAATTGTGTGTTGTACTAACATAGATACCATGAAAAATGAGACATGAAAAGCTCACTGTACCCTGGAAAAGCAGAAATTAGATTTTGAGAAAGATGCCTCCTTGATTATAATAGATGATACTTGTGCTCTGCTTCAGTTGGAGGCAGCTGCAAATCCCAAGGCCACTACTGCAGCTTTCTAGGTGAAATGTTTAAATACAATAATTAGTTTAAACCTACTGATGTCTAAAAGCCACCTATGCTGTAACTCTACTTCAGTTAAATTATATTTGAGGATCAATTTAACCCACTATGGTTAAGCTTCCTGTTTCAGCATCTAATTATATGTTGTTGCTACTGTTGTTATCAGTTAAAACTAAGTTTTCATTGCCTTTTTTCTTTTTAATGAATGGATGGAGTGAAGCTTTTTATGCAATAACAAAAAATTGAATGTACAGCTAACCAAACTACTTAAAATCAAATTGCATTTTGGGGAATTAAATATAAATTCATCTATCTTTATTGTATGAATCCTAGACATGCTAACCTTTCAGCTCCTCATGCTTGCTGAGACAATTTTAGTTTTTCATATGTAACATTTCATAATTTAAAGATGGAGGGAGGTTTAATACAGAAGGCTTGCACTTCCTAAATATTTTATAAATCAAGGGTTAATGCCTGTGTTTGCCCAATCTGCATATGTGATTACAGTAATATTACTTTTTGATGTACAGATTTTACACACAGGCATAATTTTGTAAGAATGCAAAACTAAAAGGTGCTGATGTCAAATGAAAGCCATATTTATTTCAGACAAAATAATGTGGGCCAACAAGCCTGCAGTGGCAGTTTTAACTGTGTTGAATATGTTCTAAAACTCTTAAGTTCCTTCTTTGTGGGGGGAATTCTTGTTGGTAAATACCTTTTGGACCTGGATTTCCAGTGCTTTAAACTCAGAATCACCAAGGCTGGAAGAGACCTCAAAGATCATTAAGTCCAACCCATCACCACAGACCTCATGACTAAACCATGGCACCAAGTTCCATGTTCAATCTCCTCTTGAACACCTCTAGGGATGGTGACTCCACCACCTCCCTGGGTAGCCCATTCCAATGGCAAACGACTCTCTCGGTGAAGAACTTTCTTCTCACCTCAAGCCTAAACTTCCCCTGATGCAGCTTGAGACTGTGTCCTCTTGTTCTGGTGCTGGTTGCTTCAGAGAAGAGACCAACCCCCTCCTGGCTGCAACCTCCCTTCAGGTAGTTGTAGACAGCCATAAGGTCTTCCCTGAGCCTCCTCTTCTCCAGGCTAAACAATCCCAGCTACCTCAGCATCGAAGTTGCCATTTTCAAGGTATCTACTTGACTAACTGACAAAACCTAATTTTTATTGCTGTAGTAGAACCTATATGAAAACCTAAAATAAAAATGCTAACAGAATCCAGTTATGGTTTAGAGGGATTGTAAGCATATAGGGTATTGGAGGTATATAGGCATTTGCAAAAGTATTTATGTACCTTATTTTTAAAAGCCATAGTCAAACTACTAATGAGTTAAGCACCCTTTTAGGAGCAAAACTGATCACTAAACAAGTGATACAGTGTGGGACCAATGTATTTCTCTCACTTCTGAGCAATTATTAATGAGGGAAAGAATTCCTGGAGGCCTTTGGTTTTGCTCCGCTCTATACTGTTCTGCACTATTTGCTCCATAACTGCAGAACACCAGCTAGGAAGGGCCTGAGTTGAATGCATTTCATTGCACTTCTCTAAAAATTATTGTCTCAAGTTCACTGAACAGGAAAGCAAAAAGAGAAGAAAATCACTTTAAGCAAAACCATAACAAAGTGCAAGCTGAGTGCTACTTTGTAGGTAGCAAATCTTTGGGTAGGTTTTCTGTAGCAACTTGGTAATAACTTCGATGTCAATACAGTTTTAATCGGTGGCTATTAATAAAGGAAGCCCTGTATCCATTTGCTACAATAAATACTTGCTGGAGGTGTTTTAGCTAAAAGCATATGTAGTATCTCCTGCTACCATACAGTCATTTCATTTTCCCTGTGGAAACTCCTCAGAACAGAAGAAACCGTTCTGACAAGAACTGCATAGGGAAATTTTAAGTGGTCCCTAGGTGAAGTTAATGATTTTATTTTGTAAAGGAGGAAAAAAGTCAGCAGGCTTACAGTGTGACTAGAAGGAGCTCAACATCAGCAACATGTGGTTATGCTAATAAATATGTTGTAGGTACCCAGATAGTAACAGATGAAATTACTGAGTTTTCCTAGCATATTGACAAGGTATTGGCTAAATCTGCAAATAACTACTAAATTGGAGAATGAGGCATCTGGAAAGGCTTGGAACTCTGGTGGGTGTTTTGTTTGGTTGGGTTGGGTTGGGTTTTTTGATTCTTTAGCAAACTTTTTAAATTCAGTTAGACACCTAAAGGAAGGAGTATCAGCAAAACCATGTTTTTGCAGGGTGTTCTAGCAAAGGTATGGGGCAGGGGAGGATCTTGAGGAAAAAGGGAACTGCTGTGTCTCTACTCTTGACAGAAATGAAGTTCCTGATGTTACCAAAAAATAACTATTGAGCGAAAGCAGTTGTTGCCAACATCCTCCCACCTCCAAAAGGTTACTGCAGGCTTAACACCAGTGCTGAAAACTCTTGGTTCATCTTATGAAAAAATCCACTACGGGTTGGAGGAGGTGATTGCCCAATGGCATCCATCCAGCAAGGCTTGGCATATTCTTGCCATGGGACTTGTTGCAAGGCTCTTGTTTCCCCTCCACCAGCATCACTGTGTCTGATCTTTCGCTTTTGGTTTGACTTCAAGAGGTCATGTTGAAAGCTGGATTTCCCTCTGTTTCTAAAGCAGAGATGGCAATGTTAGCCAACTCAAAAATCAGTATCATTGCTGTCACAATGAGGCTGGGGTGGCCACTAAAATAACAGATACTCTCTCCCCAGAAGGGAAAGGGAATAAGGGAGGGAGACACATGGGTTGGAATGAAACCTCTAAAGCAGCTTTAATGAAACAGTAACAGTAAAAAGAAAAATAGTAAGAAGAAAAGTAATGAAATATCTACAAAACCCATATTGCCATATTGAACTTCCCCAGAGTGTGAGCTCAGCCCAGGAGCAACAGGAATGGGATTCAGGAACTGGATTCAGGAACTCACGGATTGGGATTGAAGGCAGAAGAATGGAGAAAGTACTCCTTGAATGCTGGCATGGAAGAAGTCTTAACCTTTACAATCCCTCAGTTTTTATACTGAAGAATGGAATATGTTGTTTACCAGGTTTTGTTTACCTGTCCTGTCCACTAATCCTCACAAGCATTTTTACTTACAACCCTTTCATTTATGGCATCCCAGTGTGGTCCACAAGATGTGTCAGTGACCCTGGTTTATATAGGAGCAGGTATAAACAAAAGCCTTTCTGCATACCAATTCTTAGTAGTATCTATAAACATTAGAGCATTATCACATCTAGAATGTGATACTGTCTGCAAAAACATGCCATCACCTTCCAAAAGTGCAGTTACTTAGAAGAGACTTTGCTGAAAAGTAAAATCACTGAACTGGGAATTGTTCCTTTTTTAGCTCAAACCAGAACAATTGTACACACAAATACTGGGGAGATTCATGTCACACTTTGCTTAATATTAAGTCCTCTGCTACTCAGTTTTTGCACTAATGTAGGCATTTTAACTAAAAATACAGTGTTCCTAAAGAACCATAGACCACAAAACATGGAGACAATAAAAAATGGTACAGTTTTTTATTTACACTTTTGACTGGAAGCCATCTTAATGTCAAATCCTTACTCTCAGAAAAGCAGCCCTTCTTGGTAGTTCAGATTAAAGACACACTCCAAAGACCGTATTATCTTCCTCCTTTTCAGGTACTCTCCCTGCTGTACCTTGACTACACAGGGTGGAAAACCTAAGCAAGAGGGCCAGAGGCAAGTTATGCTCATGTCACTTTCCAAGCTTCAGTCTGGATGCCTGGGGGCAAGGGCTGTAGGCTTTTCTGTAGAGCACCTGGGTGAGCCTGTGTTACACCCATCATGAATGAGGGCTGGGTTTAAGTTTATCTTCTCTCATCTCATAAATTTAGAATAGAATAGTTTGGTTGTGAGAGGCTCAAAATAATCATCTTGAATAATGGAATCTTACAATAGTCTGGGTTGGAGGGGACCTCCAAAGGTCATCTAGTCCATCTCCCTCTGCAGTGAGCAGGGACATCCTCAACTAGATCAGGCTGCCCAAAGCCCTGTCAAGCCTCATCTTGTCCAGCTATTGCTTCATCTGACTGTGAAACTGCATTTTTTTGCTTTAAGGATGATGTTACTGAAATCTCATTTCCAAATTAGTCTTCATCAGTGGGACAGTTGGTACCTGATAAGGTCTTTGTATTAGAAGATACCTCAGGTACCCAGATATATCCATGCCTTTTATAAATACAACTTTGCTGTCTGTAACTGTTCCTTTCTCTCACCCACCAGCAGAGATATGTTGCACAGGAGTTCACTTTCTACAGTCCAGTTGGGTAGAACTGTATACTGCTTTTTTGGGTTTCTTTTCATTTGCCACCACATTGATGGTGCAGTGGAGAGGAGGCAGTTAAGCTGACTGCAGCAGTGGTGTGCATGCCTTGAGAGCACCCACTGATGCTGTGGAGTAAGGCCAGTAGTGCTGAGGGCTTTGTTTAGACTAACTCTGCTGGGCATAATTCTTCCAGGCCTGCAGTTCAGGACTGCTACAAGGTGATGTCCTGAGTAATAAAGGGTCTTTGCAACATACAAAGTGCGTGACTCCAACATCATTCGCAGGCAAAGCTGATACTCCTCTGAGTTTTTGGTTTACCCTGGCATCAGCCTTTGAGATTCTTTTTGAATTAGGAAGCCAGAGTTTGCTGTGTATATAAAACAAGATACCACCAGTAAAGTCAAGTAAAAAAATAGTAAAGTTGCCTCAGCATCTTGCCTTTGTGTAAAGGCAAAGTATTTGCCCAGAGTCCAGCTAGTAGCAGTAACCAGGAGCTGCTGCTTTGCAGAGGCCAGATCCTATACCTGTGAAAGCAGTAAATCCTAGCTCCCAGCTGCTTTTGATTTTATCATGGAAGGAAGGAATATACCTGAGAAAAGGCTTTTCAATGTTTTCTTTTAATCATAATTTGTCATGAGAAGGAAAGAAAAAAAAATAAAGCATTTCTGTACAATTGGTAGACCTTCACAGCTGTTTAGGTAGAGCTGTTCAAGTAGCTGTTTAACTAACTTTTGAAGAAAAGACAATTTCTAGTTCCTTGAGTGGGATCTGCAGCAGCTTGTAGCTTGGTTCTCTGTCCTTAATATAGTCTTGAAGTTCTGTTTATTAGGTTTCATTGGAAATTTCTGGGGTTTGTTTTCCAGCAAGATTACAGTATTTTTTTTGTTCCCATATGAGTCAGAAATGGGACTGCCTATTAACTATTCAACAGCTATTACCTTTCAACTTGCCAAATGTGAAAGTAAGCAGTTGTATCACTCTTGCAATTTTATGAGCATAAAATGAATTCATTAGCAGAATCAGATAATGGCTTCATAAAACAGAAGGGTAATGATTTGGTGCCTGCACCTATTTCATTTGGTTAAAATGTGTATTTTCATAGCCCCCAAAAACCCAGGAAGAGTGCAGCCTTGTTAAACTAAGTACAATCCTAATGTTTATCAGAAAGACTTAAATAAGTTAAAGAAACACAAACCAAGCATCAACAAACATAAACAATGCCTTTAATAAATTAAATTACTCAATGAATAACCCCTGAGGTAGACATTATGATTGCTGTGAAAATGTAACATACCTCTGGACTCTCCAATAGCCTATGATTAAAGAATTATTTTTTCTTATTTAACTCTGAGGTGATTTAAATAGGTGCTATAGCTTTTGTTCCTAGATGCAGAACTCTCAATCTAGCTGTTTGCACTGTTTTTTATGCAGTATCTGCTAGCACCTGTAACTGTTCTTGTGGCCCACTCTTGTCTTAGGGTCCTGAGACTATTCCATGCTAATCTCAAGGCACAGGACAGCTTGCATTTGATTTGGCATCCATCTGTGATGGTTCTTGTTAGCTGGGGTCTGTGTTGCTAAGCAATACTGGCTCTTCTCTATCAGACATAAGCTTCTGTTTCTGCAACTTCAGGGCTTTTAGAACAAACCTGGGATTTTAAAATAAACAAGCACTTTGTCATTTGGTAAATGTATTTTAAAGATGTTTATGTTTGAAATGTGCTAAGGTGAGTACTCTCTTTCTTGAGTCCTCTGGTGGGTGCAGTTGCATTCTTGATGGTTGCGTTCACATGCATTAGGGTAGAATAGAATAGAATAGAATAGAATAGAATAGAATAGAATAGAATAGAATAGAACAGAATAGATCAGGTTGGAAAAGAACTTTGAGATCATCAAGTCCAACCTCTCACCCAACACCATCTAATCAACTAAACCATGGCACTAAGTGCCCCATCCAGTCTCTTCTTAAACACCTCCAGTGATGGTGACTCCACCACCTCCCTGGGCAGCACATTCCAATGGGCAATCACTCTCTCTGTGAAGAACTTCTTCCTAACATCCAGCCTAAACCTCCCCTGGTGCAGACTGAGACTATGTCCTCTTGTTCTGGTGCTGGTTGCCTGGGAGAAGAGACCAACCCTCACCTGTCTACAACATCCCTTCAGGTAGTTGTAGACAGCTATAAGGTCTTGCCTGAGCCTCCTCTTCTCCAGGCTAAGCAACCCCAGCTCTCTCAGCCTCTCCTCATAGGGCTTGTGCTCCAAACCCCTCCCCAGCTTTGTTGCCCTTCTCTGGACACATTCCAGCACTCAACATCTTTCCTAAACTGAGGGACCCACAACTGGACACAGGACTCAAAGTGTGGCCTAACCAGTGCTGAGTACAGAGGCAGCATGACTTCCCTGCTCCTGCTGGCCACACTGTTCCTGATACAGGCCAGGATGCCATTGGTCTTCTTGGTTTCCTGAGCACACTGATGGCTCACATTCAGCCTACTATCACCCCCAGGTCCCTCTCTGCCTGGCCTCTCTCCAGCCACTCTGACCCCAGCCTGTAGCACTGCATGGGGTTGTTGTGGCCAATGTGTAGAACCTGGCACTTGGACGTGTTAAATCTCATGCCCTTGGACTCTGCCCATCTGTCCAGAATATCAAGGTCCCTCTGCAGACTTCTCCTACTCTCCAAAAGATCAACACCTGCCCCCAGCTTGGTGGTGTCATCTGCAAATCTACTGATGATGGACTCAATCCCCTTGTCCAGATCATCACTAAAGATATTGAACAGGATGGGCCCAACACTGATCCCTGGGGGACACCACTAGTGACTGGCTGCCAGCTTCCTTGATATGATGGCCACACTAATAATATGTGCAGCTGACTTCAAAACTGGAGCAGCAGCAGAGCTTCAGAAGGTCTTGGAAGAGACATCTAAAGCAAAGTGGAAAACCAGCAAAAGCTGCACAAAATGAGTGCAGAGCTTTTACACATATGTTAAGCGACAGGTGAAGTAGACATGAAGGCTGTGAAGGATGGAGAGAAGGGTGGAATACAGTAAAGGTGGCAGAATTCAATTGTGTGCCTCAGGGCTGTGAATTTATTGCACCATGGCCCAAGGCTTCAGTATTTCAGCACAGATCTTTCAAGGCTGTGCAGAGGGTCCATGAGTGTAGATGAATGACCTGTGTAAAGTCTTGCTATTTGTAATCTTCCTCTTAAGTATGCGTCTCACAAAAAACCTTAGTGCAAAACAATGAATGGATATTCTGGGAACCATGTTGGTTTCCACCAATACAGGGTAGAGTTGATGGTTGGTGTAAGTTAGGACTGGAAAATGCTTGACTCTTTCCAAACCTTACCTTTTTATACCTTTAACACAGGTCTAGGAGTAGTTTGTTGCTGTGGTGCTGTGTAGAAAACTCAAGCTACACTCAGAGTCAAACAAGTTGTATATGATATGTCACAGGCTGTGTTTTCTTGCCTAATTTCCTAAAGGAAGAAGATTTAATCCCATTCTTCAGCCTGTGTCTGTATCTTTGATGCTTTTCAACATGATGGCCAACTTCTAGCAGGCTTAACAAGGGAATAGAAGTTAGAAGTAATACAGTGGAAGAAAACCCAAGTTAATGACCTTTTGTTTGGAGAGACTGCACAGTGTTAGGACACAGGAGCTACGGTTTGACCTAACTGCTCCTCTGTTCTCACATGCCCACTGGCACATGATGGCAAGAAGCAGGGCAGGGTGTGCAGCTGCCTGTTCTGAGTCACACAGGAACAAACTGATAAGGACTGAGAAAGGGAAGGAAACTATGAGGATAGGGAGAAAAATGGTGGAGCCCTATGGGAGAGTTGGGAATTTAGGGTGGCAAGATGGAAAGAAGTTGGAAGGAATATGAGTGAAAGTAAAGAACAGAAAACGTAAATACATGGGAAAGCAAGGTTGGTTGGTTATAGAATATGTGGAGCAACTCATGTTGGGATCAAATAAGGGGGCAGTAAGGTGGAGTTTTGTCTGGCTTTAGTATTTCTGTTTTTCAGACCTCAGTTTTCATTAAGATATTGCTAATTACTCGTTTTTTTTCAGGTCTTGATTTTATCCGGGCTGAAGGGTTCGTGTTTTCTCATGTTGCTGATGAAGGGATTATAAATGCTTGTGCAGGTGACCTGCTACGATACAGAAAACAAGTTGGAGCAGAGAACATTCAGGTTTTTGCTGATATTAAAAAGAAGCATAGGTAAATAAAAGCAATATTTTATGTAAATTTGAATGCCATAATGATCTTATTTTTATTTTCCATTTTATGATTTATTTTTTTGTTAATGCCTATTTAGTGTCAGGAAAGTTAATGACATAGGGAGAATGTTATTGTTCAAGCAAGGTCCTGCAGTGCTATTAGGGGGATATGATGAAAAATAAATTTGCACCTGGAAGCTGTAGGTTGCTACATCTGTGAAGTTTGCAGTTGTTTAACCTTCAGGATTTATAAAAGACTGCAAAATGTTTTGCATCTTGTATTAAGTGAGATTTTTGTGTACTTGAGTATGTGCCTATTATGTTTAAAGAAATTTTGTTTCTGAAGGCCAGGCACTTTTAGGCTATTTTTATTTATGCAAGAAGTTGTCATATGAAAGCATCCAAATCACAATATTTTGGCATTTTAAAAAGCTATTCTCTTTTTTCTCCTTCCTGCCAATAACACTGTTTTCTTCTACTTAAATCAGTGCTGTCTATTTATGGATTGTGTTCTGTGATTATCAAACAGAAGGAACTTATGACAGATGAATCCAGTTTCGTTTCTGCTCATACTTTATCATAACCGTCACGTGGTACTTTCAGCTATTCAGATGTCACTCTCTGGGATTTTTTTCCTCAGAAGAACTGCTCAAGTGTTATGTATTATACATGCAAAATAACCTAATCAAAATGTTTGTGTGTAGTATGTGGGTAATCATAAGAATAACCAAGTCTGGAAGATCTTAAATGCCTAATAAACAGGTAATACAGTTCAAAATAGAAAGGAAACAAAATGCAGTGTGGTCAAATTAAGCTTTTAAGGTCCTTTCAGGGTGGTTTCTTTCTAATGATTTCTTTTTATATATACATGCATGTGTATATCTATAAATAAAAATACATTGCATTAGACATTTTATTTTTAAAAAAATTGATTGCATCCTGTGATTTATTTTTCTTTGTCTTGACAACTGATGAATTGATCCATGCATTATAATTCCAGTTGTTCAAAGGGTTTGCATTTTAAGAAAGGAAAAGAGGTTTTGGTTTCAGCAGATTCCTAAGCCGAGAGGAAATGCTAAAAGATTTGTTGATTGATTTTTATTTTTACTTTTAATGTAGAAAAATATGTCTGCCACTGAGAGCTGCTAGCCTCCTGTTCTTTTAAACAGGGAGAAATTATCTTTGTACTTTGCTTGTTGTCTTATGGCTACCCTCCCTGTGCTATTTTTAGGGTGCCTACTACTCTTAAGCTCTGTTTCAACCTCATTGTATGTATTAGGTATTTAGCTGCAGACCAGGACGTTGTGTGCTTCCTTTTGCATCCATTGATGTCATGAGTAGCATCCCTGTAGACACATGCTGCTTCTGAACATGGCCAGAGCATGGCTTCCCCAGGGCATTGTCCATCAGCCAGGGAAGAGGTTGTCTCCATCACAACTCATCTATGCAACGTTGGCCGTAGCCATTGTTTTGTACTTAAGTGGATATACAGAATCCACAAAGTCAGGTGTTGAACCAGCAATGGTTGGAATTCTTTCAAAGTTTAGAACCATTTAAATTAAAAGCTGCTCTTGCTATAGGTTTTAAACAAAGTACAGTACCCATGTACCAAAGACTGCTGTTGAAAAGCTAGGTTGTTGGTAACTGATGTTTTCAACTGTGGTGTAAGATGATTCCTGTGATTATACGTAATAACTATACTTTCTGTTCCTTGGACTTGGTGAAGTGGAGGGCGTTAATTCTGTGCTAGGCAACAGAATCTGATTTATGAATGACTGCTCATCCACAACTCCCACTTGAAGTCAGAGAGCTGTGTGTGCTCAACATTTCTGAAATACAGGTGCTCGACATGTAAGCAGCTGTCTCAATTGACACTTAGTAGTTCACACTTAGCAATCACTTTAGAGACAGGAGACCCAGAGCAATAGACAGATCAATTATAATTCCTTGGTGGAAAAAGGTTGGGTTTTTTTTCCTCTTCTTTGTATTGCAATATTGTTTCCCACTGTAAAACAGGACACTTAGTCTCTCCCACATAGCCTGCATTTGGTTGTTCTGACAGCAGGGAAGATGAAGAAATACAGTCTAAACATTCAACAAGATGGATAACAAATGTGTGTGCTGACAGTAACCACCGGGTCCGTTCCTGCTGTTTACAGTGCTCACGCTCTGACGGCAGATGTCAGCGTGGCCGAGACTGCTGCAGCTGCCGAGCTCTTCCTGGCTGCTGGGGTTGTACTGACTGGCACGGCTACCGGATTGCCCGCAGATCCTCGGGAGCTGAAAGGTGAGAGCTGTCATATGAAGGTCGGACAACAGGCAGTGAATTGGCTTCTGGATTAATGGAGAAAGCATGCTGTATGTCCGCTGTTCCTTAAGGAACAAAGAGGAAAGAAGAGAAACTCTGACTGTAAGGTTTGATTTGATACAGCAGAACTAATTTGATTGAGCTGCTATTCAGCTGCTCTGTTGTATGTTTCTGAACAATTTGGAGGGACAAGACTGAAAACTATTTCAAGCTTATATCACTGAATGACTGTGAGGCTTAAGAGAAAAAAAGTGTATGTCAAGTTATGTTTAAAAAATTGCTAGGAAGAATTAAGCATTTTTATCTTTCACAATGAAAATGTAAGCCCTGCAAGAAAAGCGGTGTTTTGATAAGGCAATATTCCAAACAGGGGGAGTACTGCTTTGAAGATTTTCAGGCAGAATACAAGTTCATCAATAAATAGAAAGATACTGCATTGAGCTACATTTGAAGTGGCATGGACCTTTTATCAAGGGAGAGCCATTTGACCTGTGAGTTCTGACCTTTGCAAAGGTGTAATATGATTATTGGTGGTTGGACTCGATGATCATAGAGGTCTTTTCCAACCAAAATGATTCCATGGTTCTTCCTGGTTTTACATTAGCCTAACTTTGGGCTCTCTTCATGGAACTGGATTGCTGCCATGCTAAAGTTCTGTCATGGGGCATTTTAATTTTTTTATTTTTTTTTTTTTTAATTTAGATTAATGACTTGAATTGGAGGGTTTCACCGCATAAACCAGAATGAGTGTTTCTTTAGGTTTTACTTTTGTTCATGTGCTTTAATCTAGCATGTTGTGAAATTCCAGTGCAGAGTGCATTGTATTCAACATACGCTATCTGACCAAGATGGAAAACATACTTAATTGCCATTGATACTCAAACCTCAAATATTTTGAAGTAACATGAAATAATTTAGTATTTTCAGGGTTTTATCTATATCATATGTGCTTAACCACTCTAAAAGCTAATGTTGAACTTGTCAAAATGTGCTATTTCATGCATATTAAACATTTTGCTAAATTGTAGGCTGTAGATGATTATGCTTCAGTCACCAGCATTAAAATGAAAATGATGGCTTGGTGTGAACACCAAGCTGATGAACTAGTTGGGTTATAGTAAACTAGAAATAATACATGGAACAGGTGACTCTGAAAGTTAGGCAAATGTTAGAGGCTGCAAAGTTTCATTAATGTAGAGCTCTATCCCTGCCTGCAGTTAATGTCCCCATTGCTCTGCTCTTAATGCAGATTAAATATTTTTTTAAAGGATTTGATAAGTCTTAGGGCAAATTCCTAAGTTAAATTCTTCTTTTATGTATGCACATGGAACCTCCACTGATGTCCTGAATCAGAGACCAAAACCTGACCTCTAGGCCCATTGTTGTTTTATCACAGGACTTCAACGAGACAGCACCTTGGCTTCTGCTTTTCTTTCATGTAAACAAACATGTCAGTCTCTGTCTTGTTCTCTTTCCGTGCCCAAAGAACAAAATGAATCAGAGTTGGCAGCTGTAATGAAGTACACACATTAATTTTGTGTTTGGATTTGTGCTATGAAAGCAAGAACATGCAGATAAGGGATTTATTTTACTTAGGTTGCAGCATTTTGAATGTTTGCAGGCACTCATGAGATGTTGGCATACAACAGTTGAGAGAAAAACTTAAAAATCAGTATTCCAGGGTCTGAGGAAATGACAAATTAGGCATATCTATGTCAGCAGATTCTTAAAGGAATCAGATCTACAGTCTACAAAGTTGGTGTTGATGGGAGTGAAATTTTGCATTTCACGAATTTATGCAGCCCTGGAAGTGCTGTATTATGATGATACACACAATTGGGCACCTTTCATCACACTGCAAAGCATCTCTTGAAAGCAGAACCAAGAGACAGATGAGATTTTTGTCATGTCTTTTTTTTAGCTTTGTGTTGCAGTAATATAGAGTGGTTTTGCCTTTGTGTCTTTGTGTTGAATTGACTGATTTGTGATGGAGTGTGGAAAATGAGTGTTTCCCTGACAAGCCAGAGAATTGTGTTCAGCAGGGGTTTGTTCATAGTTTGTGTCATTGCCTTCTTGTAGGCAACCCTCAGCATTATTCCTCATGTAGGCTGTCAGGCTTTGCTCCAGGGCTCCCTGGGCATGCCAGGGCATCAGTGGTCAACAGAGTACAAGGCCTAAAAAATCAGGCTTCAGGTTACTAAGGAGCAGGAATGAAAGCTGAGCATTTAAATTTGCAATTACTTTATTTAATAAACCATATTTTCATTTAAGAGGTTATAGAAATTTGTTCCAGTTTGCTGCAATGTGAAACATTCTTTGGGTAGAGAGTGAATCTGTCAGATTTTCACTTTGGCTATAACTGCTGAAATACCTGCTTTGTATCCAGGCTGTATTTTAAGTGACCATCTTAAGTGTCCAGAGCTTTGTATAATGATTGCTTAGTTATTGTGTGAGCAAAGCTGAGTAACTGGTGGAAAATGGGGTACATCATAAAACCAAACAGCTGGCTGTGACTGTCACCTCCTCAGTTACTGTTCATAAAAGGGACATCAAGACTGATTCACCCTCTTCCCTTTTGGTACATTTAGGTCAAAACAGACCTAATGCTGCCTTTGCATTACCCTCAGAGATAAATGGGAGAAGTGAGTCTCTGATCAGTACTTTTTGTAAACCCTAGATTTAATGACAGAGAAAAAGTCCTTCAAATTAAAAAACTGTGTTACAGTGGAGTATTACCATAAACATAGTGTGTACGCTACAGTGATTACTGCATATGAGAAAGCTGTTGAGGGGTAGTTGAGCAAGTTATTGGCACAGTGGTGCTTATTTTTACGCTGCTCTTTGCCATTGTTTTCAGGCTAGGAGCATTTGGCCTTTATTTCATGTAACTTGTGCATGCCATAGTTCAAATGCTTTCATTGTGCATTGCAACCAAGCACTGTTTAATTTGATTTTATTAAAGACATGTCTGCAGATGTACTGTCACAGGAAAGAGCATAGTGCCCTCTAGTTACAGTTTATTGAAACAGAGAAACGCGTAAGTTGTGTAAACTTTCAGATCTTGTCACCATAACATCACAAAATTGTCTTCTTTCCTGTGTCTAAAAAAAGAGGGAGAAGAAAGCCAAGAGATTTAAAGCAAAGCTCTGTGTTTAGAGACATCTTGACAGTGAATGAACATTGCCATGCAAAAGCACATCTCACTGATGTTGCTTTATTTTCTCTTAAAAGTTAGTATTTGAGTTAACACAGCCAATAATAAATCACCTTCTACTAATCAAATTTAGACCTTGATGTTCTTGGAAATGACTTAAAAGCAGTGTCTGTAGCATACTTAATTAGATAACCCAGTCTCATTGCAGCACTCCCATTGCCTTTCTTCACATTGTCAATCTGAATAAATCTCCGGAACAGGAGATGTGTGTGGACTGCATGTGTCATGCATGGATCACAGCAGGAAGTGGATACCTTGCTACTTTAGGATTTTTTTTATCAGTCTCAGGTTTTACTGGTTTTTACTCTTTGCTGGTAGGGTTAAGCTATTGTCTTACACGTGTGTGATCATCCTCTTATTTAGTTATTTGGCTCTTGTGTTTTTTCCTGCTGATGTGGGATAATTATAAAACAACTATCTGCTAATGCGGCTTACACACTTGTCATAAAAACAAATGTTGACTTCGAATGCAGTTCCTCTGGGAATACAGTGAAGGACTGCTGCACAAATCTGCGGTCAGTCTCCCACCTTAATTATGCATTGGTATCTATGGAAAGCAGATATGGTATTTCTTAAGAGCATGTAGATACTGTATAAACAAAAGCGATTTTTCTAGAGCAGGATTTCAGTAATAATGTTATAAATAACTACAAATGAGTTATTTTGTTGCTGTAAGCAGGATGACTATAAGAACATAAAATATGCATAGGAATAACTGTAGTTTTAATCATACATGCATGATCAATCTTACTTGCCTAAAATTTTCAATAAGGACTGTGTGGAATGGTTTTATTTTTGTGGTAGAATGTTTGTAAGAAGGAGTTATTGTTCCTAGATGGAAAAAAATGGTAGGATATGTGACCAAAAAAGAGCTTCAAGAGCATTTTAATTGATCTTCTTTCTTTGGTGAAGTGGGAAGGCAATAAATAATTTGCCTTCCTTGAAGAATAATTAATAAGTTAGGCTTCTGATGAACTTCATTTAAAGAGTTTTGAAGCAGACTTTTATATGTTAAGTTCTAACCATCTTCAATCTGCCAATTGCCAACTAAAGCCATTTTTTAAAGGTCAGAAATAATGCCTCACAACATTTCTCTTAAGTGAAGCATCCAGTCCTTTGGGTGACTGTTAGGATGGTCAGTTTGAAATGAAAGAGGAAGATGCTCACTGGAATTTTTAAAGGTTTCTGGGTCTTTCTTTTCAGACCCAAGTTCTGCAGTAATATATTAATAACTCCTTTTTTCTTTTCTTTTTTTTTTTTTTTTTTTAAATAACGTGGGAAGCCTTTCCAGGGTCAAAGAAGCCATGCCCTTCATTTTATTCTAAAAAATATGAACTACAGTAACTGAGCCATAGGTCAGTTTCTGCACAGTCAGCTCTGTCAGAATGACTGCAGTTCATAGTGGATGTGATTACCTGAACCACAGACTGAAATCTACCCCTGTACGTGGGAGATAAAGTGGATATGTCATATTTTGAGATTTGTTTTGATAATTTGTCTATTTTTCCTTTTGGAACCAGGTAAAGAGAGAGGTAATTAAGGGATGCAGAGGGATGTGGACAGGCTGGATCCATGGGCCAAGGTAAACTCTATGAAGTTTAACAAGGCCAAGTACCCGGTCCTGCACTTGTATCACAACCCCACCATGCAATGCTACAGGCCTGAGCAGGGTGGCTGGAAAGCTGCCTGGCAGAAAAAGACCTGAGGGTGCTGGTTGACAGACATCTGAACATAAGCCAGCAGTGTGCTCCAGTGGCTGAGAAAGCCAACAGCATCCTGGCCTGTATCAGGAATAGTGTGGCCAGCAGGACTAAGGAAGTGATCATGCCCCTATACTCAGCACTGGTGAGGATACAGCTTGAGTGCTGTGTTCAGTTTTGGCCCACTCACTACAAGAAGGACATTGAGGTGCTGAAGCATGTGCGAAGAAGGGCACAAGACTGATGAGAGGTCTAGAGCTCAAGTCTTGTGAGGAGCCACTGAGGGAACTGGGATTGTTTAGACTGGAGAAGAGAAGGATGAGGAGAGACCTTATTGCTCTCTACAGCTACCTGAAAGGAGTTTGTAGTGAGGTAGGAGTTGGTCGCTTCTCCCAAGTAACTAGTGATTCTAGGACAAGAAGAAGTGGTTTCAAGTTGTACCAAGGGATTGGATGTTAAGAAAAAATTGTTTACTGAACGATATGGTACCAAGACCCAAGTTTAACTTCTTCCACAGTGCTGAAATGATCCTCTGATATGTGACCAGGAATATTCTTCCGCACCATTTCATACAACAATAGAATGCAAAGTGAAATAAAAGAGAGATTTTCTTTAACAGCTGTTCAGAGCTAAAGATGTTTTTTCACCTTTAGTGGAGTTTTTTCATTCTGTAGTGGAAGTAAGAATTACTGCGATGATGAGTTTCTTGATAATCACCTTTATTGTTGAAAAATGATGCAAATTAGAGTCTTGATACAGTTTCAAAGATGAGACTTAACCCTAATCTTGCATTTCTTCTCTTCAGAGGTTAAACATGCTGTGAAGATTCCTGTGCTGATTGGGTCTGGAGTGACTCTAGAGAATGTGAGGAATTACATGGATGCAAACGCTCTAATAATTGGTTCGTATTTCAAGAAAGAAGGGTACTGGGCAAATGGGGTTGATCCTGACCGAGTAAGGAAATTTATGGAACACATAAGTAAACTGAGAGAATGAGTTTGTCAGCAAACAGTGGATTTTTGTGTGTAAGTGCAGTATGATGTATCATACAGAATAAAGCAAAAACCTGCCTGGATGGCTAATAACGTTAAATGAAAATGCACATCATAACTAGCTGGGAAAGATGGTGACACTTTACAATAAACTGGTGCTCTGATGTTTGTTTCTAGGCAGCGCATTTCTGTGGCACTCAAAGCCATCATCAATGCAAAACCAGCTCTCAGAAGGCTTGTGTAATATATTCTCCCCTATAAGTAAAATGCTTATGGAGTTTAAGAATTTGTTGTAAATATTCATCACAGGTGAGCTGAGTTTTGTTTTGCCTATGAGTACAATATTGAATGCCCTAAGTTTACAGCTAGGAGTATTGTAAATTGGACAAGTTAATTAGCCTTTCAGTTTTCCCATCTGTAAAATGATGATAATAGTACCTACATCACACAGGGGCTGTAAGACATAATAAACAAATGAATATACAGCATTTTCATCTTCTCAAATGAAAGGCTCTATTAAAGTTCAAGATCGTTATTTTTTCATTAGAATTGTGCATTTATTACAAAAATGTAGTAATTGTATACACCATGCAAAAATGTAAGATAATTGGGAAATTGGTTTACTTACAGTTCTTATTAGAGAATAAATGTAAATAATTGCATTTTAACTGAAGTCAGAATTCAGTCAAAATGTTTTTGCAAAAATTGGAAATTTTAATAAAGGTTTATTGTTATTTTTCAGCAAGCTCCTATAGCTTTGTACCTCTCCAGACTAGTATTAGTCTGCACAAGGTGTAATTATGATGGAAGCCTTTCCACCAAAGCTGCCAGGTAAACACATATTGTAATTTTTACTGTAAAATGTAAAGGAAAAATATGACAGTCTCACTGGATATGTTATAAGAGATTCCCTTTGAATTTGATCTTTTGGCTCTAAGCAAGATTCAAATAACCCAAGCAATACCTATTATGTCATGGCTGTAGAAGATGTAGGCTTATGTTTTCATTCTGTGGGACTGGATGCTAAGTTTGTCCTCTGGGATCTCTCTGTCCTTGACATCTGTGCATGATGCTTCTACTGATGCTAATGAAAGTCATGGTAGATATCAAAGTAAGTATATGAACACATTTTTTTGTCTTAGCTGGCGGTGTGCCCATGCTTCTCAGAACAAAAGATACATCCTCCTTCCAAAGGCAGGAAAAAAATGAACATTTTCAAGAAAGTTAGTTTCATTAACATAATGGTGATTCAGGAACATCACAGCCTGAGGTGAAGTCTCCCTATGTTTCTTTTTTCTGGACTAGGCTGTCTCCCACATGAAAAGCAGTGAAATGGTTTTGGTGTGCTGACCTCCTGGCCGAGAGATTCTTTAGACCCTGTGACAACCATGATATTCTTCTGCTTCTCTCCCTTTTCCTCCTAAATGTGCTGACAAAATCTCAATGCATAAAAATCCTTTCAGGTGCCTAATTATTGTGGCCAGGACTATTTTTTTGAAAGTCCAAATTTACACAGGTGTTTTAAACTGTCAGGTGTTTGGACTTCCATCAAAATTAACAGTTCTATCCCAACCACTTCTCTCCACCATTTCTCTTGTGCCTGTAGGAGCATTCATCTGGCCTCATAGATTTCTGTGGAGATCTAGGAAACTGATTCTAGCTGAAAGGTGGCCCAGTCTTGTAAAGCCGCACTTGGAGCAGGGACAGGGAGAGGAATAAAATACAGGTAATCTTCCTCCTTCCTTGGATCTACAGCTCTAACTCCAAGTGGTTGGTTATAGACAGTGCAGAAATTAATGAGGATCATAGAGGTACTTTCTAAATCTGTCATCCACACACTTATTCATCCACAGCATATTTACCATGTAAAGCATTGATCTGCTTTAGTCTTTTAAGTTCTTAGCCTGAGTACTAAGTTCAGATTTATGTCCTCCTCCTTGTGACAAACACAATTTAGATATCAGTGTGCTTAAATGAATATGTATTTTCACTTCCGTGTATTTAGGACTGTTTTCAGGTCTTTCTCAAGTTGCATGTATTTCTATACATCACTGCACAGAATATTTTATGATGATTGTCCCAGTAGGTGTTTTCTAATATAATTGTTACCAAATTTGAAAGTTATTTTCACTAAACCTGTGAGAGAAGTTGACATGTAAGCAATGAGCAGTAGCCAGAAGAGTAAACATCATCAAGTAATCACCTGAAAACTACAACCCATACACTGATAAGGATTGTTCAGGGATCATAACTTCATAACTATGTTTAAAAAAAACCTGATTACAGTTGCCAAAAGTCACATTCATCCCTGTGAATGTGTTACCTAAAAACTCAGAAGTGACTGAGACTCAAATGGGGTTTCACCTGAATAGAAGGGGTAAGGAGAACTTCTTCAGGGCTGTATGCAAGACGTGGTCGAAGTAAGGTCATTCACAGTAGTCTTTGTAAGACAGAAACCCTAATGAGTTGGTGCAATATTCATAATATGCAATGAATACAGTAGACAGCGCTTACATTGTCAGGAGTTCTTTTAACACACCATTGTGTGACACTTATGGAAGGACTAGGACATAATTTGGATCTGTATTGTTACATATGAATGGTAAGTGCAGAATTTAGGGAACAGAAGTAAAGGAAAGATGATTTTAAAGCCTGGAAATGTGACTGATCACCAACACTTTATCATTCTTTATGCCAAAAGTATTTGTCTAGCAGCATTAAGCATCTGCTTGCCTGTTTCACACAGATGCTGTAAATAGAATTTGACCTTTTGTTCAGAAAGTGTTTGAATATTTAATGTAAAAATATGAAGTTATCAGAAAGGCTGTCTCTTTTGGGAAGAGTGTTCAATTTTTATACAGCCCAAGTTGTTAAAGTACTTTGGAGCGTGAACAACTTCAGAGCAGAACAAAGCAGGCAGTGCTAATGTGTAGAAACTCCAGAAGTAAATAACAGCTGCTCAAGAAGACTTCTATTAAATATGTATTAATTAATTTGAAGTGCATCACTTAAATATGTGAAGAGATTATCTTGTGTTAATTTACATTAAAACACACAGCACTTGTTAGCCTCATTACAGTATCCTAAGTATATCCTAAGCTATCACCTCATCCTACACTGAGCATTTTGTTGGGTGTTGATTGCTTTCGATTTGCCCTTTTAAAATGTCAGATAGTGGCCTCCCTTTCTTGTTGAATCTCTTCTTTCTCTCAGGTTTTGCTCTGGCATAGTTGCAGTACTTGTGTCTGTTCTGTGCTGAGCAGAAAAAATTAGAAATAGATTGTGAAAATAAACAGAATTGCCCACAGCTCAGTTCCCTGATGTGCCCACCTGAACTTCCTGTGTGGTTCTTGCTGTTAACTTATGAACCAGTATAGAGAACATAGCAAGGTTCAGTATCACCTTTAGTACAGGAAAGGTACCTAGTCAAATGGGAGTCTCTTTAGTGCAATTATAGATAAATTAAACTCTGGTAATGGTACACTTTGTGGTCAAAATCAATATCTTAATATTAATAAACCTTCATTACGTGCATAAAACTTAAATATTTATATCTGGACCTAATAAGACAGATTATTGTTTTACCTACTTTGGTGCTGAAAATATGTAACCTTGTAAGATTTATGGATTATTGTCCAATGGTTTATTTGCTGTGTCGTTCAGGCAGCTGATCCAATTGCTAAGCTGTTCTTTCATTTCATTATTTTGATTCTGCATACAATGTGGTTACAAGTTGGAGTCCATTTGTTGTTTCCTGCACCTGTTCCAACAAACTCCTCATTGGGGATGAACTGAGACACATAAAGGAGTTGCAGGTAGGTCATGGCATAGCAGGAAGGGTGAAAGAAACCAAAATATTTGGCTTTAGCAAAATCTGGAAGTCCGAGACAAATTGATACATTGTGTAGTTCTCGAGAGGGAATTGTGTGGGGATGTTTGCTGCAATTTCAGGTTGTTTGCAGCCTCTTAGTTTAAGACTGTGAGTTCACACTAAGGTTATGTTTCCAAGATCATCTCTGCTGCTATGTGCGCTTAGGGAGACGTTTTTCCTAAATGAAAGATGAAGTTCTGCAGGATAATTATGGTAATAAGGGATGATATCTGTAGCAAAATTCACAGCTCCTTAGTTTAAGAACAGATTTAGATGTATGTGTCTTCAAAAAGAAACTATTAAAGGTTTGCATTGCACAAACTTCATTTGCTTCATGCATCTTTGCCCTTACATCTAGTCAGTGTTTGCTATGCTGAGGAATTCAGAAGTTGTGCTTAGGAACAGAACTGTCTGTGGCTTTTTTGTCTTGCATGTGACCTAAATTTTGTCTTGTATGTGACCTATATAATGAATTGTTCAGAAAGGGTGGAGAATTGGGCTCAGATATTATTTTTGTGGGCTAACATGCTATGATGTACACTAGAACTGACCCGCCACTCTACAGTCTCAGCTGCAGAAATGCCATCAGAAGCTAAAATCCTCCAGAGACAGAGCTGTATGCCTGCCTTAGAACTGTCAGGGATACCTGCCCAATTAGCTCCTTGCTTTTGTAAGAACCAGTGCCTGTACTGGGGCTTGCGATAAATTGTTCATGTTCAGGTATTATGGAACTTCTCTCTGTTTCCCTGCCCTTCCTTCCCCTTCTCCTCTTAACTATTGTTCAACTTGTAGTGACAAGGACTATTTGATCCTTTGAACACTTGTTTTAGGGATTAAAAAGCCTGTTCCCCTTAGGATGTCTGCTAAAGACCTGTGTTAGGGCTCATAACTTCAATCCCTTTGTTCTCATATGGTAACTAATTAGGAATCTTCTATTGATAAGTCTGTACTTGGTCAGGATTGAAAACGTTGCAGTTTCCTGACTGCATTCATATTCCTGACATCATCTGTCAAAAAGATTTTGACACTCACTCACTCGGGTCCAGACAGACCTATTAAATACTTGTCCTGGATTATTCTTCAGCTGGTAAAGTTACTATTTGCCTATGTGCTATCTCAGGCCTTTGATGACTCCCTTTCTAACCTATGCTTTGCACACAGACAAAAACATTGCTCCTTCCTGTCAGCCTCTTGAGGTCTGCAGCAAGTAGAGGAAGCAGAGGCAGCAGCTGAAGTGAAAGCAAGGCCAGAGGATTTCTAGCAAAAGGTTTAGAGTAATAAATGCCTTTTCACCCCAATCTCAAAATGCACAAAGAGGAAAGCCTTTCAGATGTGACGAAAGGGTTGCAATTCACAAGACAGTCTGTTTCTTTGTTTATAGTTTGAAGCTTAGAAGTAGTAAAGGTAAGAAGAGTCTAAGGTGTTTCTCCTTACACACTTAAGGATAGGAGAAGATGTGAGGGTAATTACCTTGATTAAAAATGTTGATCTTATTGACAGATAGGTTTCTTTCAAGATGTCAGAAGGGGATTTTGCTGATTTGGGGAGAAACTACTACTCTCTGTCTACGTTTAACTTCCCTCCTGTCAAATTTTCATTGCTTCACAAAGTAAATTCAGTGTTAGACAGCAAACTGTTTCATCATGTCTTTTTCCAAGAGACATCGCTCTTCTTGTTATGCATGGGATGGAGATACTGTTTGGTTGTGTAGATCACTTGAGTTTTTTGGTGCTTCATATATTAAACTGCAGCTTCTACTTCTGTCCTACTACCTGTGCAAAGGGAGATGGAATATGCAGTGTAATGGGTAAGAGTTGATGATTTGGTGGGTACTTAGGAATTTTCTATTACTTAGTGAACAACATTAAGAGGACATTGGAATAATGTTTTATACAAAAGTAGGAGGAATCCTGAATTCAGCAGCAAACACAGATGAAAAGGATGGCAGCACAGTAAGGGCAAGAAAAGATGCTCAAGTTTCCCACAGTTCCTGCCTCATTGTTTATTCCATCTTCCTGCTTTTTCAGTTTGCCTCTCAAGCCTTTCTTGTGCATATACATAGATTATAGTATGCAGAAGACTAAGAATAAGCTGAAGGCAAAAACTGACTTAATGAATACATTCTTGTGCTAGAGAAAAGAGGTTTTTTTGTCCACAGATGCGCACAGAAAAAACAGAAAAGCAGCTGCCCTTAGAAATGGAGTGAAAGTAGAGATGAGTGCCACGTCACGATGCTTTAGTCAAAATCCAATGTGTTTGAAGTCTTTGAGAGGATCTGTACTGTTGTACAGGGATATAACCAAGAGGAGAAACAATAAGCTGCTTCTGGAAAAATACTGCAAGTCTGAGATATTGTCCTGAATGGTGCTGACTTTTTGTTACCTATTAGCTGGATAATAAGGATAAAAGGAAATAACTTTCAACCATTCTGTTATGGTTGATAATATTAATAATCAGTTGCACGTCAAAATCTTCTCTTTGCTTAACACCAAGCTACAGAGGTATATTTGTGTATTGTTATCTTTCAGAGGAAGACCATGAAGGGCACAGAGGTCTTCATCTCTCCTCTGCAGGTTGTTTGTATTTTCTGAAAACCTTTGTGGGCAGAGACAGCATAAAGATGATGAAAGAAATTTATGTGGCAAGTGGGAGAGTGGATGAGATGGAGCTGAGATACTGCAGTCAAGTGAAGGCTTCTTGGGTCACCTGGCCTGCAGAATTAAGAAACTAGGGATGTAGTTGGTCAGTAACAACTTACTAAATTACAGAGTATGTGCAGCACACCCCTGAGGTGGTGAGCACTGGAGTTTAGGTGAGCCAAGATGGCTTATTTTTCTCCTTACACTATTTAAAGTATCAGCTGAAGCATTCATGAGAGCAAATGCAGTTGCTGGCATTTGGTCTGAGGAAATTATGGTTTGTAATATTTTTCTAACAGTAATTTGAGATCTTGAGATCTTACAGAATTTTATTACTTCTATTTCTGTCAGGCACTGAAAACTTTCATGTTTCAGGACTTTTTTTTTTTTGCACAGCCTTGATCAAGTAGCCAAAAATATTACAGGATTCCTCTGAAGCACTAGCTGTGGCTCCAGCAACATACCCAGAGAAATAGATCAGTGGTCCAATTTGCTTTGACAACTCCTGCGTAACTAAAAATAGGAGAAATAGAAGAGAAAATTTGTAGGGGTGGTAGTAGCTTGTGTGTTTCAATAATTTATCAAGATTCTAGAGCACAGATTTCCTTTGGGAAATATTAGTTCTTAGGTTTACAAAGTGCCTCAGTTGTAAATACCCATAAAAATGACAATTTGGTAGGTCGTATTTATTCTTAGGCGGGTCAAAGGACATTAGCGTATTCCTACTAGATAAATCTGTCAAGTAGAGAATTTCTTTATGTTCTCAAATCACAAAAGTGCCTCTTATAGTCAAGGAGAAAATGTCACATTATTGCCAATCAAGGACAACAAGCAAGTATATTGATTTCTACCCAATAATTTTTGCTCTGCTCACTAAGTTTTTATCACTGAAACTGGACACATCAAGGGATTGAGTTTAATATATACATATAGTGCTGATTTATTACAGGAGGGGAAACACAGTCTGGCCTTACTTCAGCTCAATATTTTAACACTTACTTTATTCCTTGCATGGAAGCTTGCCATGACTTTTTCTACAAAGTATATAACTTTCAGATATCCCTGGATGTGCACAAATCTTCTGCTTGCCTGCACACATTGACTGTTGGAGATGCACATGCATCCTGCATTTGGTGGTCTTACAGTCTTCATTTAATTTAAGAGTTTATACATGTGGAAGTCTGTAGTATGGTTGCATAACTAAAGATAAGCCTGGGGAGACTGGAGTGGAAATTGGAGGGCATATAGGAACAAAAGGTCTAGGTGCTACTTGCTGAGCCTGCTCTGAAGGTGTGTTGGCTTTCACCTCATCTGTGTGTTGTATTGTACCTCAGCTGTGTATTGTAATGCCTTATGTATAAGGGCTGTTTACACTGGAATGCAGCAGAAGGCTACCATCATCCTTCTTCATCTCTTATTGGTAAGACTTAACTTTTTGTGGTCTTTTTTTTGTTGATAACTGCACATCACTGCAGAGAGTTTGGCCTGCTCCACAAATGCAGTGTTTTTGAATTTGCCATGTACAGTGAGAACCATGGCTTATGATAGAGTTGCAGTCCATGAATGACTTCTTGGAAGGCAAGTGCATCTAAAAAACCAAATGGAAAAGTCTTCACCACAGGGTTAGAGAATGGTAGAGGTTGGAAGGAGCACATCTAGTCCAACCCCTGATTAAAAGCAGAGTCAGATAGAACAGGTGGCTCATGGTTACCTACAGGGTAACCTGTATTTCAGTGGTCAAGGATAAGATACTGACTCAAAACACAGGCTGTGTAAGTCAGCAGGAGTAGGTATCTGCTAATTTCACTGTGATAAATGTATGGAACAAGTACCGAAGAGAACAGCCAGCTAGCTCTCTGTTATTGTGTAATTATAGGTTCTGCTGTCCTCTTCACCTGTCTAGGCAAAAGACCTGAGTTTTGGTACCTCTTTGGCCTTCTAAGGGCTGGCAGCCTTTCCATAGAATAAATAGATGCAGAAGCGGCTGATGGATTTGGATTTGCTGCTCATGCTCCTAATGATGTGGAGAAAACCTACTCTGTATTATTTCCTGATGGAGCAGGCAGAGTGATGTATGTTGAGTTTATCCTGACGTGTCCTTCTCCAGCCAGGCATTTTGTCAAGAGGTTATAGTCAAGGTTTATGTATGTTTGGCAAGATTTCCAGATGTCTAGTAACCCCAGCCTTTACTGGGCACGTTAGCAAATCCTTTCTATTGTGCATGCATAGCAAATCTGACGCTTGCTGGAAATGCCGCTGCACGTGGTGTGCACACTGGCAGTACATCTGATATGGTTGGGGCTTGTGTGTTTGTGCCTTCCTGTGGATTTGCACAAGCACAACACATTGAATGCCTCCCGAACATTTTGGATTGACTGTGCATGTTAGACCATCTGTACAACACATGTACCACAGGTCTAACGATGCTTTAAGGGTTTGACACAGTGCATACACTACACAGCTTCTGGTGATGCATTTCAGTACAGGAGTAGTTCAGAACAGGACCATGGGGCACTTGGAAATCAGGCTTTTCACTAGGAACATCTTGGAAGACTTCTGCCATAGGAAGAAGCTGACTTTTGGTTTCTTCATTCTCCTGACTTGTTCAGTAAGCCTTGTCCTACTGTCAGTGTGCTTCCCTATTGCACAGTTTTCCAAAGGATCTGAGAAGGCCCTGGTTTTCGATTCTGGGGGTCTGTGTGTCTTGGCTGGAACTTATTTTCTTTACCAATGGGAGTTCAACCCAGAATTGGAGAGAGATGGTGAACAACTAGGAGCTGAGAGGACAATATGACTCAGGGTATGCATTATCCATTTCCAGTGTCAGATGGCAATGCTGAGCTATGTCAGTCACCTTCGAATCACCTCTAAATAACAGGCCCACAGTGAGACAGTTACAACTACTACTTCCATGCCCCTGTCACCTTTCCAGGTAAATACAGAAAGCTGTAGTTGTCAGAGCACTGATGAATCATGTCATCTTTCTATCCAAAGAGCCTTGGGCTTTTTTCCCTCCAAACATTTAAATTACTTGCAGGGCTGACAGAAAAGCTGAAGACCTCTTTTTCTTTTTTTTCTTCCTCTCTTTTTTCTTCCCCCCCCCCCCCCCCCAAATATCCATTTGCCTTTCCATTTATCTACTTTGATCTAAAGTATAGAACCTGATGGATGCCCTAGGTAAATCAAACATTTTCTGTCTGCCAAAACGGTTTTGCAAATGCTTATTTCATGCCATTACCATTTTTCTATTTCTAGCAGTAAATCAAAAAGTATCAGCCATTCATCCACTTTAAAAGTAATGCCTTGCCTTTGCATAATTACACATACCCAGTGGAGATCTGTGTGCACAGTAAATCTATTCCTTTAAAAGGTTTCGCCTTAAGTACCGCAGTGACATAAATTGGTGTAGCGCAAATTTATTTATTTAAAAGGTTTAATCTTTTAACTGCTTGGGTAACTGTTATACTTCCATTGTTTGATTTGGGTGGGGAGGGCTGTTATTAATGTATCACATTTAATTCTGCAGCAGATGTTTATGTAAAAAAGTCTCACTACTTACAGGACCCGCAGCAATTAATAGGTGTGTGTAAATTTATTTTCATTGCAGGTTTGTTCTTAACTGGTGTTCAGGGGTTCTTCACTGTATCTCCAGTAGATCCTTGAGAATTAAAGAGCTTAACAAATGTAATGAGCAAACTTGAGAGAAGTATGGGTAGAGAAGTTCTTCCTCTAATACATTAAGTAGATCAGAGGTTATCAACTGTCCTTTTTGAACAGAATTTATTGGTGATTGCAATCATACAGCTTCATAGCTGTACTGAGGAAGAGTAACAAATGCTGGGAAGAGGGGCTTGGGGAAGCAGGGATATACCCCACTTAGACATTAGGGAGCAGGTTTGATAGTGGTGGTTTGAATTCAGTTGATTTACATCCTTTGAAAGCCTGACTGATTCTTGATTGCATTTCACACTGATATTGATCTGTAGCACCAAATAGAAAGCTTTCTTTAGTGTTTAGGTTGATACACAGTCTAGTCCAACTGTTCCAGCCAACCTGGTGTGTTTTCAGAAAGATGTATGCACTGAGTAGAAAGAAAATGAACTCATAACTGTTTTGCAGTGGTTCTTGATAATTTTAAGGGCAGGACTGTGTGATGTAGTTGCCTGTGACAGAGACTGGATTAATAAGTGACAAAGATGTCTCTTTGAATCTTCTGTACTAGAATGTGCTCATGGGAGCTGCTAACTGGAAGTAGTGGAGACTGCAGCCTTCCCCACTGAAACAGCCTCCCCCTGTTCTGCAGTTGGGAACTAAAGGAGCCTCCTTAAAGGCTGCAGGAGTACCTCATCTCCCATACTGGCACGATCTTTGTCTTCCCATGCTGTTTGCATCGATGCTAATCAATGTTAATTATGGTAGTGGGGCCTGTGATGTACTCATTATAAGAGCCATCCTATCTCTCTGTGCTTGTACAGTCTGTAAAACAATAGAGCCCTGATTGGGGTTCCCTAGATGCCACAAATAGTAATACAAATTGTTATAATAATGAATACATGGTTCATGGTGTAAGACAACCAAACTCAGTTCATACAGCCTACTGAAGCATCACTTGATAATTCTGTTTGCTCTTACCACTAACTATGGCATACTGGATATGTCTTGACAATTGGGGCCTCAGTGCAGTAAACCATTTAAGCTTTTGTTAGTGCTTAAATAGGTGCATGTTTTTAAATTCACATTTGGGTCTGTGGTTGCTAGTGTAAATGTATGCTTAAAGTTTAGTGTGTGTGTAAAAGCTCTTCTGACTCAGCATCAGTACTGAGTTTATTACCACTGCTCCATGACTATACTGGAAGTTGATGGAACAGTGTACATGGGTATATGTTTCTTTTATAGACTAAAGGTTGTAGGTGCAAGAGTGGGAAGATGCTTCCTCACAAGATCTGGGCAGTTGGTTGGATGCAGGTTGTAGCAAGGATTGCCACCTCCTGGAATTGGGTGGAAGCCAAGAGCTGGGAGCTGGCACTTCCCTTCCTGCAGAGGCTACAGTCTCCTTCGCCGTGTCACTCTATGCTGGGCATCCTTCTACTAAAAGCTGATACCTACGGGTGTGGTTTTCTGCTATGAATTTGGTTCAATTCTACTGTTATCCACACTGGGAATTTCAGCACCATTGTTTATATGCATTAATTAGTATAAATAATTGCTATTCATCCCCTGACTCTGCATTCACAGGCCTTGTGACTTCCAGTGATGTAAAAAGTCTCGTAATTATTTTTTTCAGAGAAAGTATTCCACAAAGCATCCTGTATTGCTTGTTACCTGGTTTGTTATGGATATTGGTTCTAGTTCATTTTTTCAGCTCCCAGCAGACTGCATGCCTGGATTTTAGTTACCTATGTGTCAATTAGGTGTTTGCTTATCTGCCTGACTTCAGTTAGTTCTCTGTTGTGTACCACACTCTGTCTACAAAGCCTGTGTAACAAAAATCTTTTAAATTGCTAAGGTGTTATACTTCCTCTCTTGAGTGTGTATGTTGTTTTAAAAGGAATTTGAGTCAGTGCTGAGTTGCTTCTATGTTTGTACTTCATGTAAAAATATTTAGTATAGCAGCCTTTCAGTGCTTTACTGAAATTTCATGATCTACAGCACACCCTAGTGATATCGGAAATCATAAAGTTAAACCTAGTCAATTTTACTTCGGTTATGGTGAAGCAAAATGTAGGATTCCACTAAGTAAAGTCCAGGGAAATAGATGCCTTTGTATCCAAGATGGGAAGCAGGTCAAAAGCCTTGGTTTACAGAACAAAAAAAAAAAACAGCCTTAGAATTTGAGACTGTAAGACATTATTCTGTGAAGAAACCCTCTGTGTCATGAATTTCTCTGGTTTGCAATCTATAATGTTAGACATATTTTTACAACAGACCATGGGGAAAAGCAGCCTGGGTTGTGTGAGAAAAGAGTATTTGTTACATTCCCTTTTAGACTGGAGGGAGCATGGAAAGAGGAGCCAGATGCAAATAAAGCATTGTGAAGGAGGCCCACAGGCAGTCTTCACAGGTCAGAAGCCCGAATTGTCATTTGCTGTCTTATGGCCAGAACATTAAAATCTGTGCTAGATACTCATTTCCGCCTTCTACAGATGATGAAGTCACTTGGTTTTTCAGGTGTAGGTACCTCTATTTTATTTTCAGCAGCTCACAGGTCCATCTATGATCCTGCAAAAAGGATGTGCACCTGCTTAACTTTTTTGGCTACCTTATGCTCACCCTTGTCTGGATTAGGATCTATATTTCAATAATTTTATTTCTTTTTAATTATCTGAATGCACAGGATGGCAAGGGTTCTGAATTGGATGCTGTCAATCTCCCCAACAGAGGAGAAAGCAGGTTAGAGAAGAACTCTGAGAAAGATATTTAATTACATAGTCAGGAAAGGAGGCAGATACTTATCAGAGGTGAAATCAAATTGGTGATGTGTGGATAACATTGAATGGAAGTGAAAACAATATAAGTATCAGAGAAGAAGAGTGTAGGCTTTGTAAGTTACAGTGGTTGAAGCTAAATCTCATGAATTCTCAGAGAGAAACAGAATTCATCAGAGAGATGAGAGTTAACAGTGTCCTAACCTCCCAGCATGTGAAAGCTGTACCCAGTGTGCACTGCAGATGCTGCTGAGCACTCAAGCGACTTGTACAAGCTCAGTGAGTCTGTAGAGTTGTTGTTGTCATTGTTCACTGTGTGTGCTTAAGCCCCAAACAGCTAAGCTGCCCAGAAAAAGCACTTTTGGCCAGTGAATGTTGCCTGCCAGCAGACAAGCAGTGCTGAGGCTATTCTTGTTTTCATAGAGGGCCACAAAGCCCTAACAACGCTGAATATACCAGTACCCTTGACCAGCTTGCAGCTCCAGCTTGGCTCAACTGAAAGATCTAATCCTGTATCTCTGTTAAATCTACAAAGCATTAGTTGTTTATGTAAGACAAAGTGGAGTTCTCCTTCCTGGCTCACACATGAGAAATATCTAGTATTTTGAGGAGACCCAAATTTCCTCTCAGACCCCTGGCATTTCACTCATGTCAGATAATTCAAACAATAATGGAAATAAGGATTTTTAAAATGTAAATAAAACCAAAAAGTTTGCAATAATTTATGGCATTTATTTAAATGACATGCAAATCACTTTGTGAAACGTAAGGGGAGCGCTGCAAAACTGAAACAGCACAATTGTTTCCAAGAACATTCATTTCAAATCCACATACAATATTTCATTCATGCTTAATTATTTCCCCAATGCTAGTCTAAGCATTACTAGTTTCCTTTGTCTTTTTGCTTTTGCATGCAGTGTGATTAGCAAAACTGCTTGTGCTCTACCAACTCCTGCACGTATGGGGTTTAGCCTCATTGTTCAAAGGGTGGAGCAACAAGCAATATGAACACTCATGCTGCCAAATTTGGCACACGTGAGCCCTCCGAAGTATACAGATATCACCCGTTTCATTTACATCCCTGTCCATATTTTTGCGTTGATACCATAATGACAACTCCATTGTCTGGGTGTATTATTTGAAGCAGCTTTTCTCCCATTGTTTGTGCACTGTAATCCTTGAGGTTTCTGTAGTCATCGTGAGCAGCTTACTTGAAAGAAATCACTTAGCTCTCACAGATCACTCCTTCTGAACCTGCTGGCAAAAGAACAGCCCATGACTAAAGCATGAGACCTGTGATCTTTCTGAAGAAAATCTCTTCAGTAGAGTTTATAATTTGTTGCTTTCATGAGGCTCTGTTCTCAGGGTTTGGACTCAGTGTTATCTTTTGTCCCCCGTGGATTTTTCTATGAGGCATGATGGGAATGTAGGCTGAAAAAAAAGACTTAATAATGCTGTCCATGGATGTGTACCCTAACAACATTTTACACACATTTCAAATACTGGCAAAGGGAGACATCTACTGTTTGACAGAAATTAAGGGTAGTTGTTTATTCTAGTTGCAGTGAAATCTTAGCCTTTATTCTTCTTTGGTACAGAGAGTGGCACATCCTGCTGTGAGTCTTTTTAACAGGCTTTTGAGAACTTAATGCTTGTCTGCTTAGGGCAGAATGAAAGATCCCCTGGAACTTACCATAGAGAAGAGGCTGCCCAGTTCTTTCCCTTTCTGGCATTCAGTCATGTGCTTGGTCAGTGCCCTTGGTCAAAGCCTTGGGGCTTTGGAAGGGAGAAGACTCAGAGGGGATCTAACTCATGTATATAAATATAGGAAGGCTGGTGTCAAGAAGGGACAAACTCTTCTCACTTGCACCCTGTGATAGGACAAGGAGCAATGGATGTAAACTATAGCACAAGAAGTTCCATCTCAACATAAGAAGGAACTTCTTTACTGTAAGAGTCACAGAACACTGGGACAGGCTCCCCAGAGAGGTTGTGGAGTCTCCTTCTCTGGAGACATGCAAGACCTATCTGGATGCATTCCTGTGCAACCTGTGTTAAATCCTATGGTCCTGCTCTGGGAGGGGGGTTGGACTCAAAGATCTCCAGAGGCCCCTTCCAACCCCTAACATCCAGTGGCACTTATCTCTTATGGTTGTGTATAGGTATGCTGTTTAGGTAAAGACATTTGGTATTAGCTGTTCTTTATAAATTATACCTTATACTGGGTTTGAATGCACCTCATTCTAATCCTGAGACAGTCATTTATGATGTTTTTAAGACAGTGGTTCCCAAACTGAGGTCTGTGGAAAGCCAGCAAAAGGCCTCTGTAGTTTGTAGGACATTTACTATTTTCAGACTCCATAAGCACCAGATTACAGTACAGATTCCTGGCACCACTGAATAGTATCCAGCATGGAAATAGTATCAAGCTTTTAAATGTCATCCTTTGATACTTCATACTAGACTACTTTGTTCAATAGCTGAATTTACAACACACATTTTAGATCTGATTTTGAACTTCATCTGCTTTAATGCATGCCCTTTAATTAGAGGTTTGGAGAAAGCTCAGATGCAATTTTCTTAGATACATCCTGCAAAAGAATGAGGAGTGGAGGAAATGGTTATAAGAGATTGTCCCATTTTTAGCTCCTCTCTGGAAACCTTGCAGGTATTTTGTGTAGCTATTTTTTAACCAAGATTTTATTTCCACTTCAGTGTTCATGCATGATATAACATATAAACATGTAAACTAATTTGAGGACACTCTTCAGTTCGGATTTGCTGTGGCTTTTCCTGGAAGGGTCACAAAATGGCTACTGTGTACCAGTAAACACAATTACTGAAATAGGCTGCTCAGAAAGTAAAAAAGCAGCATAAATGGTTACCATAATAAGAATCTAAAACAGCAGAAGATGTTTGCAGTAAAGCATATACATTAAATACCTTTAACAGCTCACTGGTGTAGTGCTAGCTAACAATGTATGCTTTATTCCAAAACATTAGCCTATATGTTTGGATCATCTTGTAAGCCTGAGATGGTACAAAGCTACTAATAGTTTTGCAACCTTCTGCACCATCAGTCCATCTTTTTGGCATTGAAACTGATTTTGCTCGACTTGGCGTTTTATCACCCGAGAGTGTGCAGGGAGACAAAAGAAATACTTTTTAGAACATCAGTGGAATGATTTAGTTCAGTCATACTGTTCTTCAAATTCAAACCATTTCCTACAAGCTGATGAGGCAAAACTCTTATTTGCTTAATGCCACATAAGGTACATTGAAAGGCTGTGAAGAGACAGATGTTCTATATCTTCACTTCATATGCAAAAACCTGTTATATCCTTTATTTGCATTCAATTAGAAGTCAGACCCTGATGAATATCTAATGCAGGAAATGGGGGAAAGATTTGCCATCAAGCATATGCTTTGCTTGTGGTGGGATTTCTGTAACCTACTATTGTGTCTTCCTATAGTGATGTGGTCATTTTTACCCTGTTGTTTACTCCTGCATGCATAGAGGTGAAGAATGTGAATAGATGAAAATTGGAGTTAGGTTCCTGGTTTTAGAAATGTTGTCTTTTCTTGTCGTACAGAGTTTTGGAGAAAATGCTGTTTCTTTTAAACAGCCATTCTGCAGGTGCAAAATTTCCCCTACTAAGTGGCTCTGTTTAAGGATTGAAATGCTATACCACTACTTATATATTAATTTTCTTTTTCAATATAGTTTTGTTCGATCTTGTGAAGCTCATAATTTTTCTGGTAATCCGTAGTATCAGGAACTCAGAAGTTATAAAACTGCACTGCTGTCAAGAAGGGAAGAATCAGATTAAAAATATAATAGGAAGCAGACGTAGCAGAGTCTTGCAGAGGAGATGCTGTTATCCTGCAATCTGGGAGTTTATAGTATCTAATGAGAGAGATAGGTTACAGAGAGCCCTAGATGTTAGACAGAGATAAGCAAAGCAGCTTTCCTTCACTGCAGCACAGGTTCCCAGACTTCTGGGGAAACTGATGGAAATCTCCACCTTCCTAAACTTGGATATGATTAGGCACCTGCTATATTACATCTTCTACCCCATTTCTTCTCTGTGGGCCACTCCCATCACACATTCTGGGGAACACATGACATTTATTACTTTTTCTTCTTTTCTTCTTGTTTGGATGTAACGTTGTAAATTAAACCATCCTCACCCATATCCAGGCTAACACATTGACATGAAAGGGAAATCCCAGAGTATTTTTAAGCGCTTTGCAATCCTAGGCACATGGATCTACATTACTTGCACAGGTGCCAAGTCCTGAATGTTTTTTTCCTGCCATTGTGATAGTAGAAAATTAAGGAATTTTTTTTTAATAAAATAAAAAATAAGAGGTGCAACTGGGTGAAATGACGAAACTAACTCATGTCACATACAGTTGCCTAATCCTTGTGTTTTCTCCAGGAATTTTTGACACAGAAGGAAATTTAGAGAAACAGCTTTCCTCTGTCCAGCAAAATTAAATGCCTTGTTTTAACAAAATACGTCCTGGTTTCCTATGAAGGTAATAAGTATTTCAGATAATTACATCAGGTGTTTCTGGGCAGTTCCTCCAGAATGAGCCAGCTCCTGATGGGCTTTTTCTCAAGAGCCTCTAAGGATCAGGCTGAAAGACAGAATGAAACATTATGTTAGTAGCAATAGCCTATCTCTGGCTAAAGTCATTCCTAGTGCCCCTTGACCTATCTCCTAGTATGTCAAAAGCTGTGAAAATATGCAGTGAACCCAGCACACTGAGGACATGCTGAACTGGCTTGTGGTTATTTTGGGATTTGCTTTATGTTAGGGAAGGGCTTGACATAAATCTGCTAAGTGTCTCCCCAAATGAGAATGCCAATGCACCATTGCTGTGGCTGATTTCTGATGCTTGCTTTTAACAGATGATTTGAGGATTTGGAAGCATGACAGGGAATTTATTTTGTCTTGATTTTTAAAAGGATAGCATTCCTAGTAACCTGAAGAGGAAGGTGTAAAACATCCAAATGAAGGAAATTAAATAGTGAATCAATGCTGATAAAGGGGACAAAGACAACTGCGATACAGGAATAGCAATGACATCTAGTACATTTAAGAGCTCAGCATACCACAGTGGACATGGTGAGGTTATTGGCAGGATCTGATTTGCAGCAAGACCAATTTGAACTGCTCTCACTCCACCAGCAAGTAGCATTTAAGAGGCATGTGAACATTTATCTCAGGTACTAATTACTTGTTAAGAGTAGACGTTGAAATACATGAACCAATGCTGAAATTACATCGACAGATGCAGCCAGAACACACGGTGCTATACAAGAGAATGCAGCCGGCAGAGCTGTCCCTTCTCGCATGTAGGATGACTTTTGCCACCGCGCAGCGTGGATCCGAGCCCTTGCGGTGACGATAGCCGCGGCGGGCTGCAGGCAGCCAGCAGATGGAGCCGCCGGGCAGCAAACTGGGCGGTAGGACAGAACAGGGACCTTCACTGAACGTTCGCTGGGATGTGTTCTGCAGATTCACGTATATCGGTTAATGCTTACCGAGGAGAGTAACGGCCATGCCATCAGATGCTGCCTGGTAATTATGTACAGAATCAAATCATAATACAGCTGATGGCAATAACCAGGTTCTCACTGACTTCATGAGTCAGAATTTCTCTAGGAGTGTAGTATGATTTACAGCATACTTAAAGGATAGACTCTACACTCACATCTTACACTATCTTTTACCTTACATGTTCATTTTAGTAACTTCTATCATAAAAAAATCTAATAAATACCTGTTCATACAGCACTAATAACCTGCATTAATTGTTAAGCAGGGTAGTGAAGTAATGATTTGGTTTTGGATAGAGTGATAAAAATTCCTTCAGCGGTTGGCAGACTTCATTGCTTTTAATTTTGCTCCTTCTAAAGCTGCTTACAGCTGGAATCTGGCGTGTTACTTTTTAAAACGTATGTGGCATTTTGGTTCTTTGCTCGTTTTAGGAATCACATTTGCTTTTTATATCCAAATCATAAAAACCAAGAGCACAAGTAGACCTGTAACATTTTGAGTTGTTACACGGAGAGTTATTTTATGTAATCATATGGAGCATGGGGAGAAGTCCCCTGTGAAGCCTGAGGAAAGGGACAAAAATTGTGAGTTATATTGCTCATTTCCTCATCGTGTTTTTGTATCTTCTCAACAAGGAACTGAGGAGAGATGGTTTATCTTAAAACAGAAATGAGTTGATAAACCCCAAGACCTCTGTTAATAATCCATTCTTGGGAAATAGTAGAATTTTTAACATTAGGCAGTAACTTTTGGAAGCCTTTATTGGTGTTAAGGAACAGTATGATATTTCAAGAGCCATGTGACACAGCTGTTGAACGCTGCTTCAGAGCACAACTTATGACTGGTGCTCTGTCAGCCTAGCATACTGCACTTTAATTAAGCTGATGACTGAAAAAGCCTGGATGAAAAGTATGCAAAAACATCCCCAGATTATTTTCTCAGATTAGGACCAGGGACATCCTAATGGCGTTCTATTGCAGGCAGTCCCTCCCTTCTGTAGCGGTTCAGCTGTGCTCCCGAGGTGCTCTCCAGAACAGCATGCCTGGCAATACTGTGATTCTGTAACACCCTTCACCACAGAGGCCGTGCCCGCGCACCGCAGTAGCAGCTGCTTTCCAGGGCGTGTTGGGCTGTTCCAAACGAGCGCCGGAGCTCCAGAGGCCGGGTACACCGCGCCTGGCTGGACCGGTGTGCGAATTCCGCGACTCAGCAGCCGCCTTGCGGGCCCTGGACCGGGTTTGCTCTCGGTGCCGCTGCGGGGGCAGGCGGCAAGCGGAGGCGGCACGCCAGCACCTATTGCCTAACGCCGCTCCGGGTTAGGCGTTTTCCCCGTGGAGCAAGCGCGGGAGCCGCAACAGAAGCCAGGCTGGCTAGCGGAGGAAGCAGGGCCGGTTCCCCGAGGCCTGCCACCGCCGCTCCGCTTCCCGGACAGCGCGGAGGTGAGGCAGGTTGCCGCGGGCCCAGGGCTCCCTCGCGGGCAGCCACCACCCCAGGAAGCACACAGAGCGCCCTGGGGCAAGCAGGACGCCCGGCTGCGCTCCTCCCCCGGCGCCGCTGCAGTAGTTTCCTGCCCGGCCTCCTGCGAACCGGGCGCCGCGCGGTGCCGGGTGAGGTAGGCAGCGGGAGGAGGTGAGGGAAGGAAGGGCCGCGTTTAGGGCTCAGCGCTGCCCCACTTGAGGGGGCCGCGGCGCTGTGGGACCCTTTGGCAGGGTGGGCTCCGCTGACTCCGCTTTCCGAGGACCTTCCCCTACCCTTCCACCGCGGCCCGCTGTCAGCAGGGTTTGGGCTTGGCTTTGCGTTCACGGAGGCCGGGAAGATCCAGCAGAGGTCGGCTGCGGCTGCTGGGCTTTATGGGAAGCGGGGCCTGCCAGCGGCAAGGGGCGGGCGCGGCAATGGGAGCCTGGGCCGGGGTGGGCCCTGATCGAACCCCGGCGGGCTGCTCTGTACTCCAGCCCTGAGGCCGCCCTGGGTTGGAGAGCATCGTTTGGGTGCGGTGAGAAGAGCCTTACAAATCCTTAACCTCCGATTTCTTTTTTCCCCTAGATACACCGCGGCAGTTTCAGCCGTATTAAACCAGGAATTGGCGTTGTAGAGAAAGAAAGAAAAGATACCTGAACTATAATTAAATTCAGGCTGTTTGAAGGAGTTTATAATTACATTTTTTGTTCAGCCTATTTTAGTCATAAAGACTTAAATCAATTTTACATCGTTTATAATGTTGATTAATGAGCTGAAGTTCATAGTCTTGCAGTGAGTCAGGAAAAGTATCTTTAATTTTCAGGCTTAGTACAGATTTTCTAGCAAATGCATACCTTTCTTACCATCTCCTAATATAATTGAAATTCAAAAACTTGAACATCCGAAGATATATACAATCGGCAACATAAGTATATTGTTATGGTAAATGTTTGTAGATGGGGTGAAACCTCATGGTTGGGAAAGAAGAGGACCAAGTACTGAGATAAGAACAGCAGTTAGGTGTGGTTTAGGCTTTGTAAGCAGGAACACCAATAAGCAGGAATGAACCCTTCCTTGGCTGAATAACTGACAATTACAAAATGCAGAGCAAGGTTAAAAATAATCTATTTTAAGCTAGTTTTACTGACTGCTAATGCCAATCGTGATTTAAAAGAGACCACTTGCTTTGCAGATTTTAAGTGTGAGGCTGGGCTCTAAAGATAGGATTTTCAGAAAGGGATGATGTGGAAGCAGAAATGCTACTTGGGCCAAGAGCAATGCATATGGACTATTGGTGAGACCAGTGCTGTGTATGGACCAGTTCTCTTTTGCGTATGGGAGTATCCTAATTCCCTGCCTGTCCACCAGCTATTATTGAAATAGTGAATTTCTGACCTGTTTAATCAAGTCAGGTCTTCATGCATACTGTTATTTGTGAAGCTATGTTCTTTAGGCCATCTCAGTTGCTGTGCACTTTGCATGTGGTTTTGACCTGTCACTTATCTTAAATTTATTGTAAAGATTTGCAGTACAGCAGAGCTGTTACTGTGCAGATGAGGCAGAAGAAATTGTCGTGGGTTATCTTCTGGGCATCTGTGCTTGCATAAGTATTTCCTGTTGTCTTGACGTTTCAGTTTGAAGATCTACACAGATCACATAAATGCTTTCTTGCAATTGTATGGAGATTCCATCTCATGTTCTTGCTTATCATTGCATGGTGTTCACCAAGATAAAGCTAGTTCCTGGTAAGAGGATTTGGACCTATGTCTGTTTGGTACATTTGGAGTTTGTCTTGTAGGTGATTTTTGTTCTATGTACATGCACATTACAGTGATGTTTACTGAAGAGTACATGTATATACATGTTCACTCAATGTGAGGACAGGTCAGAAGTAGGCCAGGCTGTGTACTGGTTAGAATATCTCTTGTGTGGACATTGGGGGAGGGCATTAATTTTTCTATGAGTGGAACAGTGAACCCATGGTGTAAAAAGGCTTTTTGCCTGTCTAAAGTCATTCTGTGAAGGAGGGAGTAAGGAGATGGGAGCGTTAGACAGGAAAGAGATCAAATGACATTTACACCATAGGTTAATCTGGGGACCCTCTTTGGTTATTTGCATTAATAGGAATTTCAGTGAGTTGGGTATGATGTGATCTTTTTGTTTGGGTTTTTTCCTTTTTATTGCATTTTTAGGAAGTAGTAAACTAGTTCTGAATGTACTTGTTAGATAGCCTCATTGGTTGTAGCTTCAAAGATGCGATACAAACACTCGTAACAAAAACTTGTTCTGTTTGGTAGAGTCAGGTCATTGCTCACTTTGCTCCCCAGTCCCTGGGGTGAAAGAGAGCATCATCTCAGTCAGAAGTACAGAGCCTAGCATTTCAGATATTTGGGGAGACCACAAGGAAAAGAGGAATGCAGCCACTTAATTGCAGTAGAACAAAAAAGAAAAAGGAAGGTGTGTTACACCACAAAGGTTGGTTTCTCAGTGATTCTGCTTTCATGGGTTTTTTTCTTGAACTGATGAGTATTTTCAGTGCCATGTGAAATCAGGACTTAAAACATAGTGAATACAATAAGAAATCATAGAAATACTTGTAGGAGTTGAGTAATGGGAGTCGAGCTTCCTGTAATGTGTTTGAGAATTCTGAGTGTGAATTCAGAATTAAGCAGGAATGGCTCTACTGTGTCAAGAAACTTCTTCAGTCAAGCCAAAAGAAACCCCTAAATAAGTGTTAATTTATTGAGTGGAAATTCCCTTTGGGGAAGTCATGAGTAAAATAATTTAGTATGGAAAAAATACTTTAGATTGCTTAAGTTCCACCAGATAGTAGTGTGATTCCTGTTTTCATTATGATTCAGGTGGGTTTTTTGACTCTTAAACCAATTGCACTTTGAATCTAGTCATAAAAGTGTTTTATTTTTTCAGAGAAGCCTCAGAGCAGCTGTTCACTTTTGCATTGCTCAAGATGCCACATCACCATGAGGAAACTTCAAAGTATTGCCAGTATGGTGGATGGAGTAATGCAGGTGGCTTTCTGTGGACAGCCAGCTTCTATGCACTGTGGGAAGTCGATGCTTCAGCTTTGGGTTTCTTTCTCACAAAACAGAATTTCACTTATATTACAGACAGATGGGCTTAGGAAATTGTGGAATTCAGTCCCTTTAGTTGGTGGAAATCATAATGCATTACTATTAGCACGAGCTGTATTGTTTTCATCTTGCCAACTTGTGTTGCTCAAAATGCCCCAGAGCCTCCACACAGAAGAGCTTTGCATGAGGTGCTTGCTGGATTTAGCCCAAAGAGAAGCAGCAAAGTCATTTTGGCACTCAGGTGGTGAGGTCAGCCTAAGGTCATGCTAAGGAGGTATAGGGCAAGCATGAATCCGTTCCTGTCTTACTTAGATGAGGAACTGAATCCTCTGAATTTTCTCAGTGCTGGTGTGATTGTTGCTCTGAATAGCAATCTGTTCACCTTTTGTAAAGGAGGTAAAAGCAAATACTTAGTCTTGTTTTCCAGCATTGCTGGGTTTGGCAGTGTCAGCTGTACCGGGTGTACATTTTGGGGTGGTGGTTTTTTCCCTACTTCTCTAGGATGAACAAGAGCAGCCATTTGTTTATTACTCTGAGCTTGAATCGAGCTGGATGAGATAACAGCTAACTCTGGAAGCAGAGTGTGTCACTCTACTGTTACTAACCAGCACACACTGCCATTCTGATACACTGCTGTATCATAAGCCTGCCAAAACCCCAAAAGCAGTGATGGTGAAATGAAGAACTTTTGCTTTCCTTAGGGTGTCATGAAGATGAATGAGTAGTGAAAGAAATGCAACTTTTAATGAATTCCCTACTGTGCCTCTTTGCAGCTATGGAGTGTATGTGATCCCTTCACAAAAGCCAGGTTTTTGTTTACTGTCAGCCATGCTTGGATACTGCAGTGACATAGCTGTGTCACAGTGAGCCAGACATTTTGGTGCAAAAGAAAGCTTTCACTTTCACTATAGTTAATATGGAAAACTCTGTGACATGCTGGGATAGAAACTGTTCTAGAGGCTGGTAAAGCACTTACCTGCTTAGTAGTGCTAATGTTGTATGTACGACAATAAGTTTGAGTTCTTTGTATAAGTGTTTATAGTTTCAATCATATTTAATACTCTGTTTCCCTGCAAGCCCTTTCCTCACTTTGTGTGCAGAATGGAAGCTACTTGCTTAATGAGGAAGCTTTTGCTTACTGTTGTGCCAAGTCCTTTACTGAACAGTCCTCCAACTCTGCTATGGGATATAACTTCTTCATTTCACTTCATGGGATTTCCTCCCATTTCATTGGTCTGAGTCAGTGTCTTTCATTAGTAGTGAACCTATTTTTGCAAGATGAGGTAAAGTTGGTTTTAGTATCTCATTCTGTTCTCTGATCATTGAAGCAGTTGCTGAAGTCAAAAGTCTCCACTTGCTTTGTGAAACTGAAAGCCAGAGATGGATTTTTCAGTGCTTGGTGTTGTATGACACTGTACTCTAGCAGGGTCACATTTGAAGTCAGTTGTTATTTGGAGGGGACAACATGTTTGCAAAGTTCTATCTCAGACTGCAGGATGGGTGCCTGGAAAAGCTGGAGCATAGTAACTACAAAGTTCAAGTATCTCGCTTATCAGCAGGCAAATGGGGGTACAAACTAGGGGGTGAAATATTTTTCTTCAGGTATGTTTAATTATATAGAAATTCCTCAAAAGTGTGCTGTGCTACAGATTTTTTTATCCGGGTCACATTCCTCTGCCTTTCCTCAGGGCTGTGTTCAGTGCAGGGTCTGGCTTCCTGTCTCTTCAGGATTGTGGGCTGGAGCCTTCACCTGGGCATGCCCTGCTGCCCTTTTTGTCAGTGGTGGTCACAGTAGCAGTGTTAAGTAGCCACCCTCTCTGTTGGCTTCTGCAAAAGTGAGTGGCAGCAGCAGCAAATGAAGAGATGGAAAAGTTTTGGTCTTGGAGGGATTGCTCTCAGGGCCCAGTATTTGCTCCACGCTGAGCCTTCTCACTGTGTCTCATCTCACTGCCTCCTCATATGCATGAGACTCATCTCACCTGTCTGCTTGGTGTCCTGACCGTCGTATGCATACATGCCTGCATTCCCAAGGTCCTGTTTCCAGAGCTCCCCATTTAGTCCCAGGTCTCCTGTGACTTCTGAAATCTCTTCCCTTCCTCAGGCACTTTTTGCTTCATGGAGGCAGCCTCTCACCTTCAAAAATCAGTGTAAATGTTTAAGCATGTAACAAATGGAGAGAAGAACTGAGAAGTGAAAACAGCAAGTGATTTGTGGCAAGACTTAGGTATTTTCTCATTGTCCTGACAGATTTGTCAATTGTAATCTGCTAGTTATGGTAGAGTAAGGCTCTGCTTTGTCTTTTCCCCAGAGTTGTGCACAGCACTGAATGCACACAGCAATTGCTCTAGGCAAAAGGCAATGTGTAGACTAAGCTAGGACTAGTCTCATTTTGTGTACCTGACCTTTTTGTTTGTCATAAACCCATTTTTCCTGGTGTACTCTGGTTTTATTTGCAGATTCGGTAACCTTTAACTGTTAGTTTCCAAGCAAGTTTTGCTTTCCCTTTGATTTCTGTGAAAAGTAAATGTTGTTGCTTCTCTCTATTGTGTCTCTTTCAGTTTAGATTCCTGTATTCTGTTTCTTTCTAAAATTTCACAGTAAGATTTAGTTTCTGTTGCAGCAATCAAAATATAAATTCTTTTAAAAAATCTTTTCCAGGCTCTTAACTGGCCAAGATGCCTGTCAACATCAACGATGTGATGCAACTTTTCTGCCATCTCTCTCAGGAGAAGGGGATGAAAGCTGCTGTCAAACACTCTGGTCGAGGAGCACTGCTAGCCGGTGCATCTGCGTTTATTGGGGGTCTGATGGGAGGTCCACCAGGAATCGCTGTAGGTAAGTGTCTTTTGTTTCAGGAAGGAGAAATACTGTTAACTCGCTGAGTGAAAAAGCTGGGAAATCTCTGTAATAGGCATGGATTAAAGATTATCATCTGTAAAGGACCCTTCACTTGGAAGCCCTCTACTTACCAGAGCTTTTCTTTCAGCCCTCCAGGGTAGGTGGGGCTTCGATTTAGTAGATGAAAGCGTGAATGTGTCTAAGCCCAGAAGCTGATGGGTTTGGTCTCTGGGAGTAATTTCTGAGGTATGGACTTCGTGGGAATAGGAAGCTGCAACGTGTGGTGCTACAGAAGCAGAAAGCTTGGATCACTCTCTGAATCCAGCAAGAGGTTGTGTTAATGGCAGAGAATGCAATTGTTAGTTGGGTGTTTTCCCTGGGCATGGTTTCACTGAAGAGTAGGGCTTATCCTTAAGAGACCAGTGCCCTGTTGATTTCTTTCTGGTTGCTAGCTTGAAGCTATTGCTTTGGATTGTGTCAGGAGTTGCTTTGTGATTGCTGTGGGTGTAAAAAGCTTTACAAATCCTTCCTGGTGCTTTGAGCATCACATATAAACCAGATTGAAGCAGACACAAGCACAGCTCTGCAGTGATTTTTAATAAAGGTGGGAACATAGCTGATGAAAGCTGTTAAGGTTTTAACATTAACAGGTAAAGACTAACATTTCTCTTTTCTAGGAGGAGCATTTGGTGGAATTCTTGGTGCCTGGATGACTGCAGGACACTTCAGGCCAGTCCCTCAAATTCTAATGGAACTGCCTCCAGCCGAGCAGCAGAAACTCTATGATGAAGCTGTTGTTATTCTCAGGAATTTAGACTGGACTGATGTTGCTCAACTGACTGCTCTTGTAATGGGAAATGCTAATCTTCAGCAGAAACTGACAGCAGTGCTGATAAATTACTTCTCCAAAGAGCTAAGAGCAGAGATACAATATGGAGAATAACCCTACCCAGAGCAGGCTTTTCACAGTGTAATGAGTTTTAGTCTGACGATTGAGATTCTTCCAACTTAGCAATTACTAGTTATCAGTACGAACTATGAATAGACAGATCTAAGTTTTCTTTTGACTTCTGGATTTGGGGTTTACTGTTGTTTCTTTTTGGTTTTTGTAAGGATAACAGGTCACTGGATTGTCCTGACAGTAACTTGCTATGTAATTTTGACTTACTCTTCACTAGAACTAGATTTGAAGTCATTGAAGGGAATTAAGCTTCTGTTACTCTGATCTGCCACTAATTAAGTTTTCAGTGTCACTGTGTTTTATTTAGGAAATTTAGCCCTGTTGGTGTAAGTGCTTGAAATTTCATCTGTGAATGACATGCAGGTGCCAAAGTAGCTAGGGCATGTGGAAGAATTTTACTTAGTGTCTGTTTCAGTCCTACAAGTGATAAGAAAGTATGTGAAATGTGAACTCAAAGGTCTCAATCCTGGTTTTATTTTGTATCATGTATTTATTATAATTTTCAAGTTTTTATTCCTTTCTTTCAGGAGTGAAACCAATGCCTAAACAAGTTTTAAGCCACAGTTAAATGTAATATACTCAATTAATAGTTTCTGGGGTCCTAGAGTGTGAAGGTGCAGTAAGAATACTCTTAAAAACTTTAAACAAGGGGAGCTGAACTGTCCATTTTTATACTATCCCCAGTGGTTCTCAGTTTTCATTAAAATATTCAGCCTCGTAGTGGAAAGCCTGCAGCTGGCACAGTGGTGGTGGTGTGACATGCCAGTTGCAGTTAACACTCTGAGCTCTAAATGAAGTGTTGCTGAATGTCCCAGCCAATTGTTCATGATTTGCTACAGGGCACTTGTAAAGCAAGGTCTTAAGTTGAGAAATATGCATGTGTACCTTTTTTATGTGTAAAAACAAGTGAAACTGTTCTAATTTCGTTTTCCCCTTAAAATAAAGAGATCTCTCTGTGTGCTGAGGTTTCTAGAAACTTTTTAAACAGTGAAACTTTAAACTCAAAATTGCTATTGTATACGTTTGATTAACTTACTTTTGCAGGTACCATTTGCCACTGATAAATTCCATGTGCTTTCCCACTGGGAGTGCATGGCAGTGATTATTCTTCTCACTGTTTGAAAACACTCTTTCAGTGATGTGAAAGATGGATGGAAGTGAATAGTAAGTGGATATTCCTTATGCTGTTATGGTTTCATAATGCCAAGCCTCAAATCAGTGGGTTTTCAGTTTCATTGACAGATTGCACATGCTGCAACTGGCTTTCTAGGACTTTACATACTCTGTATTAGCATTTAAAAATAATGGGTTTATGCATGCTATTTGCAATTTCCTTATTATTTTACAAATTAAATTCACTCTTTCCAAAATAACACACAGCAGCAGATGACTGAATGATACAGCAGCTTATAATCAGCTGTTCAAACACAGACGTGAAAGAAGTTGACATCTAATTATAAAGCAGGGCACAGGAAAGATGTGGTTTCAGTTAATTTATAATAATGTCCAGTATTTAAGCAGATGAGTACAAGTTTCAGATTGATTTCAGACATCAATATTGTGATTCCCATTTTACAGGTAGTCATAAATGTGGGTCAAAACCTAGGGGGTGAACTGATTTTTATTACTGAGTGTAAAAGACATGAATGGAGCGTAGATTATGTGAGTCGTATCCTGTCTTCTGTGTTATCTGTTTCGTAGAATATTCTTCCAAATGCTTTTTATTATGCCCTTAATAAACTAGTTAGAACTATGATCTTTTAGCCTTCACTGTGGTGTAAAGGGGGTTTGTATCATATGGATACCAACAGGAATCAGGGGAGGTCTGCATGAACCAGTGTAGCTCATGTTAAACCACGCTACTGCTGACCTGAGAAGCTTCATACTCTGTGCCACATAGTACCATGCCCTTAGTCATAATAAGTTTATCTTACATAGATTTTTCAGGTGACTGAAGTGGAACCAGGAAGAAATTAATTGAATTCTGTTTGTTCTGTCTCACTATTCAACAGGTTTGATGCTTGTGGAACTTGGAAGGTGGCAAGTATGCATTTTCAAAATGGTAACAATAGATTTGCAGTTTAGTCTGAAACACATTTTACTGCTGGTAAAAGAAGAGGAGCAGAACCCAGCTCAGGTGTTCATCTCAAGTAGGATGTAGGAGTTTGGACATAGAAATAGCCACTTCTGATTGTGGTGACCCTATTCACAAGTACTGAGGGTGAACAAGCATGGTATCCCACAGTCGATTTGTGCTTTGTGTTTTGGTAGTTATGACAGTTCACACTGTTGCATGCTGTGGAAAAATCAAGTCTTACCTTTACTGCTCTGATTACAGCCCTATGCTATCATATCAAGACCAGTGTGATATTTGATATGTGGGTTTATGCAGGCATTTGGGCAGGTTAAATCTCTTCAGTTTTGATCATCTGAAGAAAAGATTAGCTGCATGAGAATGTATTAAATACCTATCTCTTGAAGTTCTTGGGTAGAGATGTGGCTGTCCACTGCTCTGTCTGTTGTTGGCACTGGAGACAGCCACAGGCAGGGATGGCATCTTCTGAAATCTGTTCCAGCTGCCCAACATCCAGAGCTGAGTGTGAAGTGCAGTTATCACCTAGGAAACAAGCAGTTCTGGGAAGCAGCTGAAAGAATCACTATGTACATATTTATGTAAAGAAACCATCTGTGATTCTGGGTATTAACCTGGTTTGGTTGTAGATGTGACCCAATCAAGCTAGGTTTTCAATGGCAGATGCTGTATTTTTAGTTTACAATTCCTTATTTTCTTTTTTCCCCTCACACAGAATGTTAGGGGTCGGAAGGGACCTTGAAAGGTCATTGAGTCCAACCCGTTTGCCAGAGCAGGATCACCTAGAGTAGATCACACAGGAATGCATCCAGGCAGGTGTTGAATATCTCCAGAGAAAGAGTCGACAAAGGCAGCCTGTTCCGGTGTGCTTTTTTTAAGCTGTCTGATTTCAAAATAGAAAGCAAACATGATTATAAACTGTTATGTTAGTGAAGAGGGAATATCTTCTTTTTTTTTCCCTACAGAAAGAAAACCTGTCCTGAATTCAGACGGATTAGTAACTGAGATGTGCCATCTAGTGGCGATTCGATCATTTCTTACATTCCTATCAAGGCAGCCTCACATGGGTAATACATTTCTATTTTTCCATGAAAAGTAAGATTAATTCCTATTTTTGCTCTTATTCTGTTCCAATTCATGAAATTTAGATATTTTATTAGATTAGTCTGTGGCTGTCCTGATATTTCTAGGCTGGAATTCATGTACATTCCCTGCTGAAGTTGTTTGGGTTTTCTTATGAGCTTCAAGTCTGGAGCTCACTCGAAGTTTGGAGACGTTCTTGCCTCCTGTGTGCGCCTGGCCACGTGTAACTGCTGCTCACATGGATCCTGCAGGACTGAGGAGTACCAGCCCTGAAAATTCTGTCTTTTGCTAGTCACTGCCACAGCACAGACTTCCTAAAGGTCCTGTCCCAGTGGCATCAAAGAGACTCCTGGCTCTGGAAGAGCATGTGAGCATGAGAACACAACAGAGGCCTTGAACAGGTAGGGAACAGGCTGCTGGAGTAGTACACCATGGTGGCGCACTAGATGTGGTACTGTGGTACTGCTTAATTAGTTGCTATGGTTCTCATTATCTGGAGGACTTTTCTACAGGATTTTGGGGAGATCCTGCTGCAGTGGAAGATGCTTCCATGTGTTGACCCACTGACTCCAGAGAGCACAAAGAACAGTAAAAGCAGAACAATTCTGAGATGCCTTTAGCTGACTGATGTTGAGTTGACAGCAGGCAGTGAGGACCTTCCCAGCAGCAGTAATCTGCCCAAAATGTGATGGGGCAGAAACCTGCTTTGAACTTAAGAGCAGAGTAAGGAGATTCCCCCACAAAGGAGGATCTGATGGCTCTCATTTCAGCCTGTTTATATCTCAGCTCTCAATTCCTACTCCAGGATGGAAAGTAACATGGACTAACACTGTGTGGGCAGTTTTTGTAAGAGCAGCCTCTCTCTTCCAGGGCTGCATACCTGCACATACAGAGCCCTTTGCTGGGGAAGAGCATTCCCACAAGAATCAGTCTCCATCTCAAAGAGATCTCCCATGGGCTGCTGGCCAGAGGAGGCACTGGGCAACCATCTGTGTGGGGATCCTTGCTTGCCAGGGGAATCGAGTGGCTTCCTCTGCTGGCTCCTCTTTGCCTGCCAATGCCTGCAGGCTCTGAATGGAAAGGCAGCCTGGAGAGGTGCTTGGCTGCCCAAAAAATGGTAGGATTATCTCCTGCAGCAATAGTTTGCTCTAATGACCTGATCAGCATTGCTTATGTACAACATGGAGGACAAGTCAGATTGTCACTTCATCTCCTGGGTTCTTGGTGATTGTCAATGGTGAACTAACTTTTTGGACAAATCTTTTATATCCTTTAGGGTATCTTTTATGTTCTATTTCTCGTTTGCCAGCTTGGTGATCAGAAGGAGGATTGGCACATGTGATTTGCTGCAGCCTCCACCACTGTCCTGCTGTCAGTGCAGCAGTCTTCTATCCAGGAGCCACCTGTCCTGTGGTCTTAAGAGGATGGGGTTCTGGGGCTTGACAACAGCAACACATGCTCCATGTGATGACGTGGCATCTCTTTTAACTTTCTTGTGCCTTCACATACGTATCTTTCTAGTCATACATAATTTTTACCTATTTTAGTGTCTCTGTTAAAATCTATGCAGATTCATGTAGAAATTAATTTCTTTTTTCCCCTTAGAGCGTTGCAGCAGCTGCAGTAGTGCTCCTTACTGAAATACAGGCAGACTCAGGGGTTTAATCCTGCGTAGCTGCAGCAGCAGAACCTGCTGAGCTCAGTCTCCAGCAGTTCAGCAGCACAGTGCAGGCAGAGGGTATGCAAGTAATGCATTTTTTTCCTGAGATTTTAAGCTTTTATGGAGAAGGCAATAACTTGTTAGGCTGACATTGCTTGAACAGCTGATGTTTAACTCCAGACTAATTGAATAGCAGCCTTTCAGCTGGGTTGGAAAGCTTTTAAAAAAGCAAAGGTGTTTGCATTACAGTCAACTAAAGCTATTAGGCTCTAATTAGAACATGAGGTTTCATCTTTACCTTTCTAGAGATCACAGAAACCTATGTATTTTCAGGCTGTAAGCCAGAAATCAAACATTCATCATGTAATTGCAGTAGATGTGTGCTAATACTTCTCATTAGGTGTGATTTATGAATTCCAGAAGATCCTATGAGGTAAATACATACAATTATTCTGAAGACTGCAAAAATGAAGTGTTCATTTTTTTGGATGACTGTACAGCAGGAAGGACTTTGACATATGTGAACATTCTGGCTTTTGGCATTTGGTAAAGACACTACATTCTGGCATCAGTACCTTTGCAGAAGTCTGGCCTCATTAGTGTCACTGCTGGTCTTTCAGCAAAGACGACCCTTCAGCTGTCAGCAGGGAGGGCATTGTGGAAACCCCATTTTGCTGGGCCTCATCTTTGCTGCCTCTCTTGCTTGTATGCTGGGTGGCCTTGAGTAATTTCCTGTCTTGATCCAGAACAGGGAATGATGTTAAAAAAAAATATGATAGCACTACTTATGCAGCTAACCACTACCTAACCACAGAACTATAGAATTGTTTTGTTTGGAAAAAGGCTTTTAAGATCATTGAGTCCAGCCATTACCTAACTCTACCAAGTCTGGTGCTGAACTATGTCCCTTAGTACCACATATTTGCATCTTTTAAACACCTCCAGGGATGATGATTCAGCTACCTCCTTTGGGAGCTTACTCCAGGGTTTGAGAACCCTTTCAGTGATGTTTCTTTTAATATGCAGTCTAAACCTCCCCTGGTGCAACTTGAGGTCATTTCCTGTCATCCTGTTACTTGTTACTTAAGAGACCAACACCCACCTCAATACAATCTCCTTACAGGCAGTTGTAGAGAGTGAAAAGGACTCCCCTGAGCCTCCTTTTCTCCAGACTAAACAACCCCAGTTCCTTCAACTATTCCTCGTAAGACCTGCTCCCCAGACCCTTCACCAGCTTCATTGCCCTTCTCTGGACCTGCTCCACTGCAATTCTGCAGTCAAGACATAAGCATCAAAAAAGGAGAAATGTAATAAGTGTTAGGAGAAGTTCACAGTGATTGAGATGCAGAAGAAACTACTAGGTTGTGAAATGTGCAGGAGAATAAAAGCTTTATAGTGGTATTTGACCTGAAGTAATTAGACCCTGCACAGGAGTGTCTAACAGAGGATGCATGTCTTGTATTCCTTATTTTCTGCTCAGCCTCAGTGGGCAGAAGTAATTTAGGTTGAAATTAAATTTTTCCTGTGTTGTGACATGCTACTTCAGAATAGAGCACTGTCATATACTCCCTTACACATGTAATCTGAAGGCAGCATGATATATCAGTCAACAAAGTGTGATGAATAATCTTTGTAATTTGGGATCAAAACTGATCTAACAAAACAAAAGCTTTGAAAGTCTTATTTTTACCTCAGCCCACTGCAGCTCCCTGAGCAGCAAATTGTGTTAGAATACTTTGACAAAATAATTGGAGAATCACCCAGATGAGTCAGAGACAGGAGCAATTCCAGTGAAGAGAGATCATGGAGCCAGGGCAGGTATGTACCCTCAACTACACCTTTCCAGGCACCAACACTCCCTCACAGCTGAAGTGTGTGAGCCCCTGGGTAAAGCCTGTTCTGGGCGCAGAACTGTTGGTAAGCTTGTTCCTATATTTGCATGAATTTACAACATGATTTTTTGTTCTCACTCAGCTAACTGTGCCAATGGATAGTTCCTCTAGATTTTTGTCCTCTCCCCAGCAGGTAATTCTGCCTTATATTAATGGAAGTTTTCTGCAAGAAAGGAGGCCAAGGCAGCTCTGATTTCTGACTGTCATCAGCATTTCCACAAACTTCTCTCACTCTAACAATCTGCTCTTACAGACAGACATGAGGAGGCCATTTAACTTTTCTGCCTTGCCAATCCAGGTTAATTTTAAGCCCTATATAACTAGATTAAAAAAAAAAATCTTAAGTTAAATTAAGTCTCTTAGAACAGCAAAGAATACAAAAGATGAAACATCAAAATGTAATATTTGGGACCGAGAGAGTGCAAGAGCAAATTCATCAAGTTACTCAAGAAAGCAAGGGGACGGGACAAAACAGTTTAGCAAATACTGAGTTAAAGCAGAAGACTTGCTGGATTATCAGTAGGAATCAGCTGCCTGCCCTTTGCCTGTCTGCGACCTAAGTTCATGCAGCAGACTTCTGGCCAAACTGCAGTTTATTAATTGCTTATGCAGGAGCAAACTCACTCATAAAACATTATAAACAGGGTGCTGCAAGGGAGGCTCCTTGGGCTGGCTCTGTTGGTTTCCATAAAAGGGGTTTACTTGGTTTTTTTCCCAGCCATTCTCTCCAGGAATCTCTGTACAAAAAAATTTGTTCCATTACCACAGTGAACAGCCTTCTATTGCCAAGCAGCTGTCTGGATACTTGAGGCTTTCTGCCATCTCTGAAGTTTAACTCTGCAGAAGCCTGTGCTGACCCTAATCATAAATTCAGCAGTTCATGTCTGCATCCTGGCCCTGTGGGACTGGGGATGCTGATAATGGTGGCAGCACATCCTTCGTGAGTACCGGGCAAAGATTAGCCTTCACTTTGCACCACTAATGATAAGTAGTAGTGAGGATAATAAGGAACACACTTTCATAGTGCTCTGCTGATACTAGCTCATTAAGCTGCCACCCAGCGTTTCGACCAAGGTGTGTATTCCTGCTGTTCTGTATTGTTAGGCAATGTGCAAAAATCGGATGGTATCTTCAGATGGCAATCAGGAAGTCAATTAGCCAATGCCTGGCAGCTCAGCCCCAACAACTGAGCCAGCTTCAAAGCTGCCCTGTGTTTTCTGGTTAGCCATGGTGCATCTTTGGGAATCTCAAATATTTAAGCAAAGCAACACAATGCCAAGTGTTTAACAAAGTGACTCCAGTGTTTTGGTGGCAGCTAAGTTTCTGTCCGTGCATATGACTTCCACCATCCCTTACCCGTGCTCAGAGGATGCAGCCCCAGTGCCACAGAATTAAACCCAGGCACTGCTGTGCTAAACTGAAGTTTCTGTGGTGTTGGTGCTGTGTTCTAAATACAGTATCATACTGGTGTGTACTGGTCACAAAGGAAAACAAGATCACACTGTGCTGTGCAGACTTGTCAAGGAGTAGAGTGAATGCTCTGCTTTAACTGCAAGGTTTCAAAGGCTTTTTGAGCAGCAGAGTCACCTGCCCACGGCATCCCAGCACATGGCATCAACTATCAGGATTGACATGAACCAGCAGTCAGTAGGTACTGCCTAGTATGGTAAATACCACCATAAGAAAGGTACTGCTGATTATACTGTCACAGAGCTGGGCTCCCAGTGACCTGTGTGCTGCCAAAGCAACTGCTTTTTGAGAACATGGAACCCTTGGTATCGTACAAAAGGCTTTTCCTGTGATAGGGCAAGACCTGCCCATTTACTTTTGTGCCTATCATCTAGCTCGGAAGTGGAGCCTTCCTCCTGGAGTGTTTTCCTGTGTACAAACAAGTCATTAAGCAGAGCTAGGAAAGTCTAACCTCTTGTGATCTGCGAGTTGCAATCAGTTATTTCATGTTCTCAAAATTAAAAATCAGCTTAAAAAATAACCCAAATGTGTTTATTGCTTGCACCAACCAGAAAAATGTGTCTGCCACCAGAATCCAAGTTACTAGGCAGGAAATCTTTCCTTCTGTTCACACCCACGTATGATGGAAGTTATATTAAGATGTGGTCATGCTATTGTTTTGCTTTGCAGAAAAGAATTCAAGTGCTGGTGGGAGGGAGGCATAGCTGTACTGGAGGCCATCAGAATGCTGTGCTCCAAACAGCTGGTAATGGCACATCTGTTTCTGGAGCTGCCTGTGAAAGCTTATGTGTGGGAAACTGCATTGCTCGTGCTTGGGTAACAGCCAGCTTCTCTGCCTGCTTCCAACACAGGACCGTTCCCCCATCTCCCAAGGGGAAGAGAAGTTGCAATCCTCTGCAAGTCTGCAGGCTCCCCCTCCTCATGCTTTGTGGATTGCCCTTATGGTTCTCCTGAGTGGTGAGGATGCTAAAATGGGGGGGGAGCTGTGTGGAGTAGTAACCCTGTTTTTACCAGTCTGTCTGTAACTTGTAAGACCTGAACCAACAAACATACCCTTTAGAATCCCATCTGTGCCACTGCCATGTGCTGGGCATTGGCCATTGTATGTTCCTGAGGAGAGAGAGGAAATGTCAGTGATGTGAAGGATCCTTGCCTGGTGATTGCCAAGCTGCTTGCAGTGCTGCTGCTCCAGAAAGGGAAGATGTGAGGAGCTGCCCTTGCTCAGGAGCTACATCAACTGCATCACAGACCCCTTTTTATGAAGGTAACCTATGTGTACTGTTAAGTCTTGAGAGAGCAAAGTGAGGCAGTCTCCTTTTGTCATCCTCCCCACATTAATGCTGCAGCTCTTTACCAGTGGATTTTGGGGGACCTCTCCTCATTAAGGCTGTTTTCTTGCAAAAAGGTGGCTGCAGCCTGTGACCTCCCTGCTGCCCTTTTTGTCAGTGGTAGTTGTAGCAGCAGCATTATGTAGCTACACTCTGTTGGATTCTGCAGAAGTGAGTGGGCTTAGGCAGCAGCAACAAGCAAATGAGATGGAAAAGTTTTAGTCTTGGAGTGATTATTCTCAGGACCCCCTATTTGGCCCACTCAGCCTTCTCACTGTGTCTCATCTTGCTGCCTCCTTGTATGCATGAGACTCATCTCACTTGTCTGCTCAGAGTCCTGACTGTCATACATGTGTGCCTGCATTCTGAGGCCCTGTTTCCAGAGCTCTCGGTTTATTCACAGTCTGGGGTCTCCTCTGACTCCTGAAATCTGTTCTCTTCCTCAGGCAGCCTCTTGCTTTCAGAAACCAGCATGGAAAGGTTTATCAAGCATGTAATAAAATGGGGAGAAGAACTGAGATATGAAAACAGCAAGTGATTTGCAGCAGGATTTTGGACAAGGAGAAAATACCTGACAGATCTGTCAATTGTAATCTGCTGATTGTGGTAGAGTGAGGCTTTGCTTTGTCTTTTTCCCAGGGCTGAGCACAATGCTGAGCACTCTGTGTTTTGTCTTCTGAACTGGTCATAAATTTTTTTTTCTGGTCTACTCTGCGTTTTGTTTGCAGATTCAGTGACCCGTTGGCTGCTTGGAAATAGGAGTGTTTTCCCAGAAATTAAAGAGAAAGCAAAACTGATTTTTCCTATATTAGCTGTGCCTCTCCCCAGCTCAGATTCACAGACACATCAGCTCCGTTCAGGTTTTGCTGCAGCAATCAAAAGATAACTTAAACCTCTTTTCCAGCATCCTAACTTGCCAAAATGCCCATCAACGTTCCGGATGTGATGGTCCTGCTCTCCCATCTCGCTGCGGTGAAGGGCATGAAGGCTGCTGCCGTACGCTCTGGTCAAGGAGCACTGGTGGCAGGTGCATCAGCCTTTACTGGGGGGATGTTGGCAGGTCCAATTGGCTTTGCTGTAGGTAAGTCTCTTTTGTTTTAGGAACAAGAAGTGTTGCTAACTCCCTGAGTGGAGAAACTGGGAAATCTATGTAGTAGGTGTGGGTTGACGATTGCTGAGATTTCATGTGTCTGGGCTTGAACAAGATGCCATTTATACATTGTCATTTTAGAAAAGAGGAGGGTGTGTGTTAGTATTTGCTTCTAGGGTTTGATAGCAACCTATCTGACTTTGGTCCTGTGTGGCAAATGGGAAGCCCTCCATAGCTCTGAGGTTGAGATAGCAGTGCCTTTGAAACCCTTTGAACAAGCTGTTAACAAAGAGGTGTTTTTGATTTGGGTTTTGTTGTGGGTAGATCCCTGGTTCCTATGTGCTGATGTAGACCAGTGTCCAAGGTATGGGACAAACCAGAGCAAACTCACAGCTTCTGAGCTTGTTAGTGCAGACTCTGCCCAGTGCTGTGGCTGGGGAGTGAAGAGGAGAGGATTGAGGAGGGGGTGAAGGAGCCCAAAAGATGGTGGTAGCAGTCAGGGGTATGTTAGTACCTGGCGACCTCATAGAAAGAAATTTTGGGTGTAAAGCAAAGGTGAATAAGTTTCTTAGTCAGCCTTAGCATGGCACAGGATTACCATCCTAATGAATTTATTTCTGTATTTCTACCAGTACCTGCTATCTGCTTCCTGGTGAACTTGTTTTCTAACTCTGGATCTCATTATTTTCTGTCGCTTTGGGTCTTTTTCCTTGTGTGGAAAATTATGGGAAGGACAGATTCTAATAGAAAACAGTAGTGTCTCCTCCATGTCTGTGGAAGTAAGAGCTGTCTAGCTTGAGAGCTGCCTGGTCACTGAATGCTCCTTACTCCTGTGAGCAGCTCCAGCAATTTCACAGGCTTGTTGGTATGGGAGTGAATTGCAGTATGCCTGTGTGAGGGCTGGCAAGGTTGAGCTTACAAATATACACAAATATTACTACATGAGGGGTGATAACAGAAATACAAAATGAAGCTATGTATTTACTCTTGTTCCAAGTACAGAGAATAATAAATAGGTGAAAATAATACTTTGACAAATGTTTGAGGTTATCAGGGAAAAAACAATGAAACTGAGCTTTTGTAAGACATTTGTAACCTGTAAATCAGAAATAAAAGTAAAAATTGGCTTAATGCTTGAGTGAGAGTGGGAGAATCACTGGAGCTATTCTTGGATGTGTTTTTTCATTGTGTTTGTTTATAATGTTCTCCAGTCAAGCTGAGTTATTCTTCAACCTGTGGTGAAGGCACTGGTTTTGGTGTACAGTATACTAAGTGTACATATTGAGAATAGTTAAGTCCTAAATGTAGCAAAAGCCATGTCCTGATTACAGTGCAACTAAATCAGGAGAGCCTCATTTAACTTGATACATTACAAAGGAAAATGACCCAGAGTCTTCAGGGGGGTTTAGGACAGTTGCAGGGACATTTGCAGTCAGGTGCACTTCCACTTACACAAACAGCCTGCATCGGTGCAGGACAGTGTTGGCAGGGATTGTCCTTACTCCTGCACCAAGAATTAGAGGATGAGTTACCTGCACTCTGCAGCAGTCACCGCAGAAACTTGGAGTGTTTCTTGCACTTTGTGAGGTATGGACTTCATGAGAGTAGGAAGCTGCAATGTGTGGTGCTACAGAAGCAGAAAGCTTGGATCACTCTGAGAATCTAGGAAGAGATTGTGTTAATGGCAGAGAATGAAATTGTTAGTAGGGTGTTTTCCTTAGGTGTGGTTTCACTGAAGGGTAGGGTTTATCCTTGAGAGACCAGTGCCCTGTGGAGGGTTGATTTCTTTCTGATTCCTAGCTTGAAGCTATTGCCTTTGATTGTGTCAGGAGTTGCTTTGTGATTGCTGTGGGTGTAAAAAGCTTTACAAATCCTTCCTGGTGCTTTTAGCATCACACATAAACCAGATTAAAGCAGACACAAGCACAGCTCTGCAGTGATTTCTAATAAAGGTGGGAACATTGCTGATGAAGGCTGTGAATAAAGGTTCAGGTATTTAACAGGTAAAGACTCATATTTCTCTTTTCTAGGAGCAACAGTGGGTGGAATTCTTGGTGCCTGGATAACTAGAGGACGGTTCAAGTCAGTCCCTTTGATTCTATCAGAATTGCCTCCAGCTAAGCAGAAGAAACTCTATGATGCAGCCATGGCTATTCTTAAGACCTTCAACTTCACTGATGCTGTTGGTCTGATTCCTCTTGTAATGGCAGATGCTCATCTTCAGCAAAGACTCACAGAAGTGCTGATAAATTACTTCTCCAAAGAGCTAAATGCAAAGTTAAAGTGTAGTAAATAACCTTTTCCAGAGCAGGCTGTTCACAGCGTAAAGAAATGTAGTCTGACAGTTGTAATTCTTCAGCATAGCAAATACTAGTTATCAGTACTAATTACACATATAGACAGATCTAAGTAGTATTTTGACTTTTGGTATTTGCTTTTGTTTCCTTGGTTTTGTTTGTTTGTTGGTTGGTGGTTTGGGTTGGTTTTTTTTCCCCTGTTTCTGTTTGGGTTGGGTTGAGTTTTTTTGTAAGGGTAATATTAGATCACTGGATTGTCCTGACAGTAACTTGCTATGTAATTTTGAATAACTCTGCACTAGAAGTGAATTAGAAATCACTGTTATGCCTCTAGTTAAATTTTCGATATCATTGTGTTTTATTTAGGAGATTTAGTCCTGTTTGTGTAAGTGCTTGAAATTTCAGCTATGAATGGCATGCAGGTGCCAAAGTAGCTAAGGCACTTGGAAGAATTTTCCTTATTGTCTGTTTCAGTCCTGCAAAGGCAAGTTGCAAGAAAGTATGTTATTCTACTGTGAACTAAAAGGTCTCAATCCTGACTTTGTCCCTTGTCACATTTATTGTAATTGTCAAGGTTTCTTTCCATTCTGTCAGAAGTGAAACCAATGTCTAAACAGGATTTAAAGCAACAGGTGAAGTGTTTTATGCCTGAATGACCACAGTTGGATTGACAAGACAATACAGACTAATTGCTTGTTTCTTGGAGAGTTCCATTTCTCTGTTCAGTTTTATCATTTTCAAGTCTGCACCTGTAGTACCTCCACCTGGGCTCACACTGCCTTTGGAGAGGTTCTTGCCTCCTGTGTGCGCCTGGCCATGTGTAACTGCTGCTCACATGGACCCTGCAGGACTGAGGAGTACCAGCCCTCAACATGCTGCTAGAGTGGTACACCATGGTGGCACACTATGATATCCACGGTACTGCTTAATTGGTTGCTATAGTTCTCATTATCTGGAGGACTTTTCTACAGGATTTTGGGGAGATCCTGCTGCAGTGGAAGATGCTTCCATGTGTTGACCCACTGACTCCAGAGAGCACAAAGAACAGTAAAAGCAGAACAATTCTGAGATGCCTTTAGCTGACTGATGTTGACAGCAGGCAGTGAGGACCTTCCCAGCAGCAGTAATCTGCCCAAAATGTGATGAGGCAGAGAGCTGCTTTGAACTTGAGAGCTGAAGTTCTGCAGAGCCCTCTTTTAAGCAGGACAGGTAAGTTACTCTCATAAAGTCTTGAGACAGCAAAGTAAGGCAGTCTCCCCACATTAACACCACAGCTCTTTACCAGTGGATTTTGGGGGACCTCTCCTCATTACGGATGTTTCCTTGCAAACAGGTGGCTGCAGCCTGTGACATCCCAAGGGCTTGTTGGAAACTATCACAGACACCGAGGCTCACTCAGCCTGCTGACTTACAGATGTTGTATGTGTTCTATCTGCCTTGGCAATAGTAGAAAAAATGTGGCTGCAGCCTGATATCCTGTGGTGTAAGTTCTCCTCTGGCCACAGGACAGGTGTGACTGACACCAGCCTGTCTCTGCTGAGGTTTTGGGGGTAAGACATTTCCCCTGCATGAACTGCAGCAGCAAGCTCTGCTGCGGAAGCCCTTGCAGGGTTAATGTACCGTGTTGCTCCTCCCTCAGCTCTGCCGGGGTGATTCAGTGAAGTCAGCTGTATTAGAAGTGTGGGGCTAGAGCAGCTGGACGCTGCCAAACCGGGGAAAACCTGCCTCTCCTCGCCGAGGATACAGCCCTAAGAGTGCTGTGAGGCTCCCTCCTGCCTTAGCTGTGCACGGGAAAAATGCTTGGGCAGCTCTCTCACTTCTGTGGCCACCACCATAGAGAGACTGGACCAGAGTGCTTGCTTAGGACTGCTTCTGGAGAGCAGGATTGGGCTGCACAGGGCTTGCAGTCTTTTGGGAGGGTATGAAAGACCTTTGGATTGAGGCAGCCATGCAAAGTGACCCTTTGTTGGGCAGCCTGGCTTCTGGAGGCTGGTCAGTAAACAAGGGTGCTCAAGGCCATTGTTTGGAAGGAGCTGAAGGCTCAGGGTGGTTTCCCTGAAACTTAACTGCTGAGCAAACACTCATCAAGTGTCTCTGTGACTTTAATAGAAACCAGGTAGTTGTGACCTGGGTGCTGGTGGCTCTGGTTTATGGTTTGGGTTGCTGGCTCCACCAGGGTTCCCGAGGCATTCCAACCACTTGAGGATGACTGTAAGGGGTGTCCCCATAAGCACTGCTCTCGTGTGTGCTCCAAGGTAGAGAGCTCACCCTGCAGCACTGGCACAATGCAGAGCCTGTGTGCTGCACAGAGGTGATGTGCAGCTCGGCCAGGCTGCTGACAGGTTCCCCCAGCACACACTCTCTGGCCCCTGCTGCCCTTGTCACAGGCTGAGGGCTCATGCAGATGTGACCTGTGTTAGGTGCCATGACTCCTCCTGCAGGCCTTGACCAGAGTGGAACAAATCTGCACAGAGGCCGTGGTGTCACACTCCTCCCTCTGGTGCCTCTGGAAATGTCTTTGTATAGAAAACCACTAAGGGTCTGGTTTTACCTTATCTGTAACTCCTCTGACAATAGACAGCCATGTCTTTTTCTCTTGTTGTCTGTGAGAGGAAGAGAAGCCTGTTTGGCCTTGAGTTAATGCTTTTCCCTTCTCACATCCTTGTTTTCTAAGGTTCTCACCAGAGCACACTGTTTAGGACACACAAGGAGAGGCTGGACAAAGCTCATGGGAGCACAGCTTTCCCTTTCTGCTTGGGGCAGCCTGGGCAGCAGGATGATGGCAGGGAGCAAGATTATGGGCGGCAGCATCGCTGCTGGCAGCAAATGCTGTGCACCAGTGGGGCTTGAACATGCCTCTTTTCCTCCCTTCTCTGTCCTTCCTACAACAGCAAACTGGGGCTCTTGGCTGGTAACTTCTCAAGAAGAGCTTTGTGGAAAACCTGCTTATGGTTTGTTTGCATTTCCAGTCTACTGGAAATTAAGTCAAATGTGAATTTCAGAGGGCCTCTTTTGGTGTTCATCAGCACTCAACAGTGGCTCCCAATCTGCCTCATCTCCTCCAGCTGCTGTCTCAGGACAGCAACACTGACAGCTGTGTCTGTTTGGAGATTTTATGAACAAGTGCACAAGCAGAAGAAGGTCTTTCCCATACACATGCAAAGCACTGGGATTTTGCCTGCTATGATATGCAACATAAAGCAGACTTGTGTGTTGCTGCTACAGTGCTTTACACTGTATTGAGCAGCCTGTCGTTCCCTGAAGTGCAGCATCCCACTCCAGGTGCTCTGGAGAGCATTTCCAATGCTCAGGTCTTCATGGTTTCCTGGAGCTGTTTTGCTATATGGTGTCCACTGTCAAAGTGACAGTAGTGTAACACCTTCCTGTCAACTCTTTTCTTGAGAGTCTATGGCCTGAAACACAAAAAGACAGACACAGAAGCCTGTGGTTTTTTATTGGACACAATGGCTTTAAAGCTCAGCAGTACTTGAGACTATCTGTGCTCCTCAGTTCCTCATCCTGACCAAAAATCCCAGGCTAAGGGACATGAGAAACTGTCTTGCAGCATTAGTGAGTCAGAAGAGGCTGTGGACTTTGGCAGGGCCAGAACTTCTGCTTGAATAGAAGTGGAGTGTTTGAGTAACCAGGGGCAAGACTCTGAGAAGCTGGCTGGCTTTACCCTGCTGCCTCTGAATGCTTGTGCAGTGCTGAGTGACCACCATCCTGCAGAGTTGATGGTGTGCCTTGCCTGTGCCTAGGGATGGCAGAACGTTTCTTAGAAACACTTTGTCCTTCCTTTTCAGTTTATTCACAGAGCAAATCTCCCCATTACCTTTCCTTTGGCTTTGTGACTGGCTGCTACAGCAGTGCCATCCTCTTCCTTGTCTTCCTACCAACTTTGGAGAGCAGAAGAGGATTGCCTCATTGCATGCCCCTTACCTCTACTTTCCTGTCTCTTTGCTACAGAATTCCAAGCAGTTTCAGCAGGTCTGATGCTAACATTCAGGTTTTGATTTCCCTGTTCCATGTTTTGTTTCCATTTTTTTTTGCTCCTGACAGCTACAGAGACCATCCTCTGGCTTCTGTGTGCCTAGTTGAGAAGGAACCATTTTCCTGAGGGCATTTTTGTAAACATGCCTGGGCTCCAGTTTCTGCTCAAGGGAGCAGAAGAAGCATTTTTCAGCCAGTCCAGTTTCCTAAACCAGCACACCCCAGGGTTGAGCAGTACCGTGGCTGGTGTGCCAGTGCTGCACGGTGCTGTGCCTGTTAGGCTGTGACACTTTCAGGCAGAGGCTGAGTTCCTTCTGGCAACTGATCTCCACACATCATGTTTGGGAGGCTTTCAGGATATGACTCCACAAAATCCCGAGCCTGCAGATGTTTATGTGAAGTGAGCATTCAAGCTACTGCTCTTCCTAGTCTTATGGGTTTGAAAACTTAATGAATCCCTGGTAAGACATTTATTTAGCTCAAAAGAAAAAAAAACCCATATCAGGAAATGCCCCATTAATGCACCGGAGACAAAATCAAGATGAAAAACAAGGCACAGCCCATGATCTAAACTCCATGTGTTCAGCAGGCCAGGAGCCAAGAGCTCCAGGCTCTAATCCCAGCACTGAGCTCCCTAGCCTGGCTAATAAAATTAAAGGAAGGGGAGGAGAAGCTTTGCTTAATTTCCCTTTTTTTCCTGGGCAGGCTCCTTTAACCGTATGTATTAACAGTTTAGGAGTTACTAAGTTACACGTAGCTTCCATGTGTGATGCGTTCCCAACCTGAGGCAGCTCAGGCCTTTCCAGGTCTTCCCAACCTGAGGCAGCTGTGGCATGACACCCTCCAATGATGTCTGCACAGCTGCACAGGGTTAGGAGCACCACCAGCACCTGGCTGGCAATGGGAATGCTCTGGAAGAAGGCACTGGAACATGCACAAAGCAGTGTGCAAGTAAGAAGCCCCTGGAAGTGCAAAGTGCTCGTGTGCACCTCCTGAGCTCCAACCAACCACGTTTCAAAACAGCAGGGTACGTATGTGGTAAGAGTTGCCCTTAATGGCAGTTACCAGAAGTGTTGCAGCTTTTCCATTCTTCACCATTCCCACTTCCTGTAAGGACAGAGGATGTCCCAGTTTCTGGAGGGTGTATTTCCAGAAAGGCCACAGTATACACAAAAAAGGCAGAGTTGGTTTTGGTGGAGTTTGTTTGGGTTTGGTGTTTTCCTTTGATGCTGTGATTAAGAGAAGCTCTTTCTCAACACAAAGGCATTCGTTAGAGGCATGCCTGTCCTTCATTACCAGATGAAACCAGTCCGTAGCTCTTCGGGGGCTGATAATACTAAGATCTTTGGACACATAAGATAACGAATATCTGATTTCTAAGAGAACTAAGGGCTAAGTTCAAAACTGGAATACATTTCTGGAGCCAGTTACTAGGAAGAAACTGAGTTTAACCTCAGAAGCAGGGAACTGGAATATCAGCTATGGATGCAGATTCAGCAGCTGGGCTATTTTTGGCTTGTGAATCATTCTAGTGGCTGTTTATTTTTAAGGTAATTTTCTGTTAGCATAGAATGCACACCCTTTTGGTGGGTGGGAGCCATTATACAATCACTGCTGTGCAGAGTTAAGAACTAAGCTTGGAGAGGGATGGAAAAAACAGACCTTGGTGTACTTACTGCTTTAATACTCTGAAACATCTGCTTAGGTCATAAGGTTTGTTGACCTACTGTAAGTTGTGCCCCAACTGGAAAAACACTATTTCAGTTAATACAGACTACTGCAGAGGATTACAAAAGACTTGGAAAAACTCAGAAAGGAAGCATCAGATTTGGCACTTTTTTCACTCACACTTAGCTTCAAGCAACAAATACAAACCCTGAGCATTCACCTCACAGCTGAGGAGTCAGAACCCACACTGGCGATCTGGGCCCGAATCTCAGCTCTTGCTTAAGACTCCTGTTAAATAACAACATGCTTCATTGTCACATTTTCCTGGCTTCTTCCTGCCGGCCATATCTTTATTCACACCCACTCAAGCCATACAACTTCATTGGAATAGTGGCAGTTTACAAAAGACAGTAAGAATGATTACTTTGAACTGAATTTAAAAAACCCAAGTCTGTCCATCTGGCAGGCAGTGTACTGTTTGGAACAGGTCATAGTAGTATCAGTCAGGGTTGGAAGGGACCACAAGAATCATCTAGTTCCAACCCCTCTGCCATGGGCTGGGACACCCCACACTAGATCAGGCTGGCCAGAGCCTCATCCACCGGAGCCTCAATCACCTCCCTGGACAACCCATTCCTTTATAACACTGGCAGTGTACTCCCAGCCATGTTCCTTTTCCAGAGTATAAAATACAAAATATACTATAGGTAACAACAGAATTTGTAGATATGTGTGCTGCAAAACAATTGCTGTTGTCTGGTTTTCAGTATATATACTCCCCTGCTATATCATGATAGAATACTTGAATAAACACTCATAAACATTCTCACTTAATTTGAACTTTACAGTTAATTTGAGATCAGCTTTAAAGTCTCGGGCTCCAAACCTGGAAGTACATAAAGGACCTTAACTTTGGACTTGTGAGAGTCACAGACAAGAGGAGACCTCACAATTGAGCATTCAATGCCTCCTGCTCAGGAGAAGTGAAAGTTGAAGTGCTCTATTTAATAGGATCAAAATTTGGGGTATTTTCCTGGATTTTCCAAGACTTTTAACAAGCTTTCCCTGGGCTATCCTTTTACCCAACAAGCCTGAGTTCATCAAGTTGCTGGCAATCTGGTGGAATGGCCTGGTTTTGAGATATAGGGCTCTGCACTTCGTTTAGTCAACTGAGTCTCTGCCTTCATATCTCACTCTGTGTAATTTTACTGATACCTCCCCTGTCTCCTTCCTCCCTCCTGGCCCAGTACCACCAAAACCACTTCCATGTGAGAGAGATGGATGCTCCAGTGCTTCGCTAAGGCTGCTCACACCAAGCATCATATGAGCTCCTTCCATTCAGAGCATTGTGTTTCCAATGTTGAGACACTTGGGTGTAGAAATGGAAGTCTGTGCCAACCTTACCATGCAGAGTTGGAAGACTATCTCCTCAGGCTGGCACACTTGCACTTCTGATGCTCCTGCAGCATCCAGAATGCCCCATGCCATGACAGGTGAACACACTGCTAGCAGACTTGTATGTTTAAATTCAAGATTTCTTGCTCCTTTTTCTCCTAAGAGCCACTTCAAAGCATTTGAGAAAAGAAATTAGTATTGCTCTCTTTTTGCAGACAGGAAGACTAAGGCACCAAAGGGTGAACTCGTTTGGCCAAGACTGTTAAACAGGTCTCTGCCCCAGTCTGTGCTTTCCATTGAGCTGCTGCTTTCTGTGCTCCTGTTGTATGAGACACACTTTCAGAGGAGCAGTCCCAACTCTGCTCCCCATGCAGACATCACACACAGGGAACAAAATCCACCTTCCTAAGCACAGCCTTCAGAGAAAACATCAGAAAGGACATGCACGGGAGGCCAGAAGTTGGCTTCCCAATGTCTAAATGCCACTGATTCCCAAGGAGGTCAGCTATGGAAAGATGACCAAGATACTTCTGAGGTATAAAACTCTGTGTCTGCTGGCCACTGGTCAGTTTTGTCATCATCAGACTTGTCGCTGTCATCACCGCTGGAAGGTTCGTAGCCTGGGATAGCAGAGCAGATTGGCTCTGGCTGCCTACAATCTGCCTCTGCCTCTTTCTTCTTTTCTGCCAGCAGCTGCCTGTAGCACAGGTTGCAGACCCTCAGGGGCTTGGGAGACAGTCTGGGCATCAGGAACCTCTGCCTGGAGCAGTCTGCGCAGACAACAAAGCCGCACTTGCGGCAGTGGTGCCTTCGAGTGAGCGTGGAGAACTTGGTCTGTGTGCAGCGCATGCAGATGTCCGTCGCCTTGTCTGGGATCCAGGGAGCCGCGTGCTCTGTGGAGGGCTGCCGGCCCGTCTTCGTCAGCAGGTGCCTGATGCACTCCTCCAGATGGCTGATCCACTCCTTCCTCTCCGTGAGGGAGGCAGCAGAAACCACAAAAGACTTCTTGGAGGTTTTAATCATCCAGCGGTTCTTCATCTGCAAGGTGTCTGGCAGCGTCTCCAAAGTGACATCTTCAAGGGGAATGATGTGCTGTGAATTGTACTTCCTTTTGTTGATGACTATGCTGCCGTAGACAAGGATGTCATTGAAAAGGAAGAATATGCGAGGCTTTGGTTTCTTGCGGCATTCTTTGGTTAAAATCCCTTCTCCTAGAAGGACCCTGCCTGGCACAGCTAGAGGCTGTCCAGAAGCCCCAAAGCAGCTTTCCACAGCAGCAATGCGCTGGCTGTTGATCTCAGTATTTGCAAGATGGTCCACCATCTCCAGCTTGCTCTGAAAAGAGGAGAGTAAACAGGGAAGTGGTGAAGCTGCAGGCATCTGCACTTAGGTGAGGCTGAGCAGCAAATGTATGCACAGGTAAGATGCTCTTAATGCAACCTCAGGTTACAAGTAACCTCCTCACCACTCTTCACTTTAGATTGTTACACTAAATTTTTACACTGAATTTTCAAACTTTCTGGCCAGACTTTGCAACAGCCCTGTCTACACTGGGGCAGTTCAGTTTGCAGCAATGGAAGCCCTTGAAGGCAAAGACAGCCCTTCCATTACAGCTGTGCTTTTTACCAGTATGATTGGATTGTATGCCTGCAGTAAAGGAAACTGGTGGATCTAAACCTGCTCTTATGCAGGTATAAGTACTTGCTCAGGACATACTGTACTGTGACAGCTGAAGAGTACCTCGACCTGTCCCATTCTGTCCCTCTGGGAGCTAACTGATACTGGTCTCAGGGAGGGGATGTATCGTCTTGGGAGCAAGCCTCCCAATTCTGAATGCATACCTGCTTTCCCAAACATTAGTTGCAGACACATGCACCCCACAAGGCCATTTTGTGCCAGAGCTAGGCAGGAAAAAACAGTGCGGTATCACTTGTTTCCACTGCTCCTTCTTGCACGATAAAACAGGTTAAAAACCCCAAGCAAACAAACAAGCAAAAAGCACCTGCTATGTGAGTAACCCCACAAGTCCCTCCTCCATTACCTCAGTTACAGCGGGGCTGCCCATACTTCCAGCTACAAGACAGATGATTCTAAAAATAGTCTAACCACTGCTGAAAGGGAAGTGGAAGACAACACACTCATACCTTCCCACACCTCCATGTCCTACTTCTCACACAATCTGGGGTTTTGATAGCTTGTTGGGTTTTTTTTTAATAGGAAAACCTACATAATACTTACTCTGAAGTTAAAGCAAACGTTTGCTATTGGTAGTTTGCACTAAGAAATGTGCTCCCTGTTCTAAGTCCATTTTTCGCCTCACCTAGCCCCTCCTGCACTGAAGGGTGCTGGCCAAGGCCAGCCAGCCATGGGAACGTTAGTCATTTCCTGCTCCAGTGAGGTAGCTCAGCCATCACGAGGTGGCTCCGAGGTCACAGGGATATGTGTTGCCCTGATTGCCATTAGCAGTGCATCAAATCACTAACACAGAGCCACTCTCTGGTATTTTCCCCATCCTCCTCCTCCAGAGTCTCTGTAGACATGGAGGTTGGAAAGGGAAGAGAAGGAACACAACAGGTCCTATGTGTTTGGGATAATGACAATTTATATTCTTCCCTTGCCCTTCACCCCAAATCATCCCTTTGGTATGCTAGAAGTGAAACCACAGAGCTGCTGCCGCATGCCCACCTGGGCTGTCTGGCAGACAGTCTGGACAGTTCCTCTAAGTTCCCAGAATTTTATTCTCCAGAGCAGGCCAGGGTACAGAGGCACAAAGATAAGAAACAGCTTTAGCTCTGGAAGATGTAAACGAAGTGATTTACACTACAGAAATAGCTTTCATATTGAGTGCCCTGTGCTCCTCAACAGCTGGCTTCTTCAGAGTTCTCTCTTGAACTAGAGGGAGGGTTCCAAGGCTTCCAACTCCCTTCTGGCAGGATGCATATCTTCAAGGCCTCAAGGGACCAGAATGGATTTGATGGAGTTGGATAGTGTTAAGCATATCCACTCATGGGTGGGTTTGCCAGCATGAAGGGCAATTCACCATTAACTGCAATGCTTCAACTGGGGGCCATGCTGGGGGAATGCAGGGGCCTGACACCATCTGCAGCAGCTGAAGGAATATCCCAACCAACCTGCCCTTTCGGCAGGGACGTGCTGAAATTGTGCAAAGGGATTTATTACTTGCTGTCAGTGGAAAAGAAACTATGGCTTGGGAAGTTGGGTGTGGAAAGATTCCTAATGCAACAAAATACTGTCAAAAATTTTTGTAACCAACACCACCAAGTAGGATAAACTGAAGCAGGGGACAGACACAAGCCTGCAATGTTTAAGAAATGAAAGTAAACTCTCATCAGGCATCACATTTTCACTGCAGGGTATGTCCTTATTCCCCCACTCTCTGGTTTGTTACCCAGTTAAAGTGACATGAGTTAACCAAAGAAAACCTAACTGTTCTGGGAAATATTCCCTGCTAAGGCTAGTCCAAGGCATTTCTCAAAAGAGTTTTCCCAAAGAAACAGAGTTTTTTCCTTCCATCTCTCTCCCCTCTGGCATAAATGACTGGAGAACAGCACATACTAAGCAGCAAAAACCCAGGAGGGGTGGGATTCACACTGCCCACCTTCAGAATTGGATCTAACTCTATTCCTCTACACATTCCTTTTTCAGGCAGGGGGAACAACAGCCATCTGCAGAAGGTGACTCACCTTGCCCCACCACACAACATCAACCCTGTCCAAGTTCTAGATAATAGTCAGCCTGAATAACCACATACAAGCCCATTTCATGTTAGTATTTTAGAAAGAAAGTACTTTGTGAATTTGGAAAATAAGCATAGCTGTGGGGTCTTATCATATCCTCCTTTACTGTGAGGCAAGAGCCTCTCTCTTTGGAACAACAGTGATGAGTTGTAAAGTTGAGGATATAAATTCTAATCTAATTTATCAATTTTGGTACTTTTTTTCCCCTATTTGTTCAAATTTCTCCCATCAGGGTCACAGGGCTTATTACCAAGTAGCACATAGGCATTTGCACCACCTGCAGCAGAAGCTCACACAGTTGAAATGAGGGCAGGAAGATGTACTGTATTGGCATGCTACTTTTCATATGAGTTTTTGGCATGGGTAGGTTTGGGATTGGTCTTTTCATCAAGATCTATTGCTTTTGCACGTGATCAAGTATTATGTGGTGAATATATGTGAATGACTACGACTGATATATAAACACCCACAGAACTATTCTGCACCCTACTACAGAAGTAGGCAAGCCACTTCTTTTAACGAGTGCTTGTTCACTTGTGATTATAAATAGCCATGTTGATGCATGCCAGGCAGAGCATTTAGACTTAACCTCCTGGGTCAGTGAGTTTGGGGTATGGTTTACAAATTTGCATGGATCTAAAGCCTAGGTGTAGAAATATAGTGAGCTGTTCTACCCAATTCTTCCATTATTTCTGTCAGACAGAACTGACAGTCTTGCTATTCATTGTATGTCTAATGTATACCACATGTAAGGAATGGCCCAGGAGTATCAGCACACTGAGGACTGACTGCTGAATGTATGCAAGCAGTAAATCCCAAGCTTCAACCCTCTCTCTTGGAGTCAAGGCTGGCATAAGCTCTCCCTCATGAAGCACAGTAAGCAGGATGCAGCCATCTTTTAGCCAGAGCAAGCATTCAGAGCAAGAAAAACACAAACGGCCTTTTCTTGTTTCCTGCTGGAGAGGATTTGAGCTTGCCTCTCCCTGTCTCCTGGCATACTACACCTGCTGGGCCACTGGGGGCAACAGGGGCCAGCTGTGGCAAACTCCTTCCAGCCAGGCTTATAAAGAATCCAATTCGGTATATGTACATTCTGGGACTGACTTGACATTAGGCCTTTGAGAAATGGCACCAATTCCACTGGGATATGGACTTACTGAGCTTCTTGCCACTATTGTCCAGCATACCCAAGACTTCTGGCATGTAGGGCCAGAGCAAGAGAACAACTGAGAGGTGCTTTGTGAGAAGCTCTCACTGATGCTACCAAAATTAGGTAATTGGTAGTCTAAACTCAGCTGTGGCTCTTGCATGTGCATACCAGGCTCAGGGGTGTCTGAGTAGTTTTGTATGAAAGAAGGAAAACCTGAAACTCAAAGAAGAGCCTCCCCCACTCCCTCTTCTCTGCTCTCTGTCCGTGCACACATCCTTGGGCAGTGCAGCTGGGCAGTGCTTCACAAGCATATCCTGCTACCAGCTCTGTCACTCATCTGTCAACCTGGTGAGCGGCCACCAGGAAGACACCTCTCAGGCACTGGAGCTGGAGGTGACAGGACTAACCTAACTGCATTTGGTCAGGGCACCCTTACATGCTCAGGCTGGACAAAGGCTCATGACAAAGGACATGCACAGACTTGCTGGTGAGATGAATTCTCTGTCTCTCCCCGTGTCTGAAAGCCCACGTCTTTTAGAAGAACTGTATGGCCAAAGGTGGAGGATTCCCCGCGGAGGCACCGATTTCTCTAGTTTTGTCAATTTCGGTAGTTTTGGTATGTGGCCAAACTTGGTAACGTAAGAGTGCCTTCGAAAAAAAAATTAAATATCATTACCGTATGGGGCGCTTAGGCCACGAATAGTGTGCCGAGAAGCGGCGGCTGTCTACTCAGTACCGACTTGCTCCCGCCTGGCGGGACACCCGTGTGTGGGCGCAGATCCCAAACGGGCAGGACATACATCCCCGCAGGGCCGAGCCTTCCCGGCGGCGAGCGCGGCTTCCCCACCTCACAGCGGGCTGAGCGCAGCCGCCCGGCTCCCTCCCGCCGCACCGGCCCGGAGCCGAAACCCCTCAGCTTTTCCAAAACTTTCCCCTTCCGCACAGACTGCCCGCCCAGCCGCCGCGCCGAGCCCCGACCGCGACACCGCTCAGCCCCTTACCTCCGCGGAAGGCCCCGACCGCCCCGCAGCAGACAGCTCCCCTCCACCGAAGCTGAACTGCGCCCCCGCCCACTCGTGCCCCCGACTGCCAATGGGCGCCGGCCGGGCTCGGCGCACCGCGGGGAGCCGTGCCCCGTCGCTGGTTGACGGCCAATGGCGGAGCTGGGCAGGCGGCGGAGGACGGGGCGGGACGCCACCAGGGGAGCCCGAGCGCGGGTGCTGCTGCTCGCGCCGGGGGCCGCTGCTCGCGCCGGGGGTCGTGAGCAGGTGCCAGGGAGTGTCTGGCGACGCGCGGGCGTTCAGGCTTTTCCCTTCCCTCCAGTACGTGTCAAGTGGACGTACATCTTGGTGTCATCTGCAAACTCATCCATGTCACCGACAACGATGTTAAGCAGCACTGGTCTCAGTACCGATCCCTGAGGAACGCCACTTGTTGCTCGTCTCCATTTGGACATGGTGCTGTTGATCACGACTGAGTGCAGCCACCCAGCCGATTCCAGGCGCAGCCATGGTCTCACTGGGGCTGTGTCGCCCTGGTGGCTCATGAGCCACCGAGTGCGCCTCCTGCATGTCACTGCCGCGAGGGTGGGACAGGTGAGCAGAAGCCGTGGGCACGCTTGGGCACCCACTGCAGGTGCTCAAGGCCAGAGTAATGGGTGAGCCAAGCTCTGGGCCTTGCCTGGTGCTGCAAAACGACCCCCGGCTAACCAGGCCCACGCTGATCTGTAATTCAGATGCTTGCTCACTCTCTGTAATAGTTTTTCTATTTTTAATGGGAACTGAAGGACCTGTCAAGGTATTGGAAATATTCCCCCCCCCCCCCCAGGTTTTGGTTTTCTGTGGTAATAATAATGTGGCCTGGGAAGCTCATGGGGCGCTTTAGACCTAAAGTGCTTTGGGCCTTCACGAGTGTTTCCGTAAGACCTTATTTCTTCATACTTTATGTTTGTGCTGGATAACAGATGGACGAGAACATGGACTAAGTTAATTGCACTGTGTGGTTTCCTGGCAGTTTATGAGGGAGGGTCACAGGGTGGGCCATTGGGTCATCAAAAAAACTAGGAAAAGAGAATGCCCCAGAGAGCAGGCTGCTGGGCTGAGCAGAGATTTTCAGGTCATTGCTAGGACTTTTGTGGGGTGTCTTTTGTGCTCCCTTCTGGGAGAGCAGGACTGAGTGGCCTGTTACTGGAAGGAGCAGCAGCAGATCATTTGCAGACAACTGGGAGTCGGTTTGTGTTGAGCTTGGACACCGGCTGTCTCTGTCTTGGCTTCCTTGAGAGCAGTCTTCAAGGTCTGGGGAGATATGCCCAGCTTCAAAATTAATCCTTGACAAAATGCCTTTTTAAACATAAAGCTAACTGTAAACATACAAAGCACTGAACAAAGTATGTCAGAGTTTGTCTTAGCAGACAGAAAATTTTAGATCTAACCAGCCTTAGATTATTATTCTTAAACGGTTATTTTCCCATGCGCTAAAATCATTCTGAATTTGCTCTCATGTTATCCTAATCGTAGCCTTTATCACTGAGATGCAATGCTTTGCATTATGTTTCTTGCTGTTTCTGAATACACTTACCTGACAATAATTATTACATGTTGGCTCAACATAGCATTGAGTTAGCCAAATAGCCTGGGATTTGAGGGTTGTTTCTACTCTCTGATTTCAGAAGGGGAGGAGTGTTTAAGCAACTGCTGCACGCAGCGAGGGGAGCCTCAAGGTACAGGCTGGGCTGGGTGTGCAGTTGGTATTGAGTAGTTGCACTTGAGAGATTACTTTCTCTGGGTATTTTGTTTGTATTGGAAGCTGTTACATCCTTGTTTGAATGCTGTTTTGGGATACAAACTCAGAGTTTAACCAGTAATCTTAAGAGCTATTTGATAGGTAGGCTCAGGAGCTCTTTTTTCCTGGACATAAAAATGAAACATTTGTGGGACCACCGCAGAAACCTGCAGCCAAAATTACTAGCTTTTAATGCAACTGGAGCAAGGTAAAGAGACTATCTGATCTATTGCCTGTGACATTTTCTCCAAACCCAGTTGTTTCTCCGTAGCAGAAATATCTTGCCCAACTGGGATGCAATAATTTAAAAGCAAGTGAAGGAAACTGCAGCTGCTCAGCTGAGTCAGCCAAAGGTAAGCTCTGCAGGGGAGAAAATGGCTTTTTATTATCTTCTAGTGGCAAAATTACTACAACAGCCTGCAGGAAAAGATTAGATTATAATGCTAACAGAAACATCTGCTAAAATCTGAGCTCAGTATATGTTTAGTGCATGTTTTTTTAAAAACAAACATGACACCTGATAAAATTATTTTGGATAAAACTTAATATTGACATTCAGTTTGGGATGTTAGGAGCCCACTGCAATCATATGATAGAGAATGGTTTTAACTAACTGAATACACAGGGCATTTCCTCAGTGGATAAGACAGCTTTTAGCTGTGGAGATTTTACTGACTTGAGCTTGGAATACTCCTGTTACTTAATGAGTGAATAAGTCAACATGTGTTCATTATGCAAATTACCTGTAAGCATGAACAACCTCTGTCCTATGCTCTGTGAGAGTGTGGTGTGCATGTAGGGATGAATGTGTGTCTGATTTGGCTCCAGCTGATTTGGATTCAGCTAATCAGCCTGTTGAAGAAATTTATGAGTTGATTTGTGTCTCTGAAGCCCTAGCAGTATTATTTCGTAGAATTTTGAAACGAGGTGCTTCCAAATCTGATGGTGCAGAAACCAGAGCTCTGCTCAGCTCTTTCTGAAACTTTAGAGCATCAGTTTACAAAACATCACCAGTCCACATGCCTTGAATGCCAGGCAATCCTGTTTCAGAGGGTCGTTGTGTCCTTGAGGTTTCTCTCAGCTCATGTGTGGGAAGTTACTCACGTCCTGAGTTGTTCCTGGGAGCCTGACTGCAAAACGATTGTCAGAGGGATGAAATTATTCCTGAAAGCAACCCTGAGACTTGTTTGCTCCTCTGCCTTTTGCATAAGAAAGTAATATGCAGCCAATGTGGTTTTGTTTTTACAATGGCATTGCTGTGCTTTGCGTGTGGGCAGCACTTTATTCTAAGGATCTCGAAGTGCAGCATAAATGAGAGGTTTGTACCCTCCTTACAAACAGTAAAACTGAAACTTAGAGTTACACACAGTCATACACAGTTTGATGCCTGGAATAGGAATAGTGGATTTTTTGCAATTGTTTTCAGCATCAATGGGCTCTGTCTCAGAGTGGATCACTTGGGAGACTGAGTCCCCAGAGCTCCTGACTCACTACCCCGTGTGCCACCACCCCCACCACAGGGTCATGTCCCAGCTCAGTAATCTCAGGAATTGTTACAAAAGTCATGTGCAAGGGGCAAAAACCACTTACGTTTGCAGATTCTGACATTGCAGGTTTGTATCATCAGATACTCTGTGCCGTTTGTGTCTTTCTCTTTGCAAGGGACCGAAAATTATTGTGGATGTGGCTCAGCATTTTGTGGAGAATCGTTTGAGACACGGGGAGCCTAGCCTTTGCCCCCCGGGGGTCGACCGAGGGACTTTGGGACCCCGGAGACTCTCCAGTAACGGCACCGGGCATGCGTTCCGCTGCCGAGACGGGGCGGTTGGCTATTTTTGGCAGGCGTGGGAAGCTATGAAAGGCGCCACAGTATGGCAAAGGCGGGGGCGGGGGCGGGGATAGGGGACTGGGGAATCGGGAACGGGGTACTCGGCTACTGAGAGTCAGCTAGCTAGGTGCGAGGGAGAGGAACTGCCGGGGAAGTTTTGCTGTTGGAATCCGCTGCGAGACTGTCTAGTCCGCTGCCGCAGACAGCTAGAGCTGCTTGAGGGGCTTACCGAGAAGCGGCTGGCAGAGCTTGCTGCCAGCGTCACCCCAGCTGCTGTGGTCGCGACGGATGCTCCTTACAGAGCGGACCGCCGCCGTATTCATACCTGCTGCCTGTTAAATAAAAGCGGTTTGGTACTTGGCCCCGCTTGAGTCTCAGCTCTGTTCCCGAGAATGTTAAGTCGCATTGAAAGATACAATTGCACAGCACTCAGGAGTTAAGCCCAGCCGCCCCCAGCACCTCTAAAATTTGAGGACAAGCTGAAAAGCAAGGGGGTTCAATTTCTGCCAAATTATTCACCGCTGGATCGTGACACCCTGCCCAGCTTGGACCTTCAGCCCTATTCCTCGCTTATGTGCATGGCCTTTGCTGAGAGTTGGAACTGAAGTCTTGAACAACCAATACTGACCAAGCAGGTAAATAGCAGAGGCCAAATTTAAGTGTTGTGTTTAGATACACAATAGTTCTTTGCTCTTAGTTGAGTACTAGGGAAAATAAAGATCTCCCCAGTACAAAAGATGTGTGGTTGTCAGCACTATGAGAAGGGTTTGAAATCCATGTTACCTTCAGGCTATATGCTGGTATTTGAGCTAAGCCTTGACAGCTGTTTGTGGATCACAGTGCTCTGAAGGCATAAGGTATTTTGCTTCACTCTGATTTTCAGTGATGATTAGCAGTGGTGAAACATACAGTGGGAGAGAGGAATGCTGGGGCTTTCTCTGCTAAGCCAATTTCAGTTTTAATAGTTTGTTCTCTTCACAGTGGTCTGTAACTGTACTCAGGAAGAGGTTAGGAGATTTGATTCAAAGCTTAGTAAGAGTTTTAATTTGTTTTGGAAAGTCATGTTATTTGTTGATTTATAGCCCCCTTCTTAACTGTAAAATACTCACTATTTTGTCACCAAACTGTTCTATATGTGATGTCAGTGGTGTGTTTTCTGTTCTGTATGATAGACTATACTGTGAGTAGGAGGCATGATAAAACTTGAAACTAAAGACATGAGCAAACCAAATACACTGATTTATGCTTGTGGGGTCAAGGGAGAGTGTTCAGGAGCGTGGTGGATGTCAGAGGGACATGCTCTGCCACGTTCACACAGTACACACAGTACTAAGTGGGAAGCTGCTGCCACCAGGACTGTGGATGCACTTTTCCTTGTGCAGAAACATTCCCTTCATCCTACAATGACAGCTCTTTCTTTGTCTCCTGGAACACCAATGCCATGCACCCTGTGAGAACTCTCTGGCTTCTCCCATGTGGGCTGTTGGCTTGAAGGTTATCAAGGACATGTAGCTGAAAAGCGAGCAGGTGCAAGTGAGGAAGGAGGTGTGTTGTTTCAGTAGAAAAGTTTGTGGGTTTGTTTTTTTTTGGTGGGTTTTTTGGTTTTTTTTTTTTTTTTTTTTAGTTTTGTTTTAATCCAGGTTACACAGTCTCAGTTTTTTTCAGGATGTGTCACTAACCCATGCTTTCTTTCATACTTAACAGCATGAGCTTCCTGCATGTTTTCTGAGTGGCTTGACCAAGTACTTTGGTCACTGTGAGTCTCCGGGGTGCACCCAAGAACTGCCCAGTACATGGATGTACAAGAGGGAAAACTCAGACCTTTGTTCTCATCAGAAGAGTGTTATGGGTGAGTATGCAGTGAAAGACAAGTAGCAGGTTTCCTATGCTGCTGAACTGCTATTGCTGTGTAGTGTTCCTCCATAATGGGCAAAAGTTCTAATCAATATATGAAAGAGGAAGGTGAGAAAGGGGTGAGGTAAAAGTATGAAATACCACAACTGTGAGCAGCTGCAGGAATTCAGTGCAGAGAGGGGTGTCATATTAAAGGAAAAACATAAAAGTAACATTAAAAAGAAAAAAAGAGATGTGTCTAAAAAAGCAGCTGAAAGCCGTGGGAGAGTACTACACTTCTTGGGGCCAGCTTGCCTTTCAGAATAACACTATTCTGTGCAAGATTCTCCATTGAACTCTTTTCTTGCTATTGCTATTCTCTTTAAACAGTGATCTCTTGTGCTTTTATTGCACAAGATAAATCACAGTGAACAGTCAGGTATTTCAAACACTAAACTTAGGTAGATTAGGCATTTCAAATACTAAGGTGGAATAAAAAACACAGAGAACAAGAGCGTGATAATCATCAGTTAATTTAAAGCGATGTAAATGTGTTCACCTATGATTGACTGATGAGTCAAAGACAGATAAAGGAGTTTCATTCATAAACTCAGCTTTGCTCATGGGTATAGCTTCTATTTATGTGAAGAACATGCTTTAGTCTTGTGCCTTTGGAATTGCTACCTGGGCTGAGTGCAGAAAGGAAAAAAGTTGTCTCTGTGTAAGGGATGTGTGCCTTGCTCCACACCAGTGCTTTTTGTGCAGGAAGGCATCTGTGATTGCCTGGGGAGGTTCTGTGCATCAAGTGTATAGTGCAGAGAGCTGTGAAAAAGGGAAAGGCCAATAGAAAGGAAATTCACATTTCCTTTTGTATTCTTCAAATATAAGAGAAAACAGAAACGCAGTGTGTTGGGGTTTTTTTGTCCTTTTCTCATTGTATCCTTCTGATATCCTGGGAAACAAGAGAGCAAATTTTGCTTGGCTTGGATCTCCACCATTGGCATGATGGAACTATAAATGAAGCAGTGCTGAGCTGAAGGAAGAACCATGGGGATTGTTTACCAGGTGGAAGAAGCTTATTTGCTTTTAGAGAGTATATTAATGCCATGGTTGTGCAAGGGTGTGGAGATGTGGCATAGGCTAGGGTGTGGTGTATGAAAGATGCAGAAAGCTTTGGGGTTTGTTTTCTGATTGTGGCTTTGCGGTTTTGTGTGTCTCAGAATGAAGTATTATCTTGTCTCACCTCAACCCTGAAGAGCAGCTGGGGGCTGGCAGGGGAAGGTACTGCAGTTTGGCTCATGATTTGGTCTGAGGAACCTGAAGATATGCAAGTCCACAGGACTGGATGCAATGCATCCCAGAGTCCTGAGGGAATCAGCTGATGTAGTTGCCAAGCTGCTCTCCATGGCATTTGAAAAGTCATGGCAGTCCCTGGTGACTGGAAGAAAGGAAACATTACACCCATTTTTAAAGAGGGTAGAAAGGAGGACCCTGGGAACTACAGACCAGTCAGCCTCACCTCTATGCCTAGAAATATCATAGAACAGATCCTCCTAGATGACATGCTAAGACACATGGAGGACAGGGAGGTGATTCAAGACAGCCAGCATTGCTTTAGTAGGGGCAAATCCTGCCTGACCAACCTAGTGATTTTCTTTGATAAAATCACTATGTCAGTAGATAAGGGACAACCTATGGATGTGATCTCTCTGGACTTCTGCAAGGCCTTTGTCATGGTCCCCCACAACATCCTGCTTGCCAAGTTGGAGTGATACAGATTTGATGGGTGGACTGTCCAGGGGATAGTGGTCAATGGCTTGAAGTCCAGATGGAGAGCAGTGACAAGTGGTGTCCCTCAGGGATTTGTACTGGGACCTGTACTGTCTAATATTTTTATCAATGATAGAGACAGTGGGATCGAGTGCACCATCAGCAGGTTTGCAGATGACACCAAGCTGAGTGGTGCTGTTGATAAGCTGGAGGGACAGGTTATCATCCAGAAGGACCTGGACAGGCTGGAGAGGTAGGCCCAGGTGAACCGCACAAAATTCAGTACAAGCAAGTGCAGGGTCCTGCTGGAGCAATCCTCACTATCAATACAGGCTGGGGCATGAGGTGATAGAGGGCAACCCTGCAGAAAAGGACTCGGGGATGCTGATGAATGAGAAGCTGGACATGAGCAGGCAAGATGTGCTTGCAGCCCAGAAGGCCAATTGCATGCTGGGCTGCATCAAAAGAAGTGTGGCCAGCAGTTTGAGAGAAGTGATTCTGCCACTTTACTCTGGTAAGACCATACCTGGAGTACTGCGTCCAGGTCTGGAGCTCTCAATATAGGAAGGACATGGAAATGATGGAGTGGGCCCACAGGAGGGCCACAGAAATGATCATGGGGCTGGAGCACCTCTGCTATGAAGACAGGCTGAGGGAGCTGGGGTTGTTCAGCCTGGAGAAGAGAAGGCTCTGGAAGGAGACCTAATCATGACCTTCCAGTACCCAAAAGGGGCCTACAAGAAGGCTGAAGAGGGACTGTTTATGAAGGCCTGCAGTAATAGGACAAGCAGCAATAGCTTTAAACTAGAGAAGAATAGATTTAGATTGGGTGTTAGGAAAAAGTTACAACAGATTGCCCAAGGAGGTGGTTGAGGCCCCATCCCTGAAGATATTCAAGGTGAGGCTTGATAGGGCTCTGGGCCACCTGATCTAATTGAGGATGTCCCTGCTCACTGCAGGGGGTTTGGACTAGATCAGCTGTGGAGGTCTCTTCCAACCCAGGTAATTCTATGATTCTCTTGGAATTCATTAGCTTGGGAGCTCCCACAAATGCCTTAGGCTGTGTACCTCCTCATCTACCCAGTTTGGGAGAATCTCTTACTATTAGTGCATCCATTAGCCTTCATTAATACAATTAGCACAATAGCAATTAGGATTCATTATTCCCTACAAAAAGATAAAGCCAGTAATACATATCTCAGACTCAAATTCCTCAGTGCCTTGTTTTCTGATTATTTTGGAGTTGTTTGCTCTTTATATCCTTCCATCTCCTAGGAAAAAAGAAAGCCACTTAATTGTAAAATTGTTTGGGTCAATGAAATGCACTGTGATGATCTTTCATGCATGCTAAATAGGTGAATTGATCTATGGGACCCACACAGCTCAGCCAGCCACTCAACAGTCCAAACTGTGAACTTCATCTTCTTCAAGCAAAAAAAGCTACTTAGTTTCCCTGTGTTGAAGACTTTTTATAATAGCAATAAGACAACTCTAGAGAGAACCATCTAATATTAACTCCAGGGAGTAATCATCTAATCACAATCTGGGGGTGATTTGAAGCACTCATCTGGACCAAATGCCTCACAACACCCCAGGAGTGGTTTTATTGCATGATAGCAGTACCCCATTGAGCCTTATTGCTTAATTAAAAACAAATTCCCAAGTAATTTTTTTGCCTTTCCATAAAAACACAGTAGTACATAGCATGTATAAAACATCCATTAAATGATGGTAGATGCAAATTTACATTGTGAGATACAATCCGTTTCTTTACCACTTGGGGTTGGAGTTAAATGTAAAACCATTTCCTGTAATCTGTGCACTGCTGTGTTTAGAGAGGAATAAATATGGGAAAGAGAGGTTCATTGTAGGATGCCTTGTTTTTATTAACTGATATGTTTGGTCTCCTTAGAAAGGAGTTAAAATTTATCATCCATCTTGCAGACACAATAGTCAGGCCGCTTCCTCCTGGAGATTTCCTCAGCCTGCAGTCATTTCAGTAGGAATCCTGGGTATCTGTCCAGGATTTCCATTTCTCTCTAAGCAGAGAGAGCACAAACAGTGCAGGTGGTGTGTTTGGGATACATCTAGCATGCTGTACCTGGGTGCCCTTCATGGGTTTTGTAATCTAATGCAAATTAAGCCTGGTAGATGCATAGTAGAGCCACTTTTCATGGTTTCACTGCACAGCTGACCCCTGCCTGCAACGGGTGCATCCCTGAGATGTCTCCACCACCTGCAGGTTGTCTGGGACCACTGCTACAACTGTGGCTGCTCTGCAAGGGACCCAGACCACAAATAGAAGGAGTATAAACGTAGTTTTTGTTCATGTTGAGGCATCCCTTAACATCATAACTCACAGCTCCTTTCCCCTTTACAGAGTGCTTTCATAGCACCAAAGTGATCCCCAAATGTAATGCTCTCCTGAGTACTGTTCATATGTTACAGGCAAAAGAAGCAAATCCAAGATTTTAAGTATTTGTCCAAAAATCATACAGGCAGCACTAGAGGCACAGCTCAGAAATCCTGGCAGCCAAGGCTGTAATTGGGCTTTTGGACACTGAAGTAAATGGAGGAAAAAGCACTGGTATGACATGTTTGTGATCTGTTAGGCTGTATTTATTAATCAGTGAAGACAAGCTTGCAAGTATATCTTTCTTTTTGAAATAAAAAGCTGAAAATTGGTAGTGTCTAGTTGTTCCACATGTGGAAGCTGCCATGTGGCACCTATGAGCTCTGGATAGAGGATGACACTTCTGCTGATCTTGCCCTCTGTGGGCTCCACTCAGTGTTACTCACACCCTTCTGTTTCTTCCCATTAAATGGTAGTTAAGAAAGGACTAGTGAGAGCTGAAGCCATGTGAATATCTACTCCTGATAGCAGCATTTGGGCTTAGAGAGGCAGCATGCTTTGTTCTATATTCAGATTTTGTAAAAAATGACTTTTTTTGAGGTGAACCACTTCACTAGAATGTTCTGCTGACTTAATTTTTAATTTTTCATTAGAGAGATGTTAAGTGTTGTGGTGGAAGATTTGTTACAGCATTGTACCTAGGAAAGGAATGAGAGTAAAACTAATCATCAGCTTCTGCTGCCTCAGATCAGTCTGAAAGAGTGGCAAGAGTGTCTGTGTATTTAAGAGAGTTCTGTAGTAACTTGGGATGTTGCCAGGTCAGGAAAAGACATGAAAGGATCTGATAGTGTTCTTGAACAATAAACATTTTTACCTGAAATCTCTGCTGGCTTTACTAGGAATGCCATTATCTTGCTTTGATCTTACTCTCTAGGACCAGCTGCTCATACACCTGACACAGGGCAAGTGGCCAACAAAGGAAAACCCTAATAGGTTTTAATACCTTCAGTGAGGGACGCATCTTTGTCTCAGATGTATGTCATTTTATAAAGGCTTTCATCTTAAAGTATCATGGAGATGGCTGTATGCAGTAGGACAAGCATGCCCTGCTGGCTAAGGGACAGGGTTTTAGCAGACTTACTGTCAAACTTGATCTGCCCTGTCCCACTGATCTGTATGGAGCTGCAGGGAGGTCAGCAATGCTTCTTGCCTGTCCTGCCTGTGGAGCAGCAGCCACTGGCACTGCTACATCCTGGATACATCTGCAGGGCAATGGATGGGAGCTGCCCTGGAGCAAGGCTTGAGGGAGCAGCCATGATAGAGCATCTCCCACTCTATCATTGGGGTTTTTTTGGCAAGTAGGTTTTGAAGCAGAACAGGGAGTTTACTGTTCAACAGTGTGAAAAAACAGCTGTTCCCTACCTTGTGGCAACCAGTCACACTGGGCAGCATCATGCTGCTGTGATAGCAAAGGCTTGCACCGAATGTGTGGCTTGCTCCGAGTGACTGCAGCAGTGCTCAAGGATTTTCAGTGTACACACCGAGCCTATTCTTTCATCTAAGCACATATTTTCAAGCTTTAAGATGTTGAGTAAGCATGACATTATATTTGCATTTATTTGGCCTTTTAACAAGATGAGGTGATAAGATTCGTCCATTGATGGTTCTGGGACACGTGTGACTTCCTTTAAGAGGATATAATTTCATGAAGGAAATGATCAGTGTGATAGTTTAGCAGTTGGACATTTCTGGCTTAGTTTGGTTCTGTTTCCTGATTTCATTTTGACATGGTAGGCAATCCAGAAAATATATTTTCAGCAATGAGAATTCAGTTGTTAGGGAAACAAAGAAATGCAGCTGACATGGGCTGAGGCATGCACTAGATTATCAGTATGCACCGACACAGTTAAAAGGCAAGTTCATGTAAGGTAAGGGAGCAGTTTCTAGGCACTGTCTGCTTCATGGGTGCTTTTTCTGTAGGAGCAAGGAAAAAAACCAAACCACCAAAACACTTTGACAATGTGAGCATGTGGCTCCATCTGGTGGTATAAAAGCAAAATATGTTGGTCTTGGCATAGACGGTGAGGGGATTTTTCTCTTGGCTGCCACAAAAGCAACAGTAACAAAAAGACAGCAACAGTAATAAATACCTGTGCCTCAGAACCAACCCACAAGTTATTAATGTAGTTTTCCTCAAACTACAAACCAATCTGCTGTGCAGGAAGAAAACTGCCTTTGGAAAGAGCTGTCTCATTCTCTTCAAGGTGTGACCTCAAAAGTGGTTTGTTTTCCAAAGCATGGCACTGTTGTCCTACACAAAACCAATCTTTGATCAGAGCATGGACTGTACAGAGAAGCTTGATGTCTGTGCAGGTACTATTACTGCCTCCTGCTTATAGCTCTAAGGTGGTTTTCTTGGTTTTCCCTGCCCCAGCAAAAGCAGCTAAGATTTGTGGTATGTCTTCCTAGACATGTTAGCTGGGTAGGACTAGGAGTAGGAATGATCAGTTCTTCGAGGTAGATTGCCAGAAGTCAAAAGAAAAAACAGTTATATTACTTCACCAAGGAGTGACTGTTGTAACAGTGCACACTGGGCATGCCTAACTGAGCTTGGTTACTCAATTTGTTCACCTTAGTAACTCGTTTTAAAGTTAAGTCACTGTTCAAAACTAGAAGATGTTATCATTCTCTGAGTAAGTTTTGGGTTTTCAAAGTAATCCTAAAGAATTGCCCCAACTTTGTGACTTTAAAAAACCTAATACTAACCCCAAAACTCAACAACAAACCAGAAACAAAGGTAATCACCTTGATGTAGTGCTGTCCTGAAACTGTTGTTCACAAATCATTGTAAATAGAAGGTATGGCACTCTAAGTGCAAAATTAAAAATGTGGGTTGTGTGTTTGATTTTACTTCTGTGTACCTTGAATCTAGGACTTAAGGGACCCTGTATTCTTTGTATGAAGCATTAGATTTCAGTCTAACTCATGCAAGGCAGAAATGAGAATAAAGATGAGGGAACATGAATTTAGTGTCACCACTGCTTCTGCCCATACTTGTGCCACCCCTCCAGTAATACAAATGATGAATTATATGCATGCAGCACTTATCCTTAGAGAGGGTTGTATGGAGACCTGCTTGGAAAGAGTGTGTTCATGTGTGTCCACCTTCTGTATGGCAGAATCATATCAATAAAATCATCCCTAAAGTAAGCATTAGCAAAGGCTTCTCATCGTGGCCTCAGCAAGGCTGTGGATTGAAACCAGAGGCAGAACCAGCTTTTACTCTTCCATCTGATCCTTATAAGATCCCATACAGAGGGAAGCATTTTAAATGGACTGCATCCTCCATGGCTTGCATTTAGTGTTCCTAACTTGTCTCTGCAGTCAGAGATCACTGGACTTCCCTTTGGCACTACCTGAGGTTTCCTTCCTATGTTTTTTTATCCCCTACTCCCTATATTTAACCTTCAGCTTCAGCCTGTTTCATTTCACAGTCTCAAGCTGTGCCAGGGAGGTTTAGGCTGGATGTTAGGAAGAAATTCTTCCCAGCAAGGGAGACTGGCCATTGGAATGTGCTGCCCAGAGAGCTGGTGGAGTCACCATCCCTGGAGGTGTTTAAGAAGAGCCTGGATGAGGCACTTGGTGCCATGGTTTAGTTGATTAGATGGTGTTGGGTGATAGGTTGGACTTGATCTCTCAGGTCTTTTCCAACCTGGTTAATTCTGTATTCTGTAACATTTCAGGAGGCTTCTCCAGGTACAGCCTGGACAGATCCTGTCAGGCATGTCCCTCAGCTGTCTCAGATTAAATTCCAGCAGAACTTCCACAAGGAAAACCTTTGCTGTGAGGGTTTTGAAGCCCTGGAGCAGGCTGACAGAGACATTGTGGAGTTTCCTTCTCTGGAGATTCCAAGCCCACCTGGACATTGTGATCCTGGGCAACCTGCTGTGGGTGCCCCTGCTTTAGCAGGAGATTGTATTAGATGATCTTTAGAGACCCTTTCCAACCCTCCCACCCCCATGCTGTGCTGTTGTGCTCCATGAACTGAGTGTGAGCACAGTGACCGTAGTGCAGCACAGCCCAGTGCAAGCTCTAATGGAGCTTAGGGAGCAGGATAAAACTTATCTGGGAGGTGAAGGTTAATGATGTGCTGAGTGCCAGCTCCTTGAGAGAAGGGTGAGGACACTGGCAAGGAAAACCTTGGTTCTACACATGAGCAAAGGGCATCCAGCTCATGCTCTGCAGCAAACAGGAGTAACCTCCCTTCATCTTCCTCACACAGGGCACCTACACCCACAGCTTGCTCTCTGCCTACACATCCTGCAGGTGAGGACCACTTCCTCCTCCAAGTCTGTCTAACATCAGCTCTAAGATAATGATCTCAAAGGTCTCTTCCAACCTGGGTAATTCTGTTCTATAAGACAACAAAACTCCCCAAGACAAACAGTCACCACCACCACCATGTTTGCAGCCATCCCAGAGCCAGGGGCAAGACCCTGACCAGCCAAGACACCACCCAGAGGAGCTAAGCCCCAGTGAGGCGCCCCAGCCAGCACCCATGGATGATATTGGAGTCATCAATCATGGCCCTAACAACCGGGGGCCACCAGGCCCCCGGCCTTTTGTCACCACCACCAACACCCAGTGTGCACCATGGGCACTCACCAGGGATGAGAGGAGGATCCTCAGCCCAGATGGGCTCAGCTTAGGGCTGCTGCCTTGCCTGGTGGGGATTAAATAGGGGAGTGGGTGGGGAGGGCCAAGTGGCCAAACCTGGTGGGGGAGGAGACTCCAACAGAGCCCAGGTGCTGTGGGTTTGAGGGGGAAAAGGGGGAAAATAGGACAGGTGAGGGACTTCTGGCATGTGAGGTAATGACAGGAATAGGGGGAGTGGAAAAAAACCTAGAAATGGGTAGATTCAGATTGGATATTAGGAAGAAATTCTTCCGCATGAGGGTGGTGAGAGACTGGCACAGGTTGCCCAGGGAGGTGGTTGAAGCCTCATCCCTGGGAGTTTTTAAGATGTGGTGTTGGGTGACAGGTTGGACTTGATGATCTCTCAGGTCTTTTCCAACCTGGTTAATTCTGTATTCTAGTCTGTATTTCATCGTGATAACATACTTTAATTTGTAGGGTCCTCACCTCTCTATATCCTGTGAGTTATTCTAAAGGGATGTACTCAACTTTTCTGAAAGATGTCACAAGGGTAACACCTTTCTCTGACACTGATAGAAAATAAAAACCACAGAGCTCTTTTATTAGGAAATACAAACCCACAACAAATCCTGCCTGGAGTGTTGATAAACCAGATCTTCTGCAAGACATCTGGAGATTGTGTTTGCAAATTCTCAGCCAGCTTGTTTTGTAGTCATTGTTACCATAATTCAGGTTAATGTTGTTGCCACTTTTTACTTGCTAAAACACATGTGGTGCTTTATTACTGAAAAAAGTGGCTGCCATGGAACAGAAGTTCTTTTAAAACCCTACTTGGAAGTTTGCTGTTTGGAGAAACAAATGTCAGATCAATTGTCCTAGCTCTGAACTGCCATTCTGAAACTGCAGCTGTGAAAAGAGATGTGATGGGGAGCATGTTAGAATCTGGATTGAGAATTATGTAGCAATAGAGACCTAAAATAACAAGTGGAACAAGTAAACTTTTAGCTTTTCCTGCAAAGATTTGCTTAAAAAATAGTAGAACCCAAGTGAGAATGTTCATGCCATGCTCTAACTCTCATTTGAATTTTTATGGCTGTTATAATCTCTGATATATGATCTTGGAAATAGGATCTCGTAACAGAAATGCCGAGTCCCTTGACTATTGCCTCACAAAAAGAGTGGCTGCAATAGGCTACAATTCTGTTTGCAAGGCTGGCTTATGTCTGCATATCATCACTCAAATGGGTCTGTGCTGGGCTCTTCACATTATTTGAAGGTATTTTTTTCTATGTGATCAGCCATCTGCAGCTGTTCCAGTAATGTCAGCCTTCTTAGTGTAACAGGCACAATCCAGTGTATCCTTATCCACTGAAATCATAGAATCAATAAGGTTGGAAAAGACCTCAAAGATCATCAGGTCCAACCTGTCACCCAAGACCTCATGACTACTAAACCATGGCACCAAGTGCCATGTTGTCACAGGGAGAGGCTCAGAGCTTGGACACACTGTCATGCCTGGAGAAAAGGAAGCTCAGGTGTAACCTCATGGCTCCCTACAACTACCTGAAAAAAGGTTGCAGCAAGGTGGGTGTCAGTTTCTACTCTCATGTACTAAAAGATAGGAGAAGATGAAATGGCCTCTACTTGCACCAAGGCAGGTTTAGTTTGGATATTAGGAAAAATTTCATCCCCAAACAGATTGTAAATCCCTGGAACAGGCTGCCCAGGAAAGTGGTTGGATCACTAGTCCTGGAGGTATTTGAAAGACACGTAGATGTGGTATTGAGGGACCTGGTTTAGTGGTGGACTTGGCAATGCTGATTTATGGCTGGACTTGATGATCTTAAAGGTCTTTTCCAACCTAAACAATTCTATGAAAAGTAACAAATAGCTTCTTTTCATTCCCCCCCTCTCCTTTCTGTCCTTATTGTTCTGTATTTCTGTGTGGTGGAAATGGAAGTTCCCAAGGACCCTGGGCTACAGGATTCCATGTGCCAGTGCTCTTTTCTCTCTCATTATCATATGCTTGCAATCACACTCTAATTTTTGAAATAAAAAACCTGCAGGATTCTTTATTGGGACTATTAAAACTTCAATCTTCATTATTTAGGATGGCTACTTACCTTTTGCTCAATGAAGCCATAATGCAACTGCTCCTATAAAAACTATCAAAATGGCTGCTGTGGCAGTGAGTAGATTTTCCTCCGTGTAAAATAATCTTCGGTGAGTGAGACATAACTGCCATTTACATTAATTAGGCAGCCATATAATGGGGTGTTCAATAGCTATTACATCATTTAAATTCTTCAGTGAGCACCTCAGCCACCCAAGAACTATCCAGCTGAACATTTCTGAGTCCATAATTTTGAAATAATCCTTTAGAGGAAGACTATGCATGGCAGGCTGTGCAGACAATTCCATTAAAAAAAGGAAATTCAGATTTATGGGATTATTGTAACAAGTGCATAACCCTATTTCTCCCTCCCAGAGTAACAGTGCTATTCATTCATTGTGGGGCAGATACTGTGTGTACACTAGTGGGTGGCCAAGGAACTTGTAGCCAGAGGTCTGCGTTAGCAGCCAGACTCACATACACAACAAGCATGCTTCCTAAACATGCTCTTACAACCCTGCAGCCTGAGAGCTATGTGGCTCAGCTGAGAAGCCCTGACTCATGGGTGAGTGTAGCTGAGCTTGAGGCTTTGCTTTTGAGGTCTTAACTTTTGCCTTTAACAAGTATATGAAGACTTTAGCATGTATATTCAATTTTGGTTGTTGATTTCGATTTTGTGAGGTCAAGCCAAAGTGTTTTGGCATTTCTGGTAATACCATACTTCCCAGAAACTATTATATGAATGTTATAATTAATGTTCTAATTATATTATTGCATATTTTAGTATATTTTAAGATTAGTGTCTCAGTCAACAGTGTGCACAGATGTCACGAAGCTAGGAGCTCATTCTGAGAGCTGAAAGAAATAAGACTGAATTTACTAACCAATACACCAGGAAGAGATTTCTATTAACAGGCCTGTGCTGCAAGTCTTCAACAGGCTGTTCAGATGCCTGTAGAAAGTCATGGTTGTTAGAAGATTGGTCAGTGCCTAAAAGTATATGAAAAGAAAGTGTTTTAAATCAGTGTTGTTTGGTACTAGTTAGGTGCTATAGGAATAGGTCCTAGCAGAATGAAAAAAAAATAATAGCCTGAAAATAAGATGGGGGATGGGGCACTATAGACTGTAAAGTTTAGGTTGTGCCTTTTCCTTCAGCATCCTGGTTCAAACCTATCAGTTCTGTTATTTTAGTCAATTGTATACTCATTTATTTCCCCTCTTAATGGTGATAAGGTACTGTTCCTTAACTGATGATTACAATGATAGAACACTGTAGAGAGCTCTCCTACCAGGGAGAACTCTTAATTGAGCATGAAACGTTTCTGGGTTCTCTGTAGTTCTGTGGAATCCCTGTCCAACAGGCAGAATGAACAGAGCTAAGCATCAAAACGCCTCTGTAGGGAGAGTGCCAGGTACTGGGTTTTTCTTCTGCAGCTCAAATTTGTGTGTACCAGATGTAACTGCTTCTCTCAGCAGCAGTGGATGTATGATCCTCTATTTTTCACATTCATTAATTTAATCAAACCAGTATAGAGGGAAATTTCTGCTTTACCAAAAATATACATTTTTATCACATGCTGTAGGGAAGATTGACTCAGAATTGGTGTTACTTACCATGGGAATGATAGCATTAAGGGGAGCATGAGACAAAGGTGGATCAAGCCTCTGGAACTGGCTATTGTTGATATATGGGACTATGGACTGGTGCATGTTGTAGCACAACAAGCTTTGTAAATTCCAGTTTTGTTTGATGAGTGAAGGTGTTTGTGTCTCAATCCGGAGAGGGAAAGAGATTCAGGCTTTTAATGAATATTCCTGTCTTGTGAAATTAGAGGCACAAACGAGGCCAAAATATCAACAGCTAGACTATTTATTACATAAATAAAGTGGAGGGATCAGAGGGGGAGAGAGAGAGAATAGGGAGAGAGAGAAGAGAGGGAGAAGAGGGAAAAAATTATATTACCACACCCCTCACCCCCAAAGACAGTTTGAGTCTGTGGAGGATAGGTGCTGCAGGAGATGTTGGGTCTGTAGAGAAACGTGCTGCAGGAGATGTTGGGTCACGGTGCTGCAGGAGATGTTGGGTCTGTAGAGAAACGGTGCTGCAGGAGATGTTGCGTCTGTAGAGAAATGGTGCTGCAGGAGATGTTGCGTCTGTAGAGAAATGGTGCTGCAGGAGATGTTGCGTCTGTAGAGAAATGGTGCTGCAGGAGATGTTGCGTCTGTAGAGAAATGGTGCTGCAGGAGATGTTGCGTCTGTAGAGAAACGGTGCTGCAGGAGATGTTGGGTCTGTAGAGAAACGGTGCTGCAGGAGATGTTGCGTCTGTAGAGAAATGGTGCTGCAGGAGATGTTGCGTCTGTAGAGAAATGGTGCTGCAGGAGATGTTGCGTCTGTAGAGCAAGGGTGCTGAGGCTTTGGCTGTAGAAGGGATGAGGTCTGCTTGAGCAGCTTCTTCAGCTCCATGAGTTGCAGCAGGCGGAACTTAGGGCAAGGAGAGAGGGTTTTCAGAGTCCAAGATCCGTTGTGTTGTGGTGCACTTTTCCTCTCTAGTTTTCTTCTACCAAGCCAGTAGTTGCTCCAGTCTTTTATACAGTTTTTTTAGCCCTTAGGCAAGTGTCCAGGTGTTGTTCCCCAGGATATCATTCTGGGAAATCATCTTTAGGTAAGTGTCCAGATATTGTTCCCCAGGAAATCTTTCTGTGTACTCAGGTGAGTTTGGGTAGCCTCTGGATGGAGGGGAGGAAGGCCTCCGTCTCCTCCTGCTCCATCTACCCACCCACACACTCATTACACATCAGGCCATTGTCCTTTCCTGGGGTATCTGATGGCTGGAAATGATCTTGTCCTGAAAGTGTGAATGCTGGGCCCTTGGGCCATTATTGTAGGCCAGCTGCAGTCCCGTGAGCAATGTTATCTTTGCACCTTCCAAGAGTCCTTCCAGTGGCTCTGCCCAATGCACATCAGCTATTGTCTGGGCAAGCAGCAAGTGATTTTATCTTTGTTGAGTCACACCAGGAGAGACAAGCTTTAGTCTCTCACAGTTTGTTAAATAGGTTAGCTAAGGTGCTTTTCTTACCAAAATCCCATATGCTAATGAGCTCACCGTGGGTGCAAGAGGGCAGGACAGCTGTGGTAGGAGGTACAGCTGATAGGGATTAGTCTCTCAAAGTACACAGGTGTTTTCTATATCAAGAGAGCTTCTGTTTGGAATTTTGGTTTTGTTGAAGAGGCCAGCTAGGCATTTGCCTCACCTGTGATGGTGCAGGAGACTGGCCTGATGTAGCTGTTATTGGGGTATTGGATACCTTCTATCCTGCCAGTACAGCTCAAGCCTCACAAGGTGTGTAGGCCAAAGAAGGCTGTGGTAAGATCAGTGTGGAGGCAAAGGAAGATTAATTAGGGAAATCAACTGGGAAAAAGGGAGGAGTACATGGTTTGGGGACTTGTAACTGGAGAATGGGCACATATAACTGCTCTAGTAAGGGGCTGAGGAATCGCCCTGTTTAGATAAACACAGTGTCACTCTGTTTTTGTGAAGACATTGCTCCCGTTTCCTGAAAATTTAACTAAGGGTGGTAGTAAATGGAGTTAAATCCACTTGGTGGCCAGTCAAGAGTGGTGTTCCCCAGGGCTCATCTTTATCCTGTTTTTATCAATGATCTGGATGAAGGGATTGAGTCCATCTACAGGAAGTTTGCAGTGACATTAATTTGGGTGGAAGTCTTGATCAGCTTGAGGGTAGGAAGGCTTTGCAGAGGGAACTTGACAGGCTGTATTGATGGGCTGAGGCTGATTGTGTGAGATTCAACATGGTTAAGTGCTGGGTCCTGCACTTTGATCACAACCCTATGCAATGCTACAGGCTTGGGTAAGAATGGCTGGAAAGACTGGCTTAGGGAATAATGGACCTAGGAGTGTTGATACAGCTGTCTGAACATGAGTCAGCATTGTTCCCACGTGGCCAAGGCCAACATCATCCTGGCCTGTATCAGGAACAGTGTGACCAGCAGGACCAGGAAAGTGATTATTCCCTTGTACTCAGCACTGGTGAGACCACACTTGGACTACTGTGTTCAATTTTGGAGCCCTCACAAGAAGACAATTGAGTTGCTGGAGCATGTTCAAAGAAGGGCAATGAAGCTGGTGAAGGCTCTGGAGAAACAGGTGTGGTGAGGAATGGCTAAGGGAAATGGGATTCTTTAGTCTGGAGAAAAGGAGGCTGAGGGAGACTCTCTTGCTCTCTACAACTACCTGAAAGGTAGATGATCTCTTCTCCCTAGTAACAAGTGATCCAATGAGTGTAAATAGCCTCAAGCTGCACCGGGGGAGGTTTAGTTTGAATATCAGAAGAAACTTCTTCACTAAAAGGGTTCTCAAACACTGAAACAGGTTCCCTAGGGAGATGGTTGAATTGCCACTTCTGGAGATGCTTAAAAGATGAAAAGATGTGGTACTGAGGAACATGGTTTAGCACCAGACTTGATAGAATTAGATAATGGCTATACTCAATGATCTCAAAACAACTCTGTGATTCTGATGCAGAGAAGCAAGATGGTGTCTCAGGTCTAATCAATACAGTGGGTCCTACCCAACATCACAGTTGTGTCTTAAGTAAATTTTCAAAGGAGTAGAAGGAGGTAGAGAGAAAAAAGATAGCCAGAGGAGTCCACTTTTATGAGGCAAAGGATGCTATTTAAGAAAGGAGTTACAAGTGAAGATGCAAGTTATTTCATGGCAAACCTGCTGGTAGCTCTGTGGTGTGTGCTGGTTCTGTGGCATGGTAGTGTGGGTCATTTTCATGTCACCCAGTTTCTAAGTAGGTTCCTTCACAAGCAGTGGGTAGTTTAATGCACGCTAATGAGAGATGAACACAGAGCCTTGTTCCGGAGAAAGCAGCTGGGACAGGGGTTGGTTTGAGGAGCTGATGGGTAGATGGCAGTACCAGCGGTCTGCTGGAGTGATTTAGCTTAAGTGACTTATGGGGGCTGTTTGGAACACCTCACTGAATCATTACAAGGCCTTTTCAGGTGATTTACCAACTACAGTAAAGGCATCTTGAATGTGTTGGCTGTTCAGCTGTTATTTTTCATTTGTCATCTCTCTTTATGTGCTACAAGTATGTGATTACCTTGAAGAGACCTTTAAACATCTCTTCAGCACTCCTTGCTGTAAATAACAAATGCATTGCTATTATATATTGAAAGGGACTGCTAGGCATTGTTTGTCTTTTTTGGTTGCTGAGATAGCCACTGGCATTTCCATTTTTAAACTATGGGAAGGTGCATTGTGTTCATTTGTTTGTCCTTATGGCAGACTATGGCATATCCTTCACAGCACAATGAAACATGATTGTGCTCAATTCCAATTTGTATGGCATTCCCATTAACGACATCTAGTTAAGACATCCATTAAAGACCCTTAATGTTTATTAACTGGACTGTGCCAATAAAGTTCTATTAGCTTCCCCCTATTAATTTAACATGGTAGGCATTTAACAGATGTCTTAATTAGATGTTACACTGAAGGCTATGAGCAAAATTAAAATTAGGTCATTGCCCTAAAAGGAAAGTTTCTGCTATGATTTGTGCTGCCACTTAGAAGGAAAAACAAACAGACCTCTCACAGGAAACCAGGGGGTTTAATTTCAGAGAACTTCAAGGAGTAATGGGTATTAAGTAGAGTAACTTGTATCAAACAACTCCAAATGGATCTTGTTCTTGCTTCACAGATTTCATTGAAAACAACGTCTACTCTTGAAAGCGCCTAAGTGTGTTTAGCTGTATTTTCAAAAGCTTTCCCAGTGTTTCTTTCCCCTAGTTTCCCACTGCTGTGAAATGACTGTACTTCCCTGTATACAATACACATCTCTAGAAAAAAACACTGTCCATTTTCCCCTCTCACAGGCAGGTCTTTGTATAATTGCAACAAGAATTGATTTCCATACCAACTATGTTATTTCCTGCCTTCAAAGGGGTCAGAGGAGCAATCTGTCATGAAAATCAGTATTGCCCACACTGATGTCAACTGATCAGTCTGGTTTGGTGATACTGAATCTGGTTTGTGTCTAAGACTGTGCCAGGAAGGTGCAGCTTCCCTGTAACTTATCCCAGGAACGGGTCCAGAAAGGAATTGGGAGCTTTGAAGGCAGACTGAGGTCTGACTGGCAGTTAGTGTTTTCATAGGACTCAGGAGGGGTGGAGATAATGAACTTTGGCTTTCTCACGGCAGATAAATGGCTTGTGTGCCCTGTAGCACAGTTAGGACCTCAGGCTGGAGCTGGCCTCCAAACACCTGTACTAGGCTTTGGTATAGTGTATGTGAGGAACTATGTTCTCTGTAAACAAATTGCCCTGTTTGGCTACAAATGCTTGAATGCTGGCAAGGAGAAACTTCTCTTCCTAGATAAAAATCTTTCATTTGATGTGGAAATTGACTTCCTAACTTAAACTGAAAGCTACCTTTATAACAAACACCACAGAGGCTTTTCTGTAACAGAAAAATGGTAAGGCTGAAGCACTCAAAGCTGAACAAGTCTCTGCTGGGGCAAGTATAAGGTCTCCACTGCAGCCACTGTTGCAGACTACTGCAAAAGGCAAATACTTATAAAAGGTTTAAACACTACAGGCTTCTTTTTAAAAGTGCTTCTTTATTAAGGGTGGTTAGTGAGTTTAGAAGACTTACCTTATGAAACTTCTAATTTCTTGTGCTCTGGTGATGCAGTGCTCACAGACAAGTGAAATAAATTGCCATCCACATTAACCTTTTAAAAATGGTAGGTCATGTATGTTTTAAAAGAGAGAGGGCATTTGTTGAAAGGTATAACAAAGACACCACATCTAAATATATATTAAAAAAAGGTTAAAGCTCTGTGAATAGAGGTTAAATATTCATAAAGCAATTTTATGGCTAATTGAAATACAAGATTGAATAGGGTCACTTGCATTTTTGAATTTCTAGCTTTAAGTGCTTCTCTTTCCTGTAATGTGTTGTGCTCCCTGCACTCTGGCATGACAATATATACTAATATAGACATATCTGATTTAACCTTAAAGTAATATGCCGTTAGCAGTAAGCACCTGATAAACAAACAGCTTGCAGGGTTGCAGTAACATGTTTAGTATGCTGATTTTTTTCATGTAAACATGTAACAGTGCTAAACACAGGGAAGGAGGAAGTCAAAAGGTAAAACCTGTCAGTTGAACCAACTTGTTTGCAGGTGCTTGCACTAGTCAATAGTGTTGATGCTGGCCCAGGAACAATTGTCAAAGCAACTGTCATCAACTACAGTCCCACTGTAAGCATACGATAGGCAGATAAAGACCAGTTTACACAGAAGGTAACAATAACATTTATCAGAGTTACAAGATAGAATTTTCATTGTCCAAACTTATGATTATGAATTGAATCAGAAGTCAGGTAATCAATAGTAATCATTTAAGTTTAATAAGGCAGAATGTTACATACAAATAAAAAAACCATAACAAGTTCCAACAGTCTGAGAGACTCCTTTAAAGGCAACACATACCAGTTAACTCTTTAGTAAGAAGCAAAGTTTCAGAAATATTTCACATAGCTATGCTATTTCCCACATGCCACAGAACCTGGTACTTAAACTGCAGGAAAGCAGCACACATTTCTATAAGTACTTCTGATTTTCCATAAAATCATAGGTCAATAGTTCCTTTCAACTTGAATTTTTTTGCAGATCGCTCACTTGCTCTAAACTGGAACTTGCTTCCATAGATGTAGGAAATGAACCCATCAATCTCCAAGCTAAATACATTGTGAAGTTTGGGAACAACTGAAAATGTAATAGGGAAGAAATTAACAAAAGTGGACTTAAAGCAAGTCCCTGTTATGAAATTATAATGACATATCAGAGGATACTATTCACACCTAGACTTGAGGTTTGCCACCTTTCAAGTTTTGTATTCTTTAGCAAGAGAAGAAAAAAACAAACACTAAAATCTCAGCATTTTAAACTGAAATTACTGAAGTAATGCTCCTTCAGGAGCATGCATTAAATGTTGCAGAGAACATCCAATGGGAATCAGGTGAATAAGCTGCATGCAGAGTCTTATATACCTTTTAATTTGTCCTCTTCAGTGATAATTTTGAAGACATGTTTAAATTCCTGTAGAATGATTCCTGTTATCCCAACGTAAGATGGGCACCTTGATTTTGTGACTGGAAGAGATGTATATTAGAAAATTTCAGATGCAGGCAGTTTATTTGCTCTTCTACAGTAGCCTCATCATTTTAAAGACTGGTTTGCAATACTCTGAAATAATGTGATTACAGCAATCATGAGTAAAACTTGCAACTGAGAGCGTGATTTTCAAGAGCAGTTGAAAAGTAATTGGTATGATTAAGTAGAGACAGAATCTATTGACATATGGTCTCAGCTATGTGGTTCTAGATTAATACTGAAAGGAATGTAAGCAGCAGCACTTAAAATACCGGAGTGTCTACTTAACTTCAGGTATAAAAGAAAACAAACAGAATACCTGTAACAATAGCTCCATGGAGATCAGCTTTTAGCAGTTTGCCCTGAATCATATGTGGTTGCCTTGAAGAATGTGGGATCAGAAAAAGTTAAGTTTACAAAATGTGACTACTGAAATCATGGTCAGAGCTTACAGAAATAGTACATAACCTTATCAATTAACTATGATGTTTTAAACAGTAACTCAGTAAACCTGGAAATACCTACTTAGTAGAAACTACACTAACTTAAAATCTCAACTTACGCATCTGGTTTAAGTCCATGACACAGGTCTCTGATATACTGTTTCCAGAGTTCATGTAGTGGTAGAAAGAGGGTGTATCTGCAGATGACAAAAAGCTTTATACAAGAACTTAATTATATTTGAAAAAAATAAATAGATTGATTGATTACTGAAGTAATCCATATCTTCAAAAGAATTAAGACTAACATTTCTAAGTTCTGTAATCTGCTCTCGCTACCTAAGTTGTGAGGTATCCCACTCCAAACAAGAAGTTTGCTTTAGAAGAAAAGTGCAAACTGCATATGCTCCTTTCATATCAACTAAAAGTGGTGATGTGTTTTAGGGGATCAAGCTATGTCTAAGACCAAAAAGATTTCCACTCTTACCTCCCCTCTTACTCTATGTTAGCAACAGCTTGAGCTTTATGCAGCATGTATTAGTTTGAGAAACCTGATGCAGAATTTACTCTGGTTACAGGTAATCTGACTTTAAAAACTGAACTCAGAAGTAACTGTATTTGGGTGTGATTTTGTGTTATATTTTGGTATACAAAAGGAAGGAGAACAGACAAGAGTGGAGTCACCATCCCTGGAGGTATTCAAAAAGGGACTGGACATGGCACTTGAAGCCATGGTTTAGTAGTCATGAGGTGCTGGATGACAGGTTGGACTTGATCCTTGAGGTCTTTTCCAACTTTACTGATTCTATGACGAGAACTGTTTTCTGATGGTGAAATGCTACAGAGTCTCAGACTAATACTAAAGGGTTATTAACCTCATATGCTAAAGGATTAGTAACCACGTGTACACACTGCTGTTTTTGTCAACTTTTGACACGGTTTCTACTTTTACTACATAAATAGGGGGAAAAACCAACTCTTACCTTTGCTGTTCAGGTTCAATTTCAAAAAGCCGCAATTCTCGCCTTTGCTTCGCAGTAAAACCTTTTGGTTTTTTCCTCTTTTGCTTTGCCTTTTTTTGGGAATAATGCTCAAGAACTACAGCTTTCCGAGTTAATATATCTTGGATAGCTTCATCTTTCATTTTTGGCATACTGCGCTTGAGGAAGGCGCTTATAAACGCTTTGGCCTCTTCTGATCCCTGAGGCTAAAGATATTTTAAAAGATATTTTAAAATATTACATTTTAATTTAAGAACTTGCTGCTGACTCGCAATAGGAATTTCAGCTCTACATACAAGGGTCTGTGTGCTGAAACTTGGCGCATGCGGTGCCGAGTTAATCGCACAGCAGTTCCTAAGAAAACGCCACGGCGTGCATTTAGCTTGAGGCGGCGCGTTCGAGCGCTAAAGCCAAAAGGAGCGCACCGGGGAAAGCCGTGCCGGCGCGCCGCTGCGGGAACAGCCCCACACCCCTTCCTCTGCTGCCTAACAAAGTTTTTATGAGATTGTGAGAAAATATTTCAACTGCCACATAACTCCCGCCAGCAGCGCTCCCGGGGTGGGCGCTTGGGGCGAGAGGAGCTGCCCCGGGACCAGCCCCGACGGCTGTCGTGCCGGGCCAGGGCTCCTCAGGCAGGAGCGGCCGTACCTGGAGGCGCGGCTCCCCCGTCTCCTCCGGCGGCAGGCGGCGGTACAGCTCCCCTGCAAGGCATACCGAGGCAGGGCGTCAGGCGGAGCCGCCACAATGCGGGTCCCGGTCGCCCACCGGGCTTACCCTCCATGGCAGCGGCCTTCGCTTCCGGCGCAGATGGTGACGACACTGAGGCGCGCATGCGTAGAGAGGTGGCTTCCGGGGCTGGCCGCAAGGTGGCGCCTGTGCGGCTGTGGGGCCTTTCGTCAAGGCCGCTGTCGTCGGGCCTTGTGAGTGGGGCTGTCCTGACGGGGAAAGTAGGGCAGGTCGTGCTTGTGCCGGAATTACTATGCGCTGAAAGTAGCTCATTGTGATTCCTACTGTGTTGAAAGTTTGCAGGGGCCCTCAGAGGTAGGGCAGATGCAGACCTGGCGCTTCGGTGGTGTTCCCAGCCCTGAGGGAACAGGAGCTCAGCCCCTTGGCGCTGGCTGAACCCAGGCCGAGCTCACTCGTAGCTGATCTTCACACAGCTGTCGTGTCCAGCACACCAGCCTTGACTCCTTTTATGAGCTGTGTGGGAGCGTCAGCAGCTATCGAAGTGCAGGAGGCCCATGTTAAGGGGGAAGCCACCCCTTTCGCTCAGGCCTTGTCTGACATCCGCACAACAAAGTCATAAAAGGTAAAGGGAAAGGTGCGTTAAAAACCTTGGTAAATGGGAGACAAAGAAAAGGCGGGGGGGAAATTGTGTATAATTGTTAGATTCTGCATTTCAGGAGACATACCATCTTGTTACCATCTCCCCCACTGCTGGTTAGGGTAGTAAATCACCCCCTTAACCTCAGATTATAGAGCCTGTGCTGATGGAGGTAACCAAGACACTTTTGTATTCTGGAAGGGGGAGCCTCAGGGGCATTATGCTAGTTTGTGGGTTATTGCCTAACATGGCTGGCACCGGTGTTCCAAAGAACTCTATGTCATAAATCACAAACCATGCTGTTACTGAAAACAGCAAGTGAACACCCCAACACTGATTTTAGTTTTGAGTAGACCATTTTATTTATGGCTGGGCATACAGAGGGTCACTACCCACATGAGAATCTGAGGATGTTACAGAGAATATGTGTAAGCATTTTATGCATATTCACTAAAGTTCTGGGACTTGATTAACATATCAATCAACCTTTCAGAGCCCATTCTTGCAAATGTTTCCCCCACCTGCGCATTCCAGTAGTCTGGCAAATTTTGGGGAAGGGTCTTCAAGAAAAATCCCTCTGACTTCCTCCCCCTCTGATGCTCTGATGTTCATAATTCCATTCCCTAGTTCATCCTGAGGTTCAGAGAAGTGTGGACTTATCAGTGAAAGTCTTAATTGTTTAGAAGCTTTCTTATCTCCAAGAAAACGGCTGGCTTCACAGTTTATTACCTTTCCTTTCACAATTCATCACCTTCTTTGAGGCCTGCAAAGATGGTCTCTTTCTCTAGCTGTGTTCTGTGTGATCTCAAAAAACCCCAAAGGCTAGCAAACTAGTCACTTTTACTCAGTGGTATCAGTGCTGGACTCTGGTTTAGCCATTGCTAAGACCAAAATTTAAAGACAGGAATGTTAAAGAGGAAAGTTACATTGCTTATCACAGCCAAAAGGTTCTACAAAAGGTGAAGCCGTGGCCAGGGTAGACTGTTAGATCAGCCATTTAAATTAAGCTAGACAGAGAACATTTAATACTTATAATTTGTTAGGTGTATGAACAGTCATGTTACTATTATTAGGCAGGTCACAGGTTTACTTCAGCAGAGATCAGGATGTAAAATTAAAAAAAAAAAATCTTACAAAATGAAATCTGGTTATTATTTCTCTCTTTTACATTAAGAAGTTCTCTGACTTGGGAGAGTAAGTTGAGCTCCAAATAGTTATTGTGGGGAAAATTTCTTGTAAAAAATGTCTCTTCTGTAACACACACCCCAGCTCATTTTCCCTAGTCATCCACCACACCAAGGTTCTTCTCATCTCACTTCTCTTGGCAGGCAAGGTTTTTTTTGCCTAGTCCCGGCCTGTCTTTCAAGGTCTCTCCAGTCATTGCAGGTCCCTGTCTTATGTGCTCTTCCCAGTAGCTAAGTGTGTCAGCTGCTCCCATACCATGCCTGTACTTGCACACCCAGCAACATGAGATCTTCGTTGAAAATCTATCCTCATGTTTCTATCAATCAAGGTAAAAAAAATCAGGAAGATGCCATTGTTGTGGTGATCACCTCCTCTTAATAACAAGTCTCTGATTCTTTCATCCTGTGATAGGACAAAGACCTGCTCATTGTTCAACACAGAGGTACTTTGCAACTGGAGCAGCCAATTAAGTTTCCTTGTCAGCCTTAGCCCAGACTCATGCTGCCCTCTGAACAGACCTGATGGTTCTCCAAATACAGCAGAGGTTGATATTCTTGTCACAGGAGGATATTGGCTTAGCAGATAGTTAAGCACTGCTTGGTAAAAAGGATACTTGGGAAACAAGTTACTGAGGCAGTATACAGGAAACACAATGATTTTGTTGAGTGCTGCTGTGGAGCAGAAAGGCACTAAAGTGATCTCTAACCGGGAATGAAATTGTAGATCTTTCTGTATATGTGTAAAGAAGACAGGGCCAGTCTCTGCAGAGTATTCAGTTTGAGCACCAGTTGGGGTTGTATCACAGACCTCCTGGCAGTTAAGTACATTGCCACAACAAGCAGATCTCTTGGTTCTACAAAGCTTGGACTCCTTGAATTGTCATTGCTACTAAGAAAAGATCAATTTTCATGAATGGAGTGCCAGGATAAGCACTATGGCTCTTTAGGGCAGTATGAGTGCTCCTTCACTGGATTTATGCTGCAATTCCTAGGGCACTTCAGGGATTAATAGTCAAATCAGTGTTGGCAGTGCTGGTGTTGTAAATCCAATGATCCAGGCTAAACTGGTGCCTGGGGAAGCCAGTCTCTTCCAACAGCTCTACATCTTCATTTTTCAATTTATCTTCAGGTATAATGTCTGTGGGACTGAGATCAGCACACTGGTGTCCCAGCAAGACAAACACCGAGCAAACATGAAAAAGAATACGTGAAGACACTGAAAACCCAGAGAACAGCTGAAGACAGTTTGCAGGTAAGAAAGAGAAAGCTCAGAAAGATGAGGAAAGTTGAGTAAAACATGAATATAAAATGAAGTGGAAATATGCAAAAAATAAACTAGAATGCCCATTTCTGAATGTGCAGTGTGACCCACTCTGCCTATCCTTCTGCCTTAGTTGTAGTTTTTTACATCAAGTAGAACACCTTGGAATAGGGTTATAGTGATGTAAGTCCTTAATATATATTATTAGTACCAAGTTATGGGTGCTAACATTGTAATTTCTTGTTCTATTAAATCTCTGTATGGCTTTATTTATTCCCCCCAATAATAATACAAAAAAAGTAAAGTACATGCAGTCCCCCAGTACTGAAGCAATCTAACTGTGTGCACTAGGGGGCCATATTGCTGTACCTATAGGTGCTGCTGAATTACAGTGGTTGGGGGAAAAAAATGTAACTCTGTGGGCCAGGCTAGGTAACAGCTGTGTCCTGGGTAAAGCTGAGTAAATGTGGGAGCAATTAGAGAAAGAGCTTTATGCTGACAGTCACAGAAAGCTAAAACTTGGGATGCAGAGTGGCCAAAGATGGTAATTAAAGATATTTGTGTGACACAAGAATAGAAGGTAAGTGCTTTTTTAGAAAAAAAGAGAGTAAGTGTTAACTGAAGCAAGAGATGAGCAGAGGTGACTGAAATGAACTATGTGTGTGAAAAGTGACTGGTCTATAATCACTGTTATACTTTTGCTGACTGTCATTGATACAAGAAATAAATACTGTAATTCTCTAGGAGTGCCTCAGCCAGCATTTGAACTCTCAAGATCAGTATAGCCTATTCCTCTTGGCCAAATTGTGTTAGCAACTGAATGTGGTCTCTAGGGACGTCTGTACTGGTGAAAATAATTTCCATTTAAACCCTTTGGAACTTATTTCTTCTATGCAGATGTCAAGCTTCTAATACAATTTCCACCCCCTTTCCCATGACTGTGCAATAAGCAGTGTGTAGCCAGCCTATGTAAGTCCCATGGCTGTCCCATCATGCCACCACTGCTGATGCTCTGTGGTTGCTGCCTTCTCTTGCCAACACCTTCTCTCTGCCTGGCCAGTAGTGCAGGGCCACTCCATGCCAGCATTTTTCAGGTGCCTTGGCTGACTATATCATGCCTTACCTAGCCTCCTCCTAGTTCAGCTCTGACATGTCAGGGCAGCGCTTGTGTGCCATGTGCAATATGTTTACTGGCATTTGGTGCTTCTGTCTCCCTGGAACAGGGAATGGTCTAGGAAGGGGTCATGGGGGGGGGTGGGGTGGCAGCAGGCAGGCAGGGTGAGAATTGGCCTTCAGCAAATGGGTGGGCAGAGTATCTGATGTTAGTAGCCTGAATTTTCATTTTGTGTCATGGTATGTTTGCTGGAGAAGTAAGTTGTGTGTGTGGAAGGCCAGGCTCTCGCATTAGGGATTTGGTTGGCCAATTTTAGATGGCTGTGATTGGTTAATGAGTGTCACCTTTTGATGTACCTTGTATCTCTCAAGTTTTTCTTTTCCACATACTTCTCCATAAATTTTTATGCTTCATAAGCTTGTCTTTAACTCATGGATCAGGATGAGATGTGTGTCTTTGTCATTTCCCTTCCAGCTCATAAATTACTCTTTCCAGCTGAAGGTTCATTTACAGTCTTGGCTTCTTGACATCTCAAATGGCAGCTGCTGCTTCAGGGTAAATTCATAGACTAGCTTTCTGAACATGATGGAAATAAGAAGAAATTTGGAAACAAAATCCTTTGTAACTTAATAGCACAGAAATCAGAGGCAGATAATAACCCCAGAGTGTTTTCAGAAAGTACCCCTGATACAAAAGCCGGCTTGTGAAGTGAAGCCGGAGCTACGGTGGCTCTTTGGGGGCTGGCTCAGCCGTGTCGAGGCTGGTTTCACTAGAGGGCAGCCCAAGACCGGGGCCGGCTGCTGCACTCCGAGCCTCCTGTGCTTACTGCTGCTGCCTGCAGTGATCACGTAACCAACCGTTCCGAGTGTAAACTTAAAAATTGCTTCCTCTTTTGGAAGAAATTTGCCAATTTTCAGCTTCCGTTTGTATACAGGATCACAGGATGTTAGGGGTTGGAAGGGACCTCTGGAGATCATCCAGCTCAACTCCCCAGCCAGAGCAGGACCATAGAATTTTGTGCATGTCACACAGGAATGCATCCAGATGGGTCTTGAATGTCTCCAGAGGAGTTCCAGTGCTCTGTGACCCTCACAGTAAAGAACCCTCCTACAGCACCCTCTTGTGCTGTAGTTGATATCCATTGCCCCTTGTCCTATTACAGGGTGCAATTTAGGAGAGCCTGTCCCCTCCCTCTTGGCACCCAGCCTGCAGATATTTATAAACATTTATTAAATCCCCTCTTAGTCTTCTCTTCAGATGCAAAAGCCCCAGGTCTCTTGGCTTCTCCTAATAGGACACATGCCTCCAGTTCTCCCATGCACCAACCCCTTTGGCATCCTCAGTGGGAAGAGGATTTTGAAGGAGTTCAATTTCATTGTTAGTTAAGCAGGCTACTTATTTAAACACTGATATAATCTGCTATCAAAACAAGAAGCTATAGCCCTCTTAAAATGTCAAAAAGCTCAGTGACTTCAGAATACCTGGAGATTACTGCAAGCTAGAACTGCCCAGCTTTGTCTCGCAGAGCAGCACTAATAAACACTTGCCCCCAAAACAGTAATGAGGAGTCAGTAAGCCGAGGCTTTGGCAGCTGGTTTGGTTTTCCTGCTGCTGAGATCACGTGTCATCCAAACACACATGAGGCTGACAGACAGCACTGCTGTTCCTCAACAGTTTGTATTTTCTAATTAATGCCAGCATTCTGCATTCATGTATTATTCCATGAGTCTGTCTTACAGTCATTACTTTGGCTGTGCTTTGAGTCTCATCTAGATATTGTTGAATATTTTACTATAAAACGTAATTTATGGTGGCTCATATGATAGGGATGTATGATGCAAAATGAGTATAAAAATGGATAAATTATAAAGTAATAATAGCAATTGAATAGTTTAACGTATTTCATTTGGTTTTGGTTAAACTATATGCAATTAACATAGTTCATTAGAATTTAAAAAGAATACAAAAGAGAAAGGTTTTAGGGTAAAAAATCAGTTCTGTTGGTTTTTCATCTAAAAAACCCTTAGACCTTTTCCTAGAAAAGGGTTGTCAGAAATATGTTCCTGCATGTTGCTGTTTGTAAGAGAGTGTAATGCAAAACAATGCCTCAAAGAGCTTGGTGCTGCAATACTGTGATTACTGAAGTATTCGTGCTTCTTGTCACCTCTAAACCTCCTGGCACTGCCAGGACACCCACATGCTCCAGGACCACCCACAGTTGAGTTCTTAAACAAGTGTTTTATGTCTGCTGTGTGTAATTCAGCCTCAGGGCGCTGGGGTAAGATGAAGCAGTTCTTACTACAACTAAGGTGACAGGAAGGAGGAGGCACTTTTCACACAAGGCTTATGTTAAAACAATTTGTGCTTTACTGAAGGATCTTTTGCTGCATTTCCATTTCTCTGCTTGGGGCAGAGCTCAGGTAGAGGGCACCCTTCAGCTCAGGGGATTCTTGCTGGAACCATGGGGACTACTCCTGCTGCCCCAACCCACAGAGGAGCAGGAAGCTCCAGACATCTAGGGCAGCATATGCAGTGCAGCCACCTCCTGCACAGCTCGGTGCCAGCAGGTGCTTCATGCCAAACAGCCTGCATGCCTGGAGTTGGGAACTGGGATGAAATCCCAAGAAAGTTGACAAGATTCATTGATCAAACAGGTAGAAGTTTATCATTTTTCCTCTGTAACAAGGCATCCTTCTGATGCCCTGTTCCTGCCAGAGTATGTCAAAGTAACACAATTCCTTGAGGTCCCTTCCAACCCGGTGTTCCATGATTCTGTGATGCTGTGGATTAGGCTGTCAGGAGTGAATCATTCTTTGTAACAAAAGGAGAAAAATAGTCATAGCATCTGGAGGTTTTGACTCCTGCTGCAGGCAAGGTCTTTATGAGTGGTGGTCAGGATGGTCAGCTGCTTTCATGCAGTGGTGAGGGTTTTAGCTCTCTGCTTGTGAACTGATTGCTTCTGATCTGATGGTGTGTGGTGGGGCAGTGAGGGGGTCAGTGCTGCTGGATTGCTTTGATGATTGTAAAAAGAAAAAAAGCTCATCCAAAGCCAACCCAAACCCCCTGTTTGAGGTCAGTGCTCTAGTAAGTGCCTTTAAAAGAAACAATAACCTGGTGCAATAGAAAATATTTTGTCCATCTCTTCAGTAGAAATCTGATAAACCACAGAAAGAGGCAGGTGTCCAAGGAGATAAAAGTAATAAACGTGGCTGCAGTTCTGGAGTGAGCTGGCCTGTCAGGCTGGTAATTAAATGAAAGCCCCTTTCAGGAAATGCTGGAAGTTAATAGATATACATGGAGATGCCAATTAATTTACCTCAGCTATGTATGTTAATTTCAGCATGAGATTAATCAATATATTTTGCAGTGGGACAAAATAGCCGGTGTGGGAGAGCAAGGCAATTATTTCAGGTGGTAGAGGTTATTAAGCACCATGCACTTCTTAGGACAGTAGATGAGAAAACAATAATTTAAGCAAAGTCTCTAACCAGAATTAACTAATCTCACAGATTTATAACTGACCTGAACACACATTTGCAGACAGCTACCAGGGGATCTTTTGCTTTGTCACAGCTCAGTAGATACAGAGCCCTAGTTAGCACAGAGCTTGAGTCACTGTGTTGGTGTGGTTTGACTGGATTTCTGAGAGTTACATGAGTGTGAAATGAGGAGTGCTGCAACTGTGAATTATACCCCCAGGAAGAACAACAGTTACCTGAGACTGCTCTAAGCTTAAGGATGCTGTGGTAGGTGTACAGAGGTGGTACAAGAAAGGGCTGACTGCATATATAAGCGTGCTGGTAATCAGCACAACTGCACATGCCACCTAAGCTTCTGCTTAGGACCTCATCATCTTTAGTGATGTGGCACTTACTGCTGACAGTTCTGCCCAGCTCCTTCTGGTTTGTGGTTGCCCTGTCCTGGAAGAAAACAAATTCTGAAGCCAGATGGATGTCGAAGTGGCAGAGATGTTTGCCTGATGCAAACGGTTTGTGCGTGCATGTTATGGTCCCTCTCTGAGGTAATTTCTGACCCTTGTGTCCAGTTTCCAACGTGTTTGACACAGCCATCATGCTGTCATATAGCATCCCTGCAGCTCTGGTACACACAGCTGCCTGCCCTAGAGGGCAGATAAGCCACTAATATTGTGTGCTGTGCCCTGTGGCGAGTCCAGAGTTGCTGGGGCTTGCTGCTGTTGTGTGCCAACACAGGGCTTCCACTGCCAGCAGCACAGGATTGTGCTGCTTGTACAAATGAGGTCCCACTTCCAGGTGTGGCAATAAGAGCATGACTATAGGTATTTCAGCTCTAAACCACAAACTGCAGCACAGCAGGCTTCTTTCTGAAAAAAACTCTCTGATCTGTAAACTTGCCAGCATTGAGGCAGCAGAAAGCAAAGCATAGTTTCCTTTGTTTCCCTCTGCCTTAGAGGAGGAGTATTTCCTTGCCCTTCAGCGTGATTACAGCGCATTTACCAACACCTCTTTCTGAATTCCAGACCTGCCTCTTGGAACAGTCACAAGCAAGAAGTGCTTTTTTTCAGAGCAGTTAGCACAAGGGTAAAGTTTATTTAACAAAAAGAATAGTTCCAGCTGAATTCACATTGTGAAATTACAGGTCCGTTTAAAGCAAAATAGAAATGGTGGCAGGTTAGGGTCAGGGAAAGAAGATAATGACTTGTTCTGCAAAGTGCATCCAACAACCATATTCAGAATGTTAAGGGTTTTTTTATAGGACATTTTTCTTTTCTTTGTATAATTGTATGGAAGAATAGAAGTAAAATAAAAAAAAAGAGGGGGGGAACCAACCCACAACAAAACTGTACTAGATGCTGAAGGCAGGCTTGAGAGTTGCTCAGGGATGGCAAGTGGAGACTTAATAGTGAAATCAGATGCTGACTGATTTCAGAGCTGTAGGCTCTGTCTGTGCTGTCATGGACCAGGACAGAGGTCTGTGGCCTTCCTGTCTGCTCATGTGTCCCCAAGGGATGTCTTCCTTGTGCAGCTGCCCAGGGCAGGACCTGTGGGGGCATAATCCCCACGAGGGCTGGCCTTGGCTGCACACTCCCTTGTTTTGCAGCCACTCCTGATCACGCAGAAGTCACTGCAATCACGCAGAAGTCACTGCAATCCTTTTTGTTCCAGACTGCAGCTGTCAAAACACAAATTTTTCATGAGAAGGAGGGTTGCCACCAGTTTATCAATACAATACTTTAAGTATAGTTTGCACTTGCCACCCTGGCTACAAGACAGTGGCTGCTACATCTCCTTGCAGCCACTGCTGTTAAGTGTCCTTCCGCCCCTGCTCTGAGTGCCCCTCTTTAGTGTTACCATAACACCAGGAAGTGAGGTAGAAACAAGCCCGGGAATATTTTAGAAGTCCTACTTGTATCTGCCCCGTGTGTTTCCCTGTACCAGCAATGAGAGACATGGAGGAGTCAGGAGCCCCCATATCATTACAGGAAGAGCTCCTGTGCCTGTGAGCACATCTTAATGAAGCTCTCCCTATTGTCTGAGGCCATGTGAGATTACCAAAGGGTCTTCCAGGGATTTTAAGAGACTTTGGGGCAGGCCTTAGTGTATCTCTGTCTCAATGCTACTGAGTCCTACTGGGCCCTTCCATGGCCCTGCCACTTAAACAGAGCTCATATTTATAGTTGTTCTCTTCTTAAAAGTTAGAATGACCAAAAATGATAGAAAGAATAATTTCCCAAGTTATGCAGGGTTCATAGTTGCCTCCATTTTTGCTGCTCACACAGACATGCAGGGTCAGTTTTGGGGGTAGAAAACAGAGATGTTCAAGTTGCTAGTGAGTATACCTGCAGACTGTAGCTCAACTGCTCTAGCCCAGTAGCACCAAGAAGTATTCTTGCTTGGAGCCTTTGTTCTGTCCAAGCATCTGAGGAGGTGTTTGCACAGGCCGACTTTGAGCACACCTTCAGACACAGCACATTGCTAGCTGCAGCTGCACTCTGAGGTCCTGGTGCTGCCAAGAGCTGTGAGTTTAAAACTAGCTGAGCCTCCCACATAGCAACATGATTTACGAAACCACTAAGATATTGGGCCAGCCTTGTAAATCATTTTAATTATTTCACTAAACAGGTTGTGGAGATAGATCAATAGAAAATATGGCATTTAGGCTTACAATGCTGTGCATTTATTATGGAAAAGAAATTATATTAACTGATTTAGGAGCTAATAATAACTGAAAATAACAATATAATGGAAACCTTCCAATCCTGCACTTTGAAAGCAGGATACAGCTAAGAAACAGTCTACCCATTTTAATCTCCATCAAGTATACATAGCAATTTTTTGACTCTCAGAGAAATGTCAGTCAAGTACAAGTAACTTGCAGACTTTCAGCATCCCATAAGGTACATTATAATAAAACACAACCAAAGAAACTGTCATCAACCATTTTTACGTACTGGCAGGGTCACACAAACCAGGCAAAAGAAAGATAAGGAGATATACTGCAATATAACAAAGTGGAGGTGTTGCACAACAGGGGCTATTTTTCACGTGCAGTTGCTATTTCCATGAGATTGTGGTTAGTGCTGCTCGGTTTGAAGGGCACTTTTCTCTCTAAAATGCTGGGGGGTTTGTCTCAAACATCTAAATATTAAATATATGCTAGGTACGTGAAATATATATACAGGGGATGGAAAATAAACCAGAACATAACCCTAATCTCTCCTGTGCAGCAAAAGCCAGGTGTCATCATTCTGTACCTGGGGTCAGCATTCCTCTATCACAATTATTTCACTGCAGTTAAACCAAATCTGATAGGCTGTGTCCTGGTTTTCTTAATGCATGCATGTTAGTCACCTGTGCTGGTAAAGTAGCTTCTCCTGAAATAAGCTGTGTGTTGTGAGTATTTAATGCCTTATTGGGCATTGAGTAACTAAGCAGCCACAACTGGGTAGAATTTGAACTGCAATCAGATAATGCACCTACTGCTCATTGGAAAGCCTGCAGCCTACTGATAGGCAGTTGTCACATCAGCTATCTCCACTCTGGCTTGCAGGCAGAGCTAAGCCTTTCTTTAGGCCTTCAGGCTAGATACCATTTGAATGATGCACTCGATTGCACCCCAATTAGCTAGGGATTCATGACAAAAATTGTTATCAGTGAGTCTGTTTGGGAAAACACAGTATTTCACTACTTGGTTCAGCATAACAAATAAAAAACCTGCACCCTTTTAAACCACAGCAGAATGAAACTTTGAGCTGTGGCAAATTGTGCTGCTCCTGCTTATTCACCTGTCTCCTTGAGCTTCATCCAGGTCTCAGAATGCTTACTGTTGCTCAAATAAAAATAAATGGCTTTAACGTAACTGCAGAGCCAACTGAGACCATTCTCTGTGCAGGCTGTGGAGCACATCTGTCAGCAGGTTAGTTTTAGTGTCCTCAGGTAAATGGCCCCACAGCTTCCCATATGCCCCCCTCCTCCCTTGCCATTTTGCAGTTGCACTCTCCAGTTAGCAACAGCAGCCTGGGTCGATGTTTTGCCCAAGTCCTGTAAATGACAGCAACAAGAGATGAGCACTGAATGAAGGGCAATGTACTGTGTGAACACATGGTGATTTCATGGCCCTGAACAAGAGTAGTGCTTTCTCTGGTGCTGCTCTGCTTCAAAACCCTGCAGCGTTAATGTCTGAATTATCCTGGGTAAAGAGCCTAAACTTGGTTGACTCTTCAATGCACATTTACTACCAGGTTGACAAACTCTTTCTGAACCCAGCAAAGCTCCATGTGTTCACTTTTGAGATGGTTTGTTTTAGTGAATTGCTTCAGTCTAGCATAGGTAGCATTATGATCTCTCTGGTCTTAAAGTAGCTCACTCTGGGCTTAATTGGGGAGCTTTTAAGTTCTTAGAAAATATTGCAAAAAGTTCAACTTCTGTAGCAAGCTGGATTTAGTTCCATTTAGTCAGGCTTGATATTAGTGTTACAGCGTGGATTTTGGCAGGTGCCTGGTATGTATTGCTAATCACTGCTGGCTTGGGCCTGGGCTCCCCCCATGTGGGCAGCAGCAAGGCGAGCCTTTTTGCTGGCTCTCCCTGCGTGCTGAAAAACAGCAAAGTGGCCACATCAGCAAGCCCACCACAGGACCAGTGCACCTGTATGTATGCAGTTTTGGTCTTCCTCTCTAGTCAAACTCTGCTTGCTTCTCTGAGATCAAAATGCTAGAGTTACTCATTATTAAAAGGATTTCGCTATACAAGAGTCTGGCTGCTGACTTTAATGGGACTCAGGTAGAGCAGATACAAAGTCATTAGCTCAACTAGCCACTTAAACAGAGGTTCATTTTTACCAGGATTGCAATTAGCACCTTGCTGTGCATGTAACTAACTTGACACTTTCATACCACTATACTATAAAAGGGGAACTTATACCCAAGCACTCAGTAAGTGGATTACCCTATTATCATTATTTGTGACACCAAATGATTGTATTTTTACTGTCTTGCACTGAATTAACATAAATGAATCACAAATGTGTGTGTATTTGGTAGAGATCATAAAATAACTGATGTTTCCTTAATCAGACTGTATGTCTTCATCATCTCACTTGATTTTGTTGCATTCAGTTTCTCTTGTGCCCTTTCTTCAGTGCTGCATTTCCCTCATCAGTGGCAGACATGGTTCATCTAGGTCATCACTCAGCAAAGTTATTTCTTGGCTTAACTCAGGATTTAGATGTGCACACCATGTCCTTGTCCAAAGATTTATCAACTTTCCCAAGCAGGCACAGCTCCCGGGCTGACTGCTTGACTTAGTCACAGCAAGGCATGTTGCACAGTTACTTGCAGCTCTCTGGAGCTTAGAGCAATGTACATTCAGTATAACCATGTGGGCTGTTTCAACAACATCCCAGTTGCTGTTGGAGACACAGAATTAGTCTAACTGGGGAAAACAGGCTTTTAAATCCTCAGGCCCTTGAGCTTCCCTTCAGGAACCAGTGAGGGAATTTTCCTTGTGCTCCTGTTGGCCTTGGTGGCTGGAAGTTGGGGGAGAGGCAATGGCTGTCCTGCTGGAGCAGAGCACAAGGATGAACTGGGATGCTGGGCAAGAGATGTCCTGAGCTACACTGTCCATGGCTCTGGGACCCTAGCAACCCAGCCACTGCATCCTGCTTTCAGTGAAAGAAATCAAGTCCTCACCATCATGTTGGTGATGTACATCTCAGAGTACTGACTTTCCCTTCCCCCAGGGCTGCCTGATGTTCTGAGAGCACACTGGTTCCAAGGGGTAATTCCATTACTGGGCCCTTCACTAAGGTCTGGCCAAGATGTTCGTATCTAGGCCACACCAACCCATCATATTGCTGCTCTTGGGAGGGAAGGATGAGGCAAATGAATGAGGGGTGTCAAAGTCCTGACATTGCTCTTCTTTATACAGTGCAGGAGCCCTGCCTGTGGGGCTGGTGACATGTTTTTTAGAGCTGCAAAGACAGTTGATTCATGACATACTGACAGGTATCAGTCACTTGGATCAACTCTGACAACTCTGAAACCACTGAAATGCAGCCACCCAGAACACTAAATAAATTACAGCATATACATTAAAAAGAGACTCTATCCTGTAGGAAATAGTGGTTGATAGTAGGCTGAAGGGAAGGTTTAGGCTGGATGTTAGGAAGAAGTTCTTCACAGAAAGAGTGACTGGCCATTGGAATGGGCTGCCCAGGGAAGTGGTGGAATCACCATCACTGGAAGTGTTTAGGATGAGACTGGTTGAGGCACTTGGTGCCATGGTTTAGTTGATTAGATGGTGTTGGGTGATAGGTTGGACTTGATGATCTCAAAGGTCTTTCCTGGTTTATTCTATTCTATTCTATTCTATTCTATTCTATTCTATTCTATTCTATTCTATTCTAAATGTAGAGCTAAATCTTGTGTTTACCATAGACTATAAATACAGAAGCACTGTTAAAAAAAAATAGATTCAAAACTGTTGTTAAAAACCACAGCACTTGGAAATCAGAAGCATACTGCTGTTTTCTGCTGATGCAGCTGGCTTTGACTGACAGCCTAAATATCAACAGCTGTCTAGATAATATGTACATCACCCTGAAACCCAAAATGAGTTAGTGATAGTCACTGGATTGTTAGTGCAACTTACAAATGTAAGAAGTATTTAGTAATGAAGAATTCCTATTCTGAGTTGTTAAAATGATCAATTACTTTCAAGGCAAATGACAAAATGGAAAAAAATTGATCCCATTTTCATGGTTGTTTTATTCATCCTGCAGAACACTCTTGAAGTCTTACCTGTTGCTTACTTTTTCAAGAGCATAAATGCAGCAATGAGTTAAAGTTTTGGGCAGATCTGGTCATGGGATACCCCCACAAAAAAACACACCAAACCCTAAAGCTTAACTTTGAGCAGCCTTTTGCATCTTCCCCAGAGGGAACCCCCAAAATGTCCTCTTTGAAAAGTGTAATCCTCAACTGAACATTTTTAGTTAGTTATCAGTTATTTCATTTGTATTAAACTACAGATGATTTTCCATACAAGATTTAAGAAACATTTTAACAATGGCAGGTAACCAAATCTGTAGGCAACAAACAGGGAAATCCATTAAGTAACTCTACAGCCCAGTCTGATTTGACTCAGTGTAATGTGATTTGCTTGGAATGTACATAGTTGCTATAATGAAAAGGCTGCCAGTCACTAGAGGAAAATTAGGAGATTTTAATCCATTCATTGACATCAGCATGGATTTTTCAAAAGCCCCACCACGTTCAGCACTATACTTTGGATTGTCATTGATGCAGAGCCCAGCCACCTATTCCCCCCGGCTGGCTCCACTTACAATAATATCCATCTTTACTCAGCAGAGATTGCTGGCCTAAAACCAGCATGGTCTAAACCCAACCAAAACGATCCTTTCTCTTCCGTATCCCTTGTCCAACCACATGGCCATGCCCAGAGAACAGTGTTGCTGTTGCTCTAGGGCAAGACAGGGTGCTGCACAAACTGCTGCTCCTGTGTGAACAAAACCTAAACCTGTCCCATGCATGCCCCCTGCACTGGGCTCTGCCTCAGGACATCTCACCAGAGAGTGAAGCCCTCAGCCACTCTGCAGCCCCCCTACATTGAAGCTCAGTGACCTGCAGTACTACAAGGCTGCTGGGGGACAAAACCACCACAAAACCCAAAACAGCAAAGAGGAGGAAAGAAAAATGCCACACATTTTCCTCTGTTGTAAGCAAATGTTTTACCATTTTAACACTCTGATGGTGGAGCGTCCCTGGGGTGACAGAGGTGGTACACTCATGGGAAAGAAAGTCACCAGGCTGCTGGGGCACAGCTGCCCTGACAGGACTGAGCAGAACACCCCCACTCTCAGCAAAACCAGGCAGCACGCTCGCTTGCTACAAATTAATATTCTCACAACAACCTCCCCTCCAATCAGTCTTTGCTAAAAGCATTAATTAAGACTTTAACATTTTTGATCCCATCAATTTTCTGTTCTCTTCTTATTAAATAGATGTACTAGGGGAGTTTGAATAATAACTGCCCGAAGTTTGGGGCTAATGAATAAATGAACTTTGCCAGCCTCTGGCTATGCATGAAATTTACTGTGCAGTAACAAATGCAACAGAGGCAGCTCATACATTAACCAACCTAGTTTTGACATACGAGTTTAGGAGCACATTACTTACTAATTCCATGTGAGACTAAGCTCCAAAATGTTTTATGCAGGAAGTGAAAAATGACACGTTCAGTCTTTTGCATTCTCCATCACAGCACAAAGCTGCTCACTTGCCCATCTTCCCTTTGATGGGTCTCTGGCCCTCTTGGCACACACAGGGATGTTCTCAGGCCTGCACATTTTATTTTCCTTGTGAGTTTTGCCAGAAACAGAACATACCAGGAACTAGGTAATTTTGCTTTTTTATTTGCTAGAGCTTGGCACTTGGAAGGTCATCTGTGTGCTATAAAACTACTTCTGTTCCATGTATTTTTACATGTGCACAGCTCTAGCATCAGCTCTGTTATGCTGTTGTAAATCCATTTGCTTTGGTAGATATCCATTAACTCACAGTGAATTTATAGCAGTATAACTGTGAGCAAGCTACACCTGATGGTGCAGACTGGAAATATTACAAGGAAAAGTGCAAAGTTCTATTGATTTTTCTCTCAGGAAAAATGTGTTTCCTTATGATTATATTACAGATGATTCAGCTCTGGCCCCTAACAGCCATTAGTCGTGTTTCCCAGCTCAGCTGCTTGCTGACTTTGTGAGGAAGAGAGTGAGAAGGAGTGGCTGACTGTGCTGTCCCCCAGTAGGGGGACCAGGGACCATGTCCCCCTATGCCTGGGGATGCACCCATCCCACCACTGGCACTGGAGAGCTTTCTGCCCAGCTCTGCTTGGCACTGCAGGAGACAGGCCACCTTTCCGTGGCACTGCAGTCCAAGCACTTATTCCTAATCGATTCTGACAGCAGACACCACAAGGAATGCCGAGATTTATGAAAGAGCAAGATTTGCCACTAGCCTCTGTACAGCAAAACCTCACATTGCCCTTTGTAAACACAATCAGCAGAAGTGAGGCAGTTGCCCTTTTCAGAAGAGCGAGCACTCTCGAAGGACAGATGTTTTAGTAGAAGTCCTTAACACACAAGCAATAAGGCTCCACATTTTTACCTTTTCCCACCAAAATCTTTCCCACTCCTTTAAATGTTTTTTAAAGACTAAGTACTGTGCTGAAGGCTGCAGCCCCATCCTCATTCAGTTATTTCCCCTGCATTACACAAATATGGGGCCAAACACAGGACGTCTGTTTTGCAAGCAAGCTGGTTTGAATGTAGGAAGCCAGGGCCCCAAAAAGCTGGAGGACTCATTCTGCACAGTTTTGAAAGCAGAAATATAGTGAAGGTAAAGGTAGAGCCAAGTTATCTTGGCACTGGGAATGAGTTATCTCTGCATGTGTGCAGGTCTTCACTGGAAAGAAAAGATGCCTGTTGTGCTTGTTAGAAGAGATTTTTTTTAAATCAAATCCTCAGGTTATTGTTTAGTAGTTCTAAGGCTTTATAGGGAATTGGAATATAAGAATTGTTATTCCTACTGCGACACACTTAATTCTGATCTCAGGATAAAAAAGTTATTTTTAGTTGCAGATATAATATTTTTTCACCTTTAATGTGATTAAAGTTTGTAAGACCTTGATAATTCTACTCCTGCTACTGCACACAAAACTGCCACATCCCTGTGCAGGTAACAGGCTACAATACAAATGCAAGATGATGTATCTCCTCTCCTGTTTCCTGCAAACCACACAGCACACAGTTCAAGACATGATGTACTCCATCTGTGATGAACCAACAGTAGCAGATAATCTGTTTACTAAGAGACCATGCAGAGGTATGGCTGCGGTTGAGATAGAAGCATAACCACTCCTAGATACACATGCTTCAAGCATCACCTATTTATTTAGATAAATTTAGGCAGATTTTCTTCTTTCTCTGTTGGGAAAGAATGTTTTGTTTCTCTCCCTTAGTAGGAAGACAAGTCACCTAGAGAGATTCACTGCCCTTGACAAAAAGCAGCCGTGAGCTCACCAGAGGACCCACAGTTCAAACCCAGGCTGGTTTATTTTCATGACCAGCCATTACTTGAAGGGTTGGAATTCCCATAACATTATAGATACACCTCTACTGTGAATAACTGTCCTTGACAAGTTCCCAGACATGAATGCCATTATTAATTCCAGCATGGTCTAGAATATAGATCTTTTTTTCCCCATTTGTCTTTTCCATTCAGGTTATAAAAGACTTACCTTCCTGGGCGCATATGGAAGCCAAGGACTGTGCTCTTCAGTGCCTCACAGTCTGATGCACTGCCAGCCTTGCAACAGCCACCTCCCTGAAGTCTTTTCAAAGATGAGTTCGGGTTTCTGCAGGAGGATTATGGATTACTCCCCAGTCCGCAGGATACCAGAGCTGGCATTAAGGGAATGAACATTCTTACAAAGATTTTATCACCTCCGGTGCACTCAGAGGAAAGCTCACGAGGTAAGACAAGTGTCATTTTTAAAATCTGAATACAACTTACCTTGACTGTTGCACTGTCCATCTGACTAGGTCTTTTCATAAACTGCTCAGAGATAACTGAGGGCACCAGAGGAAAATACAGCTACAGCTTGTGACAAGCTGCCAGCACATTCCTCTGTGGGCTTTGCAAGTACAGGGGTGTGTAATGAAGAACTGATTTCAGTTGTATTCAATTTGTGACACACCTTCCCTCAGTTCTCTGTGCTGTGACAAGGCAGGGAATGGACACAGCATGCAGCCTTCTCATGCAGTTTCAGGAGACAGGGACAGGCACACACATCTGTAAAAACTTTATTTCAAAATCTTTTTATTCAACTGTTATTCAGCAATATACAATACAGTTTATAAACAAATGTCTTACCTTGTTTCCAATCTTCCTTTAAAAATAAATATTATTGACAGTGAATATTAATTATGGCAAGATGTACCTTTTTAATTAAAATGTCTCCGAAAGAAATAATTTAATTAAAAAAAGAAAAGGAAATCCAAAAAAACCTAAACACAATAATCTACTAAAAATATTTCCTTTCTTAGGAAGGGCTTTGACCCAACATCTTTACATATTGTCATAAAGATAACTGCTCAACAGTTCGTGCAAAATGAAGAGTCAGAGGAAAGGTTTAGAAAAGAAAACAAAAATCACATCAAAATAGAGAAATTATAAGTGCCATGCACAGAGCAGGGCTTTACACCATAGAATAATGCATCTAGTTTCCAGACTCTATGTGGTTTACTTTCTGTGGCATCCCCAAAAATATGTTTTTCCCCCCATGTAGAATTTGTCATGCTGCTTCAGTCTCTTTCTGTCCATCTTTAAAACTGTAGGTAAATTTTTTTTTTTGTCAGGGATTTGTTCTGGTTTTAAATAGGTTCCTTTTAGTTTGGCTGAGGAGTGGAGGCAGCAGTCTGTCAGTGGTTTACTAATAAATGTACAAGCTTATGCAGTATTAACAGGGACATATATAGGAGTGGGTCTGTAGCATAAATAGGTCCTGTACCTAGAAAAGAAAGAGACAAGGGAGAGAAGGAGATTTAATTCTTTGTCTTTTCCAATATAGAAGATTAAATGCAGAAGAGAAATATAGGAAGATTTATTTTTATCACTTCAGAGCCAGGGGTCAGAAGCTTAATTTTAATAGTAAAACAGCATCCTCAAGCTATTCAACTCAAATAGCTTTCTCTTCCCCCTCCCAAATCTAACACCACTTAGGTCATTTCATTATGCATTACTAATGGATGCCTAAACTTGGCTTCAGCCAAGTTACCAGCAATTGAGATTTCTATAAATACACCTTAATCTGGTATATGGTTTCTTGAGAAATGACAGGTATCAACCACCCATAACTTTAAAGGAAATGACAAATGCTGCAGCTGTACTCCTTGATTAACAGGACATGAACCCATTTCATTTGGAATGGGAACAGCAAGACCTTGACATCTTCTTTACCTTTTACAGGAAAGAGCAGAATTTTAAATAAAAAATGTGCACAGGAGCTGTGGAAACACAGAGGTGGGATGTGGAACACATCTGTTACAGTCATTTCATGCAAGCCCAGGGATGGCAAGACCGCTCCTGCTACTATGAGGTTACCTTGGTGGCACAGCACAGGGCTGCAGGGGTAGCTGTGTAGGTGCCAGCATGGAAAACAGGTACCTGCAACTTTATGGCTGGAGGAGGAGGATGCAGCTCTCCTTAGGCAGAGGCAGACACCAGTGCCCTTCGCTCACAGCAGGAAGTGGTATCCGTGTCCATACTGAGCTAACAAGGTTGTTCCTGCCTCATATTCACTTACATTAAGATACTATTCAGGGTTTTTATTTTCTAGGCACCTGCACCAAAAAAGAGGAATTTACTCTGTACCACCATGGCCTGGCTCCTCTCCCTTGTGCGGGAGGGCTGAGGTCTGTTTGCCACACTCTGTCAGGGAAGCAGGACACATAGGCATGGTGTGGGTCTCTGGGGCTGCTCCATCTCTGAAATAGGTCACTGCTCTGCTGCCAGGCAAGGGTGAGAATGGCCCTTCATACAGAGAAGTTCTGATGTCCTGGTGCAGCCTACTCCATTACTGCAGGACGAGATTGCTGCCTTGCACTCCCCAAGCCCCTGCTGAGCCCATGCAAGCAAGGCTGGACTGGTCCACAGCTACAGCTGTTTGGGTGCCAAGTGCCAGTGTGTGGCACCTTTCCAAGGTCATGACATAGACTAGCATGTGCTGTTGTCACCAACACTAACATGGAAGTACAAGGCTGCACACCCATGACAAATGTCTGATGTGGCTGTGGGACATTGCCATAGGGGTGAATGCAAAAGCCAGGAGTCCAGCTGGAGCTCTGCTCTGCAGCTGGAGTGCACAGGAGCACCTGGGAAAAGGCTTCATGAGTGAACACCCTACATACAGATGTAACTGACACCCAAAATACTGATAGTCACCCAGAAAAGTGACTGCCAGAGCCACTCTGCAAAGCAGGAAAGCTTAAAAAAAGAGCTTTCTATGTTCAGTATCTCTGGAAAAGGAGTCTGGCCACTTCTGTTCAGGAAACTCACTTCAGGTACCCTAATGCAAATACCTGAGTCTTGGTGTGTAGGAGATGTGAGTCTGTCTCAGCTCTGGCATGATCAAAAGAAAGACCTGGAACAGCTCCTGACTGTACTGCTGCTCATGGCCTCACTGTTCAGGCTGCCTCATGATTTATACACACCTCACCAGCAAAGCTGGAGCATTAATACCCAATATAAAACCACAGTTCATAGTAATATGGTGTGCAGCTGAGGAATTCATAGTCCCCATAGTGCTAGCTCATAGACACCTAGACTGTGTGGAGATTATTTAGTTATTAAGGTTTTAATTAAATCTTAGTATGCACCCACACATGGCTAAGGACTGCCTACATAGCAACAGCAAGGCATTAAGATAGAATACAGGATTTTTCTTTTTAAAGCTAAAAATCATTAACAAACACAATTCAGGGAACTAATGGAGTAACTCATTAAATCCTTGCAGGAAGACGCCAGGAGACACTGCAGGACTGTGCACAACAGCTGACGGAGCTCGGGTTGCAGGCCAGTACATGGGCAAGGCGGTCACCAGCCCCAAACGTTCTTGCAGCTCTGAGAGCGCAACATAGGAGTTCACAAGCTCAGAGCTGCTTTCCCTGCCTACGAAACATGCCCTGCAAAGCCAAGCTGTAAGGAGGGCCTGCCTCTGGAGACCTGCAGGTAGGATAAGCAATCCCCATTCTTCTGCTGAGAGAGTGGGGGCAGCAGGAGCCCTAGGGGTCTGTGCTGATACCAACCCTGCCAGGCTTCCCAGCCACTTTACCAGTCTGGGAGCAAACAGGGCTGTGACAGCCATTCCTCAGCCTCAGAGACCTCCCTCCTTCAGCAGGTTTCACAGTTCCCTTAAAAACACACAGTCAATTCACAAATACATTATATCCTTCACTCTTAACAAGGGTAAAGCCCTAAAACAGATCTACCTACACCAATAGAGAACAGCTTGCTGACTGGGAAGGCTGAAGGTAAAGCCTCATTTTCTGTCCATCTCTGAGCCTGACATGTGGTATCTGAAGGCAGGTTGCTTGTTCACAGATTGCAGTCACTGGCACAACAGATCCATCCTTCAGTCAGCACATCCCCATTTCCAAGCTGTCAGATGGCTCTTCTCACTTCTGGGACACAGCCCAGCTGCAAGAATGCCAGCCCAGGATGGTCCCCATGTGCTGTCACTGTCCCCTGTGCCCAAGGATGGCAAGGGCAGCCTGGCAGCAGCTGACACTCCTGGCTGCTGCATGCAGCTCACAGATGCTGGATTTGTGCCAATTCCAGACCTGTCCACCACTGTGGTGAAGACCTGGCCTTGGGTATTGATTATGCTCAAACCTGAGGATAGTGAGAACCCAGTTCTCCCTGACAGGGCTGAATTTGTTCTTTCAATGAACAGGACTTGAATCTGGGGAAATGCTGCCAGTTACTCAAAAGAAAGCTGCACATTGGCAATGGAGGAATCACCCTGGAAATGCTGAGGAATTCAACCTGGAGAAACAGGCTCTTGTAGCTCAAGTGCTCTTACAACCACTATACTGAAGGGCTGCAAAGGACACCAGGTTAGGATTGTTCTGTTCTGAATGGAAAAGAGTATTAGTCACAACTCCATGCATCAGCTCTGTGCCTGCTTACCAAAGTCATTCCCACCTTTATGTACTAGTTTTAGTTTAAATCTCAAGGCAGAACTGTGAATTAATGCAAGTCCAAATTTTTTTGTCTTTTCCTCCTGTAGCACTTGTCGTTGTTAATCCACATTCCCCATCTGCTTAATTTGACAGCAGAACGTGAGTTCAGAGTCTGTTAACAGAACCTCAGCAGTTACATAAAGCATATTTTTAGGAAATTATTCCAACTGAAGACCAACTGCAAGCTTCTTTATTCACACTGATTTAGTGTCATTCTGCTCTAAGACTTCAAGCAGTAGAAGCAGACACACAGAACTTCAGATTTCTCCTCCTTCTGTACATAAGCAGTAATTTCTCCCTGTTTAGTTAACCCAAAGCCTTTTTGCTGTGGGTAGCATTGTTTATAAACAAGCTGGACTGAGTCTCCTCGGTTCAGCTTTTGCTGCAGTAGTGGAGCTCTTGATGCTCAGTTAATAAATTGCGACATTTGCAGATGTAAACAAAGCAACTGTGGGTCCTGACCACTAGGATCTGGACACACCATCGACCCAGATTTGAGAACAAAGAGTTTCTGTCAAGAGACTTTAAATCAGGAGCACGCAGTTACTTACAAACAAGAGACACTTAAAAGAAAACATTTATGCTTTGAATATTCATTTGATGTTTTGTTATTGTAAGCTTATTTATCACTACACAGATGTACAGTTTTGCTTTTAAATTATTTATCTGCACATGGCTAAATGGGGAAGCCTACCACTAAGCAGAACAATAACAAATTGTTCTGTTGGTGTATGGTGAATCGCTCTCTGGCATCACTCATCTTTCTTTTCGATTTACAACATAATAACGTTTTACTGTAGTTTTCTATCTATTAATTTGTGTTGTGCCAGCATTCATCAAAGTCTGACTTGAAACAGTTCATCCAGTTGAAAACAAACATTAATTAACCAAGTGACTTGTAACACATAGCAAAAAATGGGAAGATTCTCTTACAAGCTATATTTAACCAATGACCGAAACCCAGTTTCCAGCAGTTTCCTATTTTTCTTCCCAGAAAGGATCTGGAAAGTCCCCTGATGTCTCTTTCTGAGATGCCAGTAAAATGCAGTGGCCCATATAATAAAAAGCTGAAAGACATCAGTAGCCTATTTTCCTTGAAAGATGAGATAATGCCTACAGTCTGCCTGCCTCTTCATGATGGAAGCTGGGACCTTGGCTGGCAGTACCATGAGACATTTCTCTGTAGTCATCTGTTAGCCTCAGTCTGTTTTCTTAAGGAACAACATTCAATTCAATCTCTCAAACCTAGCAATTTATTAAGAGGAGAAGGATCAAACTGACTATATAGACTGATTTATTCTCTCAGTCCAGAAACTTTAAACTGTGCTTGAGACATATTCTTGGAGAAACTTCTACTATCTTGTATCTATGGAGAAAATAGGGGGTTATATGGGTTGTTGGTCAAGGATCATTACTGACAGTAACCTAGATAAAACAAATTCTCACTGACACAGATATGGAGCACTTCCACTGAAATGAAGGGAATTTACCTAACTTCAGATCTAAAAGCTTCTTAGAAGTTTTTTAATTAAAAGACACCATTACTGAAGTCATTCTCCAGTTACTGAACTGAAGAGGCAATAAGCTGCACCATATCAGAATTGCTCTGCAGTCTGAGACAGGATCTGGTAAGCTGCACGTATCCTTCTTGCAATACTACCACAATTGCATTGCATTTTTGTTACCATGTCTGTTGTCTTTTTTTTCCTCCAAAGGCTTGTAACTGGTGCCTGAAACTTCCTACTCCTGACCAAGTGCCAGCTCTGCATTACTCTGTGCAGCAGTGTATCCAGAGCCTGTGCTAACCTCGGTGCAGCCTCCCAGATAAACCTCGTTATGCTGCACGTAATGTGAGGTGCTCTTACTAAAAGAAGTGAGTGGTACCATGGAAATCTATGCAAATACACAGAACTGCAGGGTCCCCATCGCTCCTGGTTTTCAGCTGGCTGAGGTCCACCAGGCCTGTGCACAACTAGAAACAGCTGCTAAGCTGCCTTTTGGTACTGCTAATTTTGGTTGTGGCGATTTCTGACATATTTATGTGCATCTGCACAGGATCTGCTCACCACTGAGCCTGCCTAGAAGGCACAATGACAAAATTAGTTTTCTAACCACCACACATTTTTATTTATGATGAGCTAAATTTCAGAACAGCTTTCCAAAAAAATAACACCCCATAAAAGTGAGGACATGCATTTTTCCAAGCAGCTGTAAGCTAGTGATCCTGCTCTCTTCCTTCATCCATGCCATGGAGGGTTTCATGATGAGGGGTAAAACCTTATGCATCTGGGTGAAACTGTAAGCATTGCCCTCCACACTCTTCTGGACAACACCCACGTTTCAATTTCCTTATCCACACCATAAACTCTCCAAGAGGCTAACCAGTTTTGGTGGACAGAAGACACTAGCCAGTTGTAGAACCAGTGTCATCAGTTTAGGTCTTCTCAAATACACCTGAACTTCGTTTGTCTACCTTTTCTCTTAAGATATCTATTGCTATGTTCAGGCTTGCAATTAGAAGTGAACTGCCAAAATGCCATGTAACAAGGGGAACTGAACTCCTATCCTAATTTTGGAATCTCAGCAGGTTTTAATATGTCAAGTAAGATTCCTTTTGCATTTGGAATATTTAGCACTCCTGAATAGATGGTGTTTGACCTGCATCTATTTATGTGCTGGGTTGAACATGTGTGACTGAACAGAGAGGTGAGGTAGAAAGTGAGGCTTGCTAAATCTACAGAAGCTGCATACAGGGCAGCACAATGCAAATTTCCAGCACAGGTAGAAATGTAAGTATGCATATTTAAGAAAAATTCAATTCTTTGTCACAGTCTCATTCTTAATTGTTCTTAATGTGACATCTGACAAAGCCCATCAAGAACAAAAGACTTTGGTGTTTTAGAGGTAAACCACAGCATGGGTAGCAGGAAGGCATGGGAATTGCAGCATCTCCCTGAGCATTTCAGCTCACATACTTTGCTCCCACTGGGGAGAAAGAAAACTACACCGTGGCTGACCACCCTTGAATACCAAGAAGCCCCTGGTTTAACATACTCTATGAAAAATGGGTCACGTATATACATAGTTATGGATAGATTAGAAAACAAAGAAATTGGATGGCAAGGAGAGGGAGATGTAGTCATGCAAGGAAATGATGCAGAAAAGGTAAGATTACTTCTGATACAAAGCTGAGACAAGAAAAGGATTCCTTCTGCAGCGTTGTCTACTGCAGTGCTTTGCTGAAGTGAAACTGCGAGTGCCTTTGGGACAGGAGTTGCATCTATGTTTCTTAAGGCACTTGCAATTATTAAGGTGGATTTCTGCTCACACTGGAGCTCATTTCAACTAAGACTTATTAAGGCCAAATTGTTCTGAAAATACTAGGACTAACAATCCCTTCCAAATATGCATATGGCACACAGCTCAGTCAAGTAGTCAATTATCCTCTGTGGAGGCTCTTCCCTTTTCCTCCTAGATCACAAGGGCGTTAATCGACATAAGATACAGGATTAGACAGACAATTGATCTGATCCAGTTTGACAGCTGCTGCAGGTCAGTGCAGCAAGACATTTTTGTATTAAATGCAGCTACTAACACAAAGCAAGAGGGGTAGTTAAACTAGTGGACTTGATGAATGCATGGAAGTGCATATCAGGTAGAGAGCAAGAAATACTTCTGCCGATAGCAAAAACATTTCTGTTTTTCAGTGCACCAGAGATACACACAGTTTTATTATTGATAAGCTCATAAAAGCTCATCTCCCACCAAAGTTACAAGAGGTAGGGACACGTAATACTTGGAATGGTTGGTACATTTACCCTCAATATCCTCACTTCCTTTCTGTGTTATCCAGATGTACAGGCAGCAGTCTTACTGAAAGCCTCCTTCCACTTCTTCCAAACGCTGCATTTGACTATGGAACCTGCTGTATTGAGAGAAGGTGGTGCCCCCAGAAAGCCCAGAAGAGCAGCATCTCAGCTGATTCACATGGAGCTGGGCCCTTGAAGGGCTGCTTTTGGGACCTGTCCTGCAATGGAGACAGCCAAATTAACTGCCCAACCACTCTAAATATCCACTCTTTGAGAAATGAAGCAAAAACTTGAAGAAAACACTAGCACATGCTTCAGGAAGACAGCACACTAATTGATAATGGAAATACTGCTATAGACAGTGTCACTATAGAATAGGAACATACCTGAAGAGAGTCCTTTACTCTATGTAGATCATGCAGCTTGATTACTTTATATTGGTCTGCACCTAAATAAGTCTGTAACTTTCCTCTTATGAGATCTGTATATGGTCTTTACTTTGTAGTACATTCTGATAAACAGATTTCTGCTTTTGTATCTGTGAGATCACATCCCCTCATCAAATACTTATTAAAAGGACCCAAACCAGGCAGCTATGGATTGTTTAATTTCCAGAATTTTCTGCATGTCCATGATCCAAAACTAACTTAACAAAACCAAGCACCATTAACTCACTCCTTGACACTTGAATAATGAGAGATACAGAATTCTTTGTAATGTGATTTGGTGGAAAATTAATTTTGAACTAAAACATCCAGAAAAATAATTAACTACATTAGTGGTAGTTCAGGTGGTAAATGAGCATCCAGCCCCACACATCTTTCTTCAGTATACTGATACAATCATATAGCAAAAAGCACAACTCAAACTACCCAAACCAGGAGGCAATAAAGAATACTGGTAGGGGGGTTTCAATTACTGGGCTTTGAAGTGAGTCTTGGGCATATTCTCAAGGTTTTCATTATGAGCAGGAGAATTAAAAAACCACACTAAAAAAGCAGGCAAGCTCGGTCTGGTCACTTAATTCCCTAAGTTGACACTTCAGGAAAAGACTTCAGTGAAAGTGACACTGGACAGAACCAATTTCACATTCTGCAATTGATACAAGCTGTAAATATTTGCAACCCAGAAGTAAAGAACACAACACTGTAGTTCTCACTTCACTGTCTTTTAGAGACAGACTTGATCAGGATTAGGAGCAAGCTGCCAGTGTAGTCGTAATTATCACTCCAACCAGAATTACTGAAATTAAGTAAATCCAAGCACAGATTATCTATGGATTTTTTTTTATAAACAACCCTATCCTGCCCATGCTTAAACAACACAGCTAAGTGCATTAGCAGAACACGAGGCAAATGGCTGTATTGAGAACATGTGCCGAAAAAAACAGCAGAGCCTTTGATTTCCACGGCAGAAGGGACTGCCTCTTTGCTGTAAACAAGACAGCAACATTTAGGGAGTGACCCACAAGTACACAGACCCTTGTGGTGGGTTGAAAATTTCCCCCTAAACCTTTCTAATGACTGATGTTCACTAGGTCTTAGCTAACTAAAGACACTATCATGCCCCATCATGCACTGTCATGCAGGCCAGACTTTACAGAATAAGCCAGCAACGGGTTATTTGGAAAAGCTGTGGCAGGGTGATATTCCTCAATGCCCTCTTTACATGCAAAATTCCCAGCAACCTGGCATTAGAGGCATTCAGATTAGAGCACCAATTAAACTATTTATAAAGTAGTAAAGTAGTGCTAATTATACCAGTTCAGTGAATTTTACATATGACTAATAAAATGGCAGACACAAGTTCATTACAGGACTTACTGTGCTCTGCCTCATTCTGAAGTTAGCAGCCGCTCCCAGCACACACAGCAAGGATATTCTGCTTCCTAGCCACAGCAACAGAAATGCAGAGCAAGGACAGATAGTACAGCAACCACTTGACATCCTGCATAAGCTTCGTTAGCACAGCTCCCTTCTCCAGCCGTGGCACAATGATCTGTGCACTGCGATCACACTGGCTTCTCCACAGAGCACAGCTGCTGCTCTGCCAAACTGCTCTTCTTTCCAGCTAATAAAATTGCCTCCCAACTGATAACAGCCTAGCAATAGAAAATACTCGGTTGTTAACTGCTGTTATGACAAATACTACTATTCCGCTGACAACCCCATTTTTTCCAATACAAACCTACTTGAACCGTTTGTTATTGACATCCAAGTCTGCTCTGCCATTATCTAATTTTGAAGCACACATAGTAAACAGCAATAGTGAACTTGCCAGCATTCTCTTACTGCTTTAGCAAAGCTAAATCAGAACCCAAAACAAACTTCTACTGCCAGCACAGTCCTGTCAGGCTCTGTTATGTAAAGCAGAAACACTTTCTTCACAGTACTACCATAAGATGAATTTCCTGACAGATCCTACTTTGTTTGCTTTCCAACAACAGACCACCACTATTAATGTCCCTCTCAAAACTAGTACAAGTGAGATTGTCTTGACATTTCTTTCTGCCATGACTGCTAAGTATGCTGCTTAAAGTATTTGGGTCCTATATAATCCACAACACAGTTCAAGTGTTACTTTACACATCAGTAAAGCTGCATCAGTCCAGCAGAGGTGGGGAACGTGTAACAGCTATCTGCATCTTAGTACTGCAAACTAAGATTCCATTTTGCAATGAATCTGTTGAAAATCAAACATAAAGAACGAGCCATATATGTATATTCTTGCCCCAAATGCTCTTGGTTCATGCAAAATGACTCGTGGGTGCACTGAGTCTTCCCTCATAGAAATTTCTAATTGTCACCCACTAATGAATCAATCTTGTATAGACAGACCATCATTAGGTACAGCTTCCACACTCAGTAGAAAGACTTGGAATACCCCTTTCACTATGCTCAGTAATATTGTTTTGAAACATCTTTCCATCTAAAACTCAAAGATACTGAAGTTCAAATAATACTCAGATTTCTTCAAGGAGAGTGCACAGGACTTTGCAGAACAGGTTAGTCAGTTTTGTCTGTTCTCCCAGGAACAAACAAGAACTGCTGAAAGGAGGTTACTCAAATAAATTGCATTTCCACTGTACAAAACCACCCTGGCACAGCTTGTTTCTGCCCTAGGTAATGAGGTGACACGGTACTGCAGTTCATGCTTTTGTCCAGTTTGAGAATTAATCCCTATTACACACACAGAAAAGAAGATATTTGACCTCACTTGTCCCCAAAGCAGTCTCATTTGCCTAGATATTAAAGTGCTAGTGATGTGTATTTAATGAGGATTCTTTTTGCATGTTTATTATCCAGTGACATTTAGGAGGTCAGCCTGATAATTCAGTTATGGCCTCTGTCTTGCTACTTTACTTAATGTAAGGGAAAATGTGATGTGACCCAGGTTGCATTTAACTACAAACAACAACAGAATGAGCACTCATAAGGGAGGAAGTGAAGTAGACCCATACATTAATGAATTGGAAAGGTAGGGTGCCTAAGCTTAAAAGCAACACAGACTTTCCTTTCTTGCTATTTTGTGTAATGTTAATCTATCAAAGAAAAATGAGCTCTGTGGGCTATTTCTCAAACTAGCATGCCAAGTCATTCTAATCCTAACAAAGTCTGGAGAGCCCTAGACCTAAGCCCTTACCCAGAGTTAATCCAAACTTGACCACAGCCACACCAAACAGAGGCCCTCTAACCAGCCACAGCTCATTGCTCTGCAGAAAACTGCATGTGCATTTACTTTCCTGTCTCTGAGCTGCAAAAATACCTTTTTTTGCTTCCCAGTGCACAATGGAGATCAACACTCTCCCACAAACATGTCCTGCCTCAAGGTAGGTCACTGCAGCTTGACTTTGTGCATGCACTGCTCTTACAAGCATCACCAAGAGCTGCACATGCAGAGAGACTGCAGAATTTGGACCTGGTGCTTTATTATCTCAGGCTGTGTAGCCCACAAGCAGACTTCCCTCTGCCTCAGACATAAAAGGCTTTGTGGGGGGCAGAGGGGGATAGGTGTGAAGTGAGGACTTATTTTCTTCTGTGCTGTGAACACTTCATCTCTGCATAACACGAGTCTGTGTCCTTCCTAGAGCACTCTAAGTATAATGAAGCACAGTTTCTTGTTTCACACTCCCATCTTTGTTTATTTTATTTAAAGCTTTCACTTCATAGCTTTGAGGCTAGAGATCAAACAAATAAAAGGGAATTTGGAAGCTGCAATGTCTGATCTACATTCTGCTCAGAAGCTCGAAAGTGCCCCCAAGCCAATACACAAGCACTCAATTTGAAGACTGTTTGGGAGGATATAATAGAGACGGTTTGCCTCCCAGAAGGTCAGTATGAAGATCCTTGTTTATGACTTCACCTATCAGGTGACAAATTGGTAGCCTCATGACTAAGGCACTGGACTTAAATTTAAGAGATCTGAAATTAAGTTTTCATATTTAATTTCACAAGGGCCATACACTTTATGAAGTTGGTCATCGCTCTTCCTGCCATTTGTCCAACTCATCTATTTGGACTACAAACCTGGGATAGAAGCACTGCACATCTTGCTCAGTGATGTTCCTATATTCCCCCTTACTTACCCAGTACAAACTAGGAACACTTCCAGTCACATCACACTGGATGCAGTCCTTCACTTGCACACCCTGACTTTCTTCCTACAGCAATAGATCCCATTTGCTTGTAAGTATTGAAACTGAAAGCTAAATAATATTTTGATTTACAACCACATGGAAAGCAACTCCTTCTCTGGTAATATTAAAGCAAATGATCTTACCAGCAGATCTTTGCCTCCCTGCAGCCTAAATGATACGTTCTGTGACCACTTCAGCCTACCTTGCTGGCAGACAAGCAGGGATCTTTCTTACTCTCATGAGACCAGAGCACTAAGTTTTTACATGGTCACATAAACACTGCAGATAAAATTCTGTTTCAGTAGCTACTATTTCTGGCACATTGGGCATTTTTCCTGTTACATTGGATCTATTCCCTTATATACTACAATGCTGGCCACAAATTTCTACTAAATGCAATTTCAGATGGCATGTCCCAAACTATGGATGAGACCCTGTGCTCTTTAGAGAATGTCAGTACCAGACACATTTATTCTAATAAATTCATGCTTCCATTCAACTCTAAGATGTAGAGAATCACATCTTTCCATGATGCAAGACTGTGACTCCAACTGAGGTTAAACAAGAGCCCTGCAGGCACATCTGAAAGCAGCACTTGATCTATAATTGCACTTATTGCGATACAAGCACATAGAGGCCCTATTTTACACTACAGGGAATGTACTGGAAAGATTTCTATTGCAAGGAAAAGAGGATTAGAACACAGTCCATGCAGGACACCATGGCTGGTACCATGACATCATTTTTTTGGTGGAGCTCTTCAGTGTATTAGAGCATTTCTTAATCACTGATGGCAAATCCACTGTTTGAGGACATTTTTGCTTTTATCCAGGGGAAATATCCCCATGTACAATGACAAGACATACAAACGCTAAAGACTTTTGCAAGTGTATTGGATGATTCAATTATTACATACAGAAAAGAGAGAATATACAAAAGTATTTCCTACAAAGAAACTGCAGAGAAAAAAATAATTCACCACTACCACAAACAAATGGGGAACTCTGAAACTGAAGGATGTAATCTTCTTTGAAGACATTCTGAATGACAGAATCACAGAATAGCAGGGGTTGGAAGAGACCTCCAGAGTTTATCAGGTCCAAGTACCCTGGCAAAGCAGGATCACTTAAGGCAGGCCACACAGAAATGCATCCAGCAGGTTTTTGAAAGTCTTTAGAGGAGACTTCACAACAACCTTTCTGAGAAGAAAGTTTAGTACTTAGCCCACCCAAGTGACAGCACTGGAGACCTCAAACTTCAATTCCTTCACCAAACCTCACAATATCCCTTTAAGTCCTCACCACACTGACTTCCGCGTTAGTATTTTACTCACATACCTTCATTCTGACACTTCATGTCTAAGGGAGATAAATCAATTTCTTGTCTCTGCACAAAGTTGCTTCTCTCAGCTTCAAACCAAGTGCCTTTCCTGGACAGTTCTAAAATACACCAGTGAAGTGGACTGGGATGGCAACCAGCAATCTGCTTTCAAAAAGCAACAAGGGAGATACTTTGTGGTAGTAAGTTTCAGATGGTTCTGGTCCAGAGAACACCTCAATCAGGAACTTCGAGGGCCAAATCTTTCGGCTGCTAATCTGAGCCATGCTGTGGCTGATGTTGTATTGATAAGGAATTAGAGGCAGCACCAAAATACCGCAGGTATGGCAATTACAATAAACCATGTAAAAGCTTGTCACTCAAGAGATTGATTCAAGCAGAGTGAAAAATCAACATTTTTACAGAGGACCATATCAAAATACAAGTATTAGTTGCTTGTCTCATACACGGTCAAAAGCAGTTGCTGGTTTATACCTTATTAAGTCAGTATTACAAACAGTAACAGGAGTCCTGTGTTCTACACCGACTTCAGCTTTCTCCTGGAATGGAAACTGCCACAGAGTGGCACTGTTCACAGATAACAGGGTTCACAGGAGAGATGGCACAGCAGGAAATTTTGGTTTAGCCTATTTTGTAGTCCTCTTAGCATGTCTCCATCTGGAGATCCCCACAAAATATTTTTTCTGCATTCCACTACCTTTTCCACTGGTTTAAATAACTCCATTATCTCCACTGCTGGCCACAATGCTCATACTTTATGTTGAGAATTGTACCCAGCCTACAAACAATGCAGCAGTGCCACATCCTCAAACTACAGACACGTAAAAAATCAGGTCAGACAGCAGCTTAGATGATCTGGGCAGGGGTCTTGCCCTAACAGACATATATGACATGCTCTCTTGGCGGCACACACTCGTATCCATCTGTTAGGATGGAACTGAGCCCACTGCACTTCCATTGTCCTGGTTTTAGTTCATATACACCACATAAGCTCTGGGTTCAGCAGCCAGAGCACACAGTGCTGTGAATCTTAAATGTGTCTTCTATTGTAGGCATGAAAAACATTGTGAGAATTCTCACTATGGGAGAGTGGAAAGAGGAAACATAATCAACCACCACACCTGGGCTCCTGTGGGGAAAGCAGACTTTTCCAATAGGAAAACAGCAAGTCTTGAGCATGACAGCATTTGGTTTAATTTCTTGTGGTCAGTGCATTCAGCATAAGCAAAATGAATTTTTTCTTTGTAGGTCTCATTAGACTTCAGGAATTATCATTTTGTCTTCCACTAGACACCAATGAACACCAGCTTAGTTTTAGAAATGATGAGGAGCAAACCCCAGTTCTCACATGGATTTCCACATAAGAAAAAGCCAAAATTATTCAGAAAACAGTCAAAAGCAGTAGCCAGACAAAACACAGCACCAAAAAAGCACCAGCAGGTCACAGTGACCCCTCTACAACTGATTCCCATTACTGTGATCCAGAACTTGCAACCATTTGCCCTGAGAGTGTGGAGAGGTATCAGGAAGAAGTGTGAACATTCCCTGTGCAAGAATCTACGTCAGAAGAGATTCAGCAGAGAGGGGAGCTTAGGGCTTTCCCTGCACAGTCAGTGGCGTAATATTGTTTCCTTTCTTCGGCAGTTACTTTGACAGGGACATCTGTTCAACATTAGCTAAGTGGCAGTGGCTGAGAAGGGAGTTTAAAACCTAGCAAGAGCATCACCACACCTTTGAATCGTGAAACACCTTTGCAATGCAGATTTCAGACTCCGGGCTCTTTACCTCAGACTTTGCTATCATTAGTGTAAATAAAGCTGTAATATAGTACCACGGCATTAATAACTTAATACAGTATTAACTGTTGGACGATCAAAATCAACATGTTTACATTTGCAAATCATTATAGAGCACAGTATGTCTAATTCTTACCCGGCCAGAACCTCACACACCAACTGGCGTTTCCCTTCAGAACCTGCACCCTGCTCCGCCTAGGGCCCGCGCCGGCCCTGGGCGACCAGTCCCTGCAGCCGCTCAGTGATTTGAATTAGCTGCAGAACAGCCATAGTGTTTCGTTCAGATGAGGCTGCAGCTACTGACTAAAACACCACGTCCGAAAAGCTGCAAGAGGGGTGCTCTCCCACAGCACCTACCGAAAAGAAGCAGGTCAGACTCACCTCCCCAGCCCTACGCCTCTGTGCCAAATTCTGACACGGCAGGTGTCGGGCGCTGCAGATCACGTGCGCTTACAGACTTGGCCGCAGTTACTCAGATTTAGCACTGCAGCGACAGTCCCACCTGTGGCAGAGGGGTGAGCGACCCTAAACGGAGCGGCGGGACTCGGGGAACCCCGGCCGGCCTGGAAAAAAGTACCCCATGCCCCCGCGCCCTACCTGACCCGTGCTGCTGGCGGAGGATGGCGGCCTGCCCGGGCGGTGGCGAGGCCGAGGAGGCGGCGGCGGCAGCCGAGGCAGTGGTAGCGGCGGTGGAAGTATCCCCCTCGGCCAGGGGCGGCGGCGGCGGCTGCAGGCGCTTGCCGGGACCCGGCGGTGGCGTGGGCCGTGCGGCTGGACCGTGGCGGCGCGGAGCCACTCCGCTCTGGATGTGCGAGACCGCCTCGGCCGCCTGCACGTCGGGCGGCGCGAAGCGCGAGAGGACACGCAGCAGCGCCTGGGCCTTGTGTTCCTGCGTCTCGTCGTCGCTGTAGTCCGCCACGCGGCACTGGTAGACGCCCTCGTCCTGCCGCCGCACGCCCGAGAGCCGCAGCCGGTGCGAGATGTCGTTGCCCTGGACGCGGACCGTCTGCAAGAGAGCGCACCCCACGCGCCGATTCAGCAGCGGCCGCCGACCCCGAGGATCTGACCCGATCCCGCCGCCTTCCCCTCCCCAGCAGCAGCCATACTCTCCTCAGTGCAGCCCCAGCAGAGCTCGCTCTTCCCCCTGGTGTGCGTCTTTGGCTGTCAAGATCAGCATGCTTGGGCTCATTCCCCCCATACCGAATGCACCGGGCGTGAGCCCAGCCCCTCGCTGTTAAAGCCCCACCTCGGGATCCCGAGAGGCCAGGATCATTCGTTACTCCCCGTCATTCCCACTGCACCTCGCCCATTCCGCTATTCCTCTGTTGCCCGACCCTAGCCCCTCTACCCCTGCCCCGGCCCGCGCGGCTCTTCAGAGCCGTCCCAGATGCAGGGCCGCCTCCAGCCCGCACGAATCGCCCCACACCCGAGAGGCGGGAGAAGCCCAGCAGCTCGGACATCGCACCATGCCTGTTGCCGCGGGCCAAGCCCTGCTGGGGCTCGTACCATCCAGCCCAGATCGAGGAGGTGCTCCGCAGCACCGGTGCAGGCCACCTTCCGCCACTGCGGCGGGAGGCAACGGCTCCAGCTGCGCCTCAGCACCGCGGAGAGGGCTTGGCATGCGCCTTGAGGCCACCTTGCTAGGGCATCGGCGGTGCCGGGCTCGCATCGACGGGAAGGCGGCTCATTTACTACTGTGTATGGAGAGGAGATCGCCACAGGCGACTGAGGTTTGCAGAGGGAAAGGTAAAAAAACTCCTCTCCTAATCTGACCCGCAGTCCTCTTCAGATGTGGCTAAAGAAGGGCTGTAGGGCAAGTATTACACAGAATCACCTCCTCCCAATTTGCAGGGAATGAGATGTGATTGCTAAACCGGCAACAGATGGTAAAGTTTCGACCGAGCCGCGACACAGGGAGGAGGGGAAACGTGCCGTGCTGCAGGAGCGGGGCTGCCAGTAAGACCAGCTGCATTCATGTGCCAGGAAAGAAGAGGGGCATGCAAGAAATCCCATGCGTATGGGAGGAGGGGTGCATGTCACCCGGATTGAGCTGCACTTACACTGATTTTGGTTGCATCCTTATTTGTTACCTAAAAGAACAGGAAAAAAAAAAAAAGGGGGAAATTAGACTCAGCTCTGCCAGCACATCAAGATGCTCTATTCCTCTCTTCCCACCCCAGTGCAAGGACACAGGCAGGCAGGTGCAACTTTCTCCACTTGCAATTCACACAGTCCATGTGTGGCTGACGGCAGGGGGAGGGTGGTGGTGGGAGGGAGTTCCCCAGGCAATGGGGAAGGCACCAAACCAGTGCTCTTCTTGGGGGAATATTTTGGTGAAGCTCCTATGGTGCCCACAGAAGCATGATGGGTGTGAACAGCTGCCAAAGAAGTGCTTGTTGCATGCTGTGCTGCTCACAGCTGCTGACAAACACTGGGGAAGATGCTTTACCAGCAGCATTAGCACAGCAGTGAAGCGCTTGGGCAGGCTGGATCCCGCACTGTTCAGGGCAGAGCTTCAGTCCTGAAACAGCCTGGGAGCAGGTATCGCTCTGCAAGCTTCATACTGTTGTTTCTTTTTTTTGTCTGCATATGACTACTATAAATCTAAGTGATGCCTCAGATCTCAGTGGTGCACCTCCCAGGAAGATGGTCATCACCCTCCAGGAAAGCCCTGCCATCATTTATTGTTAAAGCACCTCACGGTTTTTATATAAGGTTAAGGAAGACATTTAAATCCATGCGATTTATTTCCCTGTCTGACAACTGACTTACACTTTCCCCAGCTAGGCGGCATCGCATTAGCTCAGTGTCTATATGCTTTGCATCTCTATTTGAGCTCTGCAGGAAAACAAGCATGCCACAGAGAGGGGAGCTGGCACAGGCACAGAGGCTGCCACGGGGCACCCAGCTGGTGCAGGGGCCTTGGGGCTGGAGAGGACGATGTGCCCTGAGCAACAGGGCAACACAGCCTGGAAGTCCTGCTTCACCCTGCTTCTTGTGTGGCCCCATTTGTCACCAGTTGTGCAATGGGGGAAAGCTGCAGAATGAACTGGCTTATGTTGGGGAAATGCAGCTGAAAAATTTAGCCTACCCTCACACCAGGCGGCTTGCTAGGGGAGGGGAAAGGACATGCAAGATTTAACTCTGCTTCATGCATTTTAATTACTACATCTGACTGTCTGAAAATGTCCTGCTGAGCTACAGATACAGACACAGGTGTGTATGTGGACCCCAAGAAACTCTGTGCGTTTGTATATGCAGATTGACATATACTTAACATACCACCAAAGAGGTGTATCCCTTGTGCCTTTCTATGTTCTGTCAGTGAGCAAACAGAGGCTCTCCCACATTTTTTTCTAGCTCAGTCCACAGAAGCACTGGTTTTTGCTTGTCCTCCCTTCATATCACTTATTTTTGACTGCCTGTCTTGGGTCCTCATTGATGATTTTGCAGTGGGACAGTTATAATTTTCTATTTACAGTGCTTAAAGCACTCATGGTTTTTCCTGAGGTGAAGTCCCCCACGGTGCACGCACTGTCCTTCTCTGTCCCAGAGAGGTCCTGGGGATGCCAGTGCTTCCAGCTGCTTACTGGCACCGGGTAGAGAAAGCACTCTTCTCTCTGAGACTGCTGCACTTATTCTGACCATGTTGCACTTGATGAAGAGGTATTATCTCCATAGCACTGTATTACCTTGCTCCTGCTGCCGGGGACACTGATGGCTAATTCGTGTGCAAGCTCTCTGGCTGGTTCTTTAAGGTACCACCACTGGATTTCCAAGGAGTAAGAGGTGGATCCGCTGGCTCGGAAAGCACAAGGCATCTCAATATCATCTCCCTCCCTAACAGTCACATCTTTGGGAACTTCAGTAAAGGTAGCTGGGAGAGGAAGACAGAGTTGCAAGGGATGGTTAATGGGAAAGATTAAAAGACAAGATTAGTCCTTTTCAGTGTAACGTGAATTGCTTTGGCTCATGGACTAAGCGCTGAGACGCGGGTTTCCTGTAGTCTTGTGACCGCAGGACAAAAGCAGAGCCTCCGGGACTGTGCACCCTGGCCAAGGCCGAGCCGGTCCCCACCACTGTGCAGCCGGGGCCCTCGGCTGCAGCGAAAAGGGGAAGTTTCAGGCAGGCCTTAAAATCACAAGAAAGCGCTCGGCTAGATACAGGACTCCAGTGTCCCACTGCCCCCTCCCCCGAATCCGGCGCGGGGACTGTCCCGGGCTGCGCGCCCACCGGGCTCTACTCCGGTGGCTGCGAGGCACCAAGCCCGCGCTGCCGACAGCTGTGGCCGCAACAGTGCCACCTTGTTCTGCAGAGCCCTCCCGGGCTGCACTCCCTGCCCCCAGCCAGCAACACTTCCACAGGAAACACCACCAGGGAGGACGCGACTTGGAGCAATTGACGGCAGGAGCCCAGCGGCTAGAACTCGGCTGCGGACAGGGCGGCGAGCCTCGCCGTGCCCGAACCGCAGCCTCGCTGCCTCCCGCCAGCAACTTGTGTCCGGGGCAAGCGCCTCTCTGGGGGAAGAGAGTGAAGTTTCCTACTCACCGGTGACGATGAACAGCAGAGGTGTGTTGAACATCAGGTAACAGAGGGTGCAGAAGAGCCCCCGATTTCCCATCGCATCTGTGTGGGCTGCGGGCGGGGGCCGGGCTCGGGGCGCAGCCGGGCACGCCTCAATCCATCGCACACAGCGGGGCCGGGTCAGGGCTCCTTCCCAAAAAAGCCAAAGCCACCCGACTAACCTTGGTTTGTGGAGAAGCAAATATAAAATCCAGAGCCGGCTGCTCAAATTCGCTCGCAGGTGGAAGCGACGTTCTAGGAATGAAGTAATAAATCTCGTCCCGGTTCCTTGCTCCGCCGTGAGCGGGATTCAACTGCCCTGCGCTGAATGGGGGATCCCGATGCCCGCAAACGGGGAGGCGACGCTGGGCTCCCCTCCGAGACCCATCACACTGACAAGTCTGCTGTCGGGGCTCGCAGGAAGGTCCAGCCAGTCGGCAGGGACGAGACTCGTCTCCTCGAGCCTGGGGAGCGTCCGGCGTATTCCCGTGGCGGCCCGGGCTCTGCCCCTGCACGGGCGGCGGCTGCACAGCGGGGAAGCGCCGGCACGCCTGAGCCCGCCTCTCCCCACCCGAGCGACGAGCGGCGCCGGCCGCAGCTGCCCCGCGGGCCCAGCCCCCGCCTCCGCGGCCGCGCACCGCTCCTCCCACAGCGGGAAGCCCCGCCTGGCGCCGGCCGCACCGCGGTCCCGCTTCTCCCTCATCGCGCTGCGCCGCGGAGACCGTCGGTGTAGCCTGGCCTCGCCGGCACTCTGCATGTGGCTCCCGCTTGCCTCAAGATCCCAGGCTGGCTCTCGAAGTAGTGCGTAGTACTTGAATGAAGAGCAATACACTGAGTGCTTTTTGCTAGCATCCTGATCCAGGTGTAGGTCTCCTCTTGGAGCGTGTGCCCAGAGCTGATTGTTCAATCCTGTCAGGCTTCCAAACTCACTATGCTTATTACTTGTTCAGATACATTAAGGAAGAAAGCCCCAACAAAACAGCACTATTGATTTAGAATACAGTAGCATAAAAAGAAAATGTTTCTGTAGATCAGCTGTTTCACTGGCAAATGTCCACATTAAAAGTAAAACAGCTCAAACGTCAAGCCAGTAAAGTCATTACAGTGAATCACCATCAGAAGCAGTTTGATTTTTGCAGTAATGAGATAGAAATGTTTTTTTAAATAAACTTGAGGTGTCTTTTTTTAAAAAGGTTTGCTTTTTTTCCCCCTGAAATTTTATTAAGTCACCATTTTATTCAGCCACATCTTCATGGGAAGTGTATATCATGATCCACAGAAACTTTCCTTTATATGTTTAATGGTTTCATTCTGTACCAGAATACAAAGCTGGATGCGTGAAGATTCATATGGAACAAATTATTTGGAAACATTCACTTTTTGATTAACTAAATCTGACCAGTTTTTAAATGGGTGCTTTTACCTAGCTTCCCAGTTACCTCCTGCTCGGCCACACAGACTGCTGGAGGTTGAAGTGGTTTGGCCTTGCCAGCTGCTGGCTCCCTGCTAGGAAAACCCCACCAGCATGGTTTCCACCAGGAAGCTTGAGTAAAATTCACACAATCCTGAAGAATCAGTATTTCCTGTTGGGAAATATTTTCTTCAAGTATTTTCAGCCATTCCTACCGACTATAATGGTTTAAATCCTGTGACTATCCTCTGGCAGGTCTACGACAGCTTGCCCAAAGAGTAACTTCTTGCCTTCTTCTGTAGTCTTCACTGGGAGTATAAATCCTGCCAGCCTGAATCCTGCGGAGTGCACTTCCCTGAACAGCTGGCATCAGCCCCCACCAATCATAAGAGCTTTCATTGTAATAGCTATTAAATACCATTAATTAATCTAATAAACCCTTATGCTTTGCTTTTCTGCACAAAAGCTCAGTGTGCTCCATGCTCTAGGTAAGCATCAACTCTTTTCCCATGTAGCTTTAAGTCATCTTGCACTGCAGTGAGTTTTATTGCCACCAGAGTCCCCACATAGGACTTCACCTACCAGCTGGTGTGAAGGCAAGGCGAAGCAGTCATGATAGACATACCTGAGGAAGTAAATCCAGCAGCCACTCCACTCAGCAGCAGAAGTCTGTCAGTCAAATCCCAAGACTGGGGTAACTGGGTCCTCTGCTAGTGAGTAAGTTCCACAATTTTGTGCCCTCTTCATCAGGACTAGTTAGAAAACTCCTAATGGATAAGCAGAATTAAAACAGTAATCTTTTTAGATCAAATTACTAGAGACAAATAGTATTTCAAAAATTTTAACTTTTTATTAATATTGATGTCTCAAATTTTCTTCTGAATCTGCAGCACTGAGAATGTATAAAGGATTGGAATAGAAAAAAATCAGTTCATGTTAAATTATTTTTGTTTCTTTGATATAAAAAGTAATAAAATTGAAAAGAAAAGGAAAATGCATTTAAACTTAGTTCTGTTTTAATAAATCTGTAGTAGCAGTGTTGCTGAAGTGAAGACAGTTTCATCATGAATGCATCTCTCGATTTGTAACATAAACCCTTCAGTTCCACTGTATTTACTACCCACCAAATTTGATTTTATATGGCGCCGCTGCACGTTGAAGCACTGACGTCTTGGTATTCAATTAAAGTATGGAAGTAGGAACACAAGCATATTTTTCAGTCTTAGAGTAATAACAAGATTCCTTTTATGTTCTCCTCTTTTACTGACATTGTAAGGGGGACTATTGTGTTCTACACTGACTAGCAAGTACTCTGTGCGAATAATTTTGCTCTTAGGATTCTAACAACATTGAAAGTAAAAAAAAAAAAAAAAAAAAAGAAGGGACTTCTACAAGACAGAAGCTATCACCTGCTGGCACTCATACCCTGAGCAGGTGATGAATAGCAGGAATACCACAGGGAGAACCTCCCTCTGCATCATTATCCTCCTTTCATCATCATCCGTACCAGCGATTCTCAGTGAAATGAGGGAAACTGTTCAATGCTTAAAGCCTCTGCTTTGCTGACCCTATATTTATTTTTTTCTGTATCTGTCACTCAGATATTACACTGAGTTGTGTGGCAGATAGGTAACAGTATTTTACATGTAGGGAAACTGAAATAGTTTGGTTTTATGGAGACATGCTGTAGCATTTCCACAGCTTTCCATTTCCAAATCAGATTTTAGTAGAGAAGATTCTCTTGGCTGCAGGGTAAGCCAAAACACAGGAGCATTTGTTCTGGCAACAGGACTCTTCATCACTCTCTCCACCTGACTTCATCCTTAAGCCATCCCCAAAGAGATGGTAGTAGGGTAGTTTTGAAGTTCCCTTCCTGGCTTGTGAGCACCTTTCTAGGGAAGCCAGAAGGAGTCTGAAGGGACCATTAGATGAAACAAATAGAATTCCTCCTGAAGGGACAGTCACATCTTTGCTGTATCTTAGTCCCATTCTCATATTCCACTGTTAGCCCAAATCCTCTTCTTATACAAAATGCAGGAGCATCACTAACTTCAGGAGGTGACAGTGATTAACAGCAGATGAGTATTTGGTGCTTTAAGCAGACACAGACTTACAGGACTGGTAATGGCAGACTGATTTTGCTGTTGCTGGACCATGCTTTATAGCAACTCATTAAATCCCCTAAGATCTGTGTAGTTGATGACATTTAAGAACATCTCTCCCTGTAATTTTTTTAAATGACTACCAACTCCATTATTTAAATAACCAAAATACTTTTTAATGGTTGCTTGAAGAGCCTTTAAGTCATACCCTTAAGTTAATCCATTCAGAAATTGTAACAGTGTAGGTCACCTTTGAAAAAGAGAAAGTTGCAAAAATATCCAGTTTTACACACAGAAGGCACATGTGCTGAGACATTTGCTTTGAGTTGGTGTGAAAGTGCTGTACCATACTTCATGTGATGTAGTATTCCTACCATATTTAAGTAATATTTATCTCTGCCCTAAATCCTCTGGCTGAAATAAGTCCTGTTCATCATTCTATTCTTAGATTCCCCCCACACCCAGTTTTCTCATTAGTCTGACATGTTTTCATAGTCACAGGGACCAATTTCTCTCACATCGAACAATGGTTTTGCAAATGACTCCTGTGAATGTGGAGGGCACTCCCGGCCCTCCATTCCGGTGCTGCAGCAGGCAGTGCTGCTGCTCGCGGCTCTCGGGCAGCACTCAAGCAGACTGGGGCTCATCGTGCCTCCCCAGGAACCTGGCTATGCAGATGGCATGCTGGCTGGCTTCTGAAAATGGTATTATCTTTAGAAAATAGGTGAGCAACAGAAGTGAATATTGGATACAAAGAAGCCCCAAAAAGGCAAAAGTGAGAGATGGTGACATGTTTACATCTCTGCTTCCAGCACAGTGACCTTCACTGTGGAGTTTCTGCCTCAGAGTAGCTCATAACAACAGGCTGGCAACTGCCAGCATGGTTGCCTTTAAAATGTCACTGGTTTAACATCAAATCAAGAGGTATAATTGCATTTTTCCTTCCTTCCTTCTTCCCACCCCTAAATTCCCATCCTGATCAGGCCCAAACCAAGCTGACAGCGCATTTGTTTTCCCACAAGAAGTCAGTAAAATTTGGTCACAAAAGCTGCAGGTTCCAAGGGCTTATTTTTTTTCAACACACATGATAACTTTCTTATTTCCCATATGCAAGCAATGGGCTGCATCGCCTTGAAGTTATTCTGAGAACTAGGGGATAGGCAGAAATGTAACACAAGTGTTTGAGAAAGAACTGGTTAATCTTACATTAGGAAATTCAGGGTTAAAACTATCAGACTATGTATCTCTGGTTTACCCATCCTTGGACAGGAGGCAATTCCACCAAAAATGTTTCATTTTACTCTTCATGAAACTGGTTAAGGTATAAAGCATGAGTCTGCATTCTGCCTAGGCACAGTTCTGACGTTATGCAGCAAATCCATTTCTAATTGCCTTTCGGTTCTACTTTAACTGGTATATGGTCTGTTTTAACAAAAGACATGATACTGGCTGCCTAACACTTAGACAGGAGGATAAGATAGCATCTTTGTGTTTAACTCACACCAGGATCTTTATAAACTATGTTAGATCACTCTCTTGTGTGTCTTAGATCTTAAAGATATTTATTATAATACTTTATAGATTACAAATTAACTTGTCCCTCTTCTGGGAAAAAAAAAAAAAAGTAATACAATCATCCTTGGAAAGAGAGAAGCACATTGGCAAAACTCAAAATACTCCACATTTGGATCTACAAAATAATTCTAACAAATTTTTTTACCAATGGGGAATTAAAATTAAAATGTTAATAAGGGTTTACCTTTAAATGTTTACCTCAAAATGTTGACCCTGAAAAATCAGTGCCACTAAAAATGTTACCACTGAGTTAGGTGATACTTTGTATTTCCCACTGGGCTCAGGGAAACTAGGAACACCTCCCACACGAAAAACTGACATATATTTGACCTCAAAGAACACCCAACACCTCATATGGAAAAACATCCATATAAGAAATCAACAGATCAGACAAGATCTGCAGCAACTTGTTAAACGTTTAGGCCTCGGATCTGCAGGCATTTCTGTGTGAGCTGCAACGTAAGTGCCTCAGCAATCTGCCAGCTCCTGATGTGAATGGGTGAGGACATGAACCTACTGCACAAGGTCTTAAGGCAGATTGTATGTTTTCCATGTGTAAAGGTAGAGAGTTTGCTTCACTTTTAAAACAACCTAGGACTGTTTCTCATTTGTTTTTCATTATTTGCTTTGCCAGGATCACATCATGCTAGGCTTTCCAAGAGTACAAAGCCAGAAAATCAAAAGAATTAGAAATTCAAGTCACATCTCTTCAGTTTTGCAAGACAGACTCAATGGATGACTGGAGAATTAGTATAATTACTGCAACATCACAGATACTAAGTACATAAAGCCTGATTAACTGGAGGTGGGGAAATGAATCTTATTTGCTAGAAAGCGTTGATTTATTCTCTTTTAAAAAATGTTTTAACAATAAATACTTGGTAAAATATTAGAAGGACAAACGTTGCTGTTAAAAAGTTATCTGAAGATAACTTTTTTTAGAGCTGAAGATAAAAGCTAGTATGAAAAAATGTATTAAATGTGGTTGCATGAGGTTTCCTGATTTGGCTGCTAGGTAGCTCACAGCAACAAGCTGCTATGGCAGAGATACTGCTCTTGCAGCAGAAGTGAGGAGGAAAGATGAGCTAGCAGGACTTGCAGCATCCTCTGAAGCTCCATGGTCTCTCTTTCCTGGCCTCACCTCACCTTATCCAGGTGTGGGGGGTAAACTTCCTGTGCTCACCTGTAGACCTTTTGCCAGAAGCAACAGTTGTAATAATAGGTGAGCATAAAATAAATTTAGTTTTATATATATATCTCTATTTCTCTCTAGTCTGTGTAGAGATACTCAGTATTCTGAGTTATGCTTTAAATGATTTATAAGGTTTTAATTATTAAATACTTTTATAAATGCCAAGTAAGGTGTAAGAACATAGGAGTACTCCAAATGGACATGAGTTACCTCAGCTGTCAATTAAGGAATTAAATGCACAGCATGCCAATGTACTATGCCTTTGAATCATGGGTGTTGACTGTGAATCTGTCTAGTTGATGAAGCCAAAATCATGACTTTCGTTCGAGCAATCAGAAAATGTACAGAAATCTTGTCTTTCCAATTAACACTAGAGCATAAAAGTTGAACAAGCATGTTATGCTTTACATAAACCACACACAACACAGAAAATCGTGTTAGGCATAAACATTCTTCTGTTCTTCTCTTAAATACTCTGTATCTAGGGTGATGTGCAGAAAGGCTTCTAAACATTCAATTAACTTTCCTTTACAGGTCAGGACTGTACTTTTATTTTTTAAGGAATTATCTGCAGCTGTTCTCTGCCTAAACCACAACAACCTCTCCACTTAATAAAAGGATGCAACACAGAAACTAACAGTTTCAGAAAGCATCCATTAATTTTGGAGGTTTCTGGTTTTAGATGTCTCCCTTAATGAGCTTGAATGTAAACATGCTTTTAATAATTCTGCCAAAACTAGGCTAATAAGTTGATGTCTTAATTTATCAGCTGACCTCATGCTGCACAGATGAATTAAATGCTTTGACTTAAGCACTTATATTACTTTTCTTTACATGAAACCAAAAAAGAAACTTGGGGCCAGATTCCTTATTCAGTTTCCATTCCTCCCAGCAATGCAGCACTGAGATATCAGTCTGAATGGAGATACCAGCAGATCATCTTTGCAGCCTGCCTAAGGGTATTGGGGTCACCTCCACATTCCTCTCATTGCAGCATGTGTTTGTGGAAGGGAGAAGGGAATGCAAAAGGATGTGTATTTTTTAGTTTGCAGACAACCCTCTCATCAATAATGTATCTCTTCAGTCTGTTGGTGAATCAACCTGCTACCCACTGTTTCAGAAAGACTGTTAGAGACTATGGCTCCTAAATTAGAATTGAAATGACTATTTTGTTCAAGCAGGATCAATTACTTGCTAGTGTTCCCCCAGTGCTCACTGTAGTTAGAAAGCTGCAGAGCTGATTCACCTGGAGGAGTAAGTGCTGAACTGGGAGGTGACACTGTGGAAGTTTGGCTATGGCCTGTTGATACGTTAACATTTTATGGCCATGGTAGGAAGGACTCGGACTGAAGAAAAATCCATCCAGAAAATTGAACTGCTTATTCCCCAAAATGAAAGAAACCAGTCAGTGGAAGTTTCAGGCAGATGCTGGCAGTCACTTGTGAAGGGCTGTGTTTTGAGCTTGGAAATAGGGACTGCTCCAGTGAGTGACCTGAGAAACTAATGTGGCAGAAGCCTCTCTGCTTCTCAACTTCTGTCTGGGAAGGTCAGTGCCAGGATGAATTTTCTTATTGGTAATTTTCCTGAAGCCCACAAGCCTAAAGCATTTTTTCCCAAAAGAGAAATACTTGCACAGCCCCAAATGACCAACAATGTCATAATAATTGATGAGATTTAAGTCACTTTCTTGGTCACAAATGGCTTGGGAATAGGAGCCTCTCCCCATCCTCCAAAGAGATTATGCTACCAGAAGACCTGGGAAGATGCTGCCATGAGCAGAGGAAAGATGGGAGCTGAAATGCAGATTGCCTTTGATTCCACATCCTTTCTGTGTGAACTCTGATGTTTTTTCAGTGTTCTTAGGGAAATAAAAATAATATTTTCTCATCTCTCTCTCCCAAGATCAGAATGGGTTAACTTCTGACAAGGGTTTTCTGTATTCTAACGGTGAACACCAAAACCTAACCTCAGCAGCAGAGTTGGTAGTTGTGCTTTACAGAGTGGTAACTAATTATCAATTTTCAGCAGAAAAGAGCTTGGCAGGTGGAAGGAGAGGAGGCAGAAAATACTGGCTGTAGATAAAGCCCAATACTCAGATAAGGTATTGAACATATGGGAAGATGGATTCAAGCAAACACTCAAGAGAGTTTGACTTTGACAAAAGTTTAAATAAGGTTTTTCTAGTTTAAAACAATGATGATAACCACTATAGAAATATACAAGTTCCAGCAATTAATCTGCAAAATCATTTTGGAAGAATCTGAGACAAAAGATGTTAATCAGATGAATCCATAGGAGGTGAGCAAATAGCTCTGACAAAGTGTTTCATGGACAAATAGTTCTATTTGCAGAGTTTTAGGGGAAAAAAGAAAAAAGAAGCAACATACATTATTTCAGAGTGGCTCCTGTTTAGGAAAAGCATGTGTCTAACTTCACATGCTTCCCTCTGAAAGCTCTGCTGACTATCAGGAGGCTAATTTAGGTGATAACAAGCAGATTATAAAACTTGAGCACATAAATACATTTCTCCCTTCCTTGTCTCTTACATGGGTAAGAGTCCTGATGTTCAGATGTGACTTTGCTCTGATTTAAGCATTCTACGTAGTGAAAAATTTTGAGCAGAGTGATTATGTCTCAAGCTGTAATTCAGTCATGCCAGTTCACTGCAGGCAGCCATTCAAACACAAAGGCAGGTATCCAGGTGAATTGGAAAGGACAGTCTTCATAGCATGCTAGGAATTAGTTTGTGTTTCTGGGACTCAGCCTGTAAGGATGACATTTGTGAGGTATTTCAGCAGGTGGGCAGGGTAACCACCCACTGGGCAGCGGTCATGGTGCTGGGGACCGCGGCTCTAGCCCAGCTGTGCCAAGGCACGCTCTGTCCCAACCTCAGGGACTTACAGCCTGCTCAGATCAGCATCCTCCTTAAGTGTATTGCGACCGACAGGAGAAAGACAAAGGTATGTGTAAATCATATCACAAAGCAGAAAGATGTTTGAAATAAACAGTAATAACTGTATAAAAATGCTAGAAGTCAAATATTTACAGCTACTGAAATATTAAGGCTTTTAGTTCACTAATCCAAGATTAATCAACCATATAAAAATAGATATTTGTTTAAATAAACTGACTACACTGCTAGTTAGAGATAGGAATTTCCATTGTTGAGAAAATCTGCTTTATTTTGATCTCTTTTAGGAGATAGTCCTCACAATCCTGTATAAAGTTTACTATAATATGGGTTCTCCCTTAGAGCTCTCTGCATACAGCAGCAAACCTGATGCCACTCACTAGTTTCTCCTAATGTGGGGTTCAGGTTTCCAGGAGGAAACCAGAAAGCAGTTATTAAGATGTTAACTGCAGTGATAACCAGAATGAATGCAGCCACAATACTGTTAGCACTTGAACACTGCAAGGAAAACTCTCAGTGCCGATTAGAGTTTTCTATCCCAGCCAGGCCAGCCTTTTTTCTTAGAGCTCTCTGTGCACTCATGGTCTGTTCCATTGCTTCTAACTCAAGCCACCATATGTGGAAGTTCAGTCTGTTTTCACAGCATTATTATTCGGTGTATGGAAGGTCTACATGTGATGTTTTCTGCTTATCTGTTTTTATTGCATCTTTCTTAGCAATAAAATCTCTCTGAGCTGTGCTTTACACCTCAGAACAAGCCCGTTGGCCAGATGGTTGCTCTAATAAATGGGGAGAAATGTCAGAAGCACTTTTGCATACCTGGGCAGTGAGGCGCACCACTCCCGCTCGTCACTGCCAGCACTGGCCATGCTGGGGCTGAGCACTGCCTCGCTTTCTCAGCAGGAAGCTGAGGCACAGGGATCACCCCTCCAGGGGCAGTCTGCACTGCAGAGAGGCTGCTTTGCACAGTATCACAGTATCGCCAAGGTTGGAAGAGACCTCAAAGATCTGTCACCATAGATCACATGACTAGACCATGGCACCAAGTGCCATGTCCAGTCCCCTCCTGAACACCTCCAGGGACAGTGACTCCACCACCTCCCCAGGCAGCCCATTCCAATGACAAATGACTCTCCCAGTGAAGAACCTCCTCCTCACCTTGAGCCTGTTTGGCTGTGCCTCTGAGACCTGCTCCTGAAAGACAAAACCTCACCAAAATGTTTTCTGTTTCCTTCCTAGATGATACACATGGAATTTGCTATAAGCACTATCCTCAAAATTTCAAAGGTGGCTTTGAGTGAGAATCTTCAAGTTGACCTTCAAAATCATATCCTTTCTGTACTTCAGCTTCTACTGATTACCAGTGTTACATTATCTGCTTACTGGAGTATTATTTTATCTTGTGGGTGATGATTCCCTCTTGCTGCTTAAGATCTTTTACAAAACACTTTCTGCTGTCAGGAAAGATGTACTTCATGACCTTGTTTTGTGGATGAGAAATGCCAAGTCAAATAGGCAGGGCTGGTTGGCTAATGAGACTCTTCACATCACAGTGAATCACAGATTAGCTGATGATTATTGAAAATCCTGATAATAACAAGCAACATTTCTTTGCATTAGGAAGCTCTTCTGTTGTCTGTAGTGTCTCTGACAATATTATACTGTAAAGCCAGATCAGATCTCTGGAGAGCAAAAGCATGAAATAGTTGGTGGTGGTGGTCATAGCTAAAAAAATTAAATCATATTAATTTAAAAAATATTCCCCATATTGTAGCATGGGCCTACAGAAAAGGGAGAGGTGCAGAGTGAAGGAAGAGCACTCTGCTGGAATAATCTATGGCTTTCTGCTTGTGTGGGCAGTTACTAGCACCTAAAAGCAGGGGAGAGATGTGCAGGAGAACTTGCTCAGAAGCCAAAAAAAAAATGAAGCTCTTTGTTACCCCAGGCTCTCAGGGGGAGAATGAGGCCCTGTGGAGCAGAAAATATGCACTCTGTGAAATTCTCCTTGTTCCCAAGCATTCTGGGAAACAGATAGGTGGAGAGATGGACAGGACACAAGGATGTAAAGGCACAGGCAGTGAGGCTATGGAGGCCTCCTGAGCACTGGGTAGCTACGGCCCACAGGCACTAGTGTCTCCAAAAGATGTCACCTTTTCAGGGGTAAAGTTAATATTAGAGATTATTTACAATGCAGGTAGATTTCTCCTTCCCATGTAACCGGTGTGATATTTTGTTTTTAAGTTTACTTAGCTTTTTTTGGAAGGTATCTTTTGTTGTTGATTTGGCTGTACTTTTACCAACCTGTATTTCCAGTAACAAAGAATTCAGTCCTCTTGGCAGTTATTTTTGACCTTTTCTCGAGCAATAACTGATAGCTTTCCAGACTCTTTGTCTAACAGCAGAGGTTAAACTAAGACTAAAATGTTCACCTGATTGCACTTGAACTTGCAGCTTACCCAGGCAGAACAAAAAAGCTGCACTTTTGACACAGGGCTGCTTCCAAAAACATTGAACAAGTGTTTGGACTATAACTTTATATGCCATTGACTTGTATTGCACAGAAAATTTCCTACAACATTCCACACAGACTGAAAACTACCTTTGTAGTTTATGAAACGTTAATACCATAGTGTGGATTTATATAGGTGCATAATTAGAAATGATAGTCTGGGGGAAATAATCTTATTTATGAAGTTAAATTTGTTAAATTAAAAATGCAGCTAGTGAGTTACCTTTTTACTCTCCACATATATTAGGTGTCTATATTTTTATGAATTCTGCAAAGTAATTGCTAGGCATTAGTGTAACTCTGGTAAGACTCGAAGGGACATTACATGAGTGAATGTTTTGGATGTGGTGAATCCAGTGTTAATTATAGAAAGGCCTTCTTCTTACACATCTAGGATACCACTTATCCTAAAACTATCCTTGAGCTAGCTCTCTGCCTGCATTCTGAGCAGATACACTTTTTCAGTGCACTCAAAATAAATAAGAGCATGCTGCAGTACAAGTTAATGAATAAATGACAAATTACTAAAACTGTCTGACCAGATTATTCAATCTCTGAGTCAGAAATGCTACTTGTGTTTCTTCATCAGCTGTATTTACATGTGTATGCTCCTCCAAAATATGCTTTTTGTTGTCATTGGTTAGATTTGTTAATGGTTGGTTAAACTTGTCAATGGTTGGTTAGATTTGCCAGATTTTTGCAAATTCAGTGAAAAGCCAGGCAGAGAAAACACGTGAAACACAGCATAGCTTCTGCTGAAGAATTATTGTTATTTCCACATTTGACTTGTGCTGCTGTTAGGAGACAGGGGGAAGGAAGAAGGTATTCCTGACACTGCATGCTAATGCTGCCAACCTGAAGGCAAAAAATCCCTTTTATCTTGGACTCAGCAACGTTCTTGGTCATACCTCTGCCTTTGGACTGGAGGTTTTGTGAATTTTTAGTTTTGTGAGTCTTAATACTGATCTCTTCAGAGACTGCATCTTATCTCCAGCACAAAGAACCACAGAAACCTTTGGTTTAGGTAAACAGTAATAGTGATTATCTGCTCCTTGAGTAAGACGTTATGGAAATATCACTTGGAGTGGCATGGTGAGCCTGTTTTTTCTGTTGTTGTTGTTTGGTTTTCTTTCTCCTCCCCTCTCCCCCCAGCTATTCATTGTCATGATGCCCTTTTCATGGCTAATATCTGAAATATTCTAGCAGGTGCTTGGGGGCACTATAGCATTCATGTCTAAAAGTCTCACCTTGTTCAAGCCCAGAATTCTTTCTAGACTTGTGGTGATGCTCCTTCCCTTTACCAAGGAGTAAATTTCTCTTCCATTCCTGTAACAAACCCTGGCTACTTTAAATTCAAATACTAACACTTATATTAGTTATGATTAGTAAGTGCAGAGGGTTTGAGGGCTATGAATGCAATTGACTGCCTCCTTTATTCCTCCACTTTTACCAGGAAAATGCTTCCTGGGCAGTTCATATTTGATAACTTTACTGGGGCCTCTTCACAACTTGGGATGAGCTAGGAGCATCACACAGATGCATGTGTGAAGCTATAGCCCCTGGCTGTGGCAGTAAGGGTCAACGTACCTAGTGTGTCCAAGTGGGTGGGCCAGAGGAGGTTGGGGTAGATAGATGTGGGCAACTTCCTTTCCAAATTGTTATCTGAAAATCTGGTATTTTCTAACAGCAGCTTAGAATCTGTGGAGTCACCCACACTAGGCAGTTAACAGTCTCCATTCTACAGGCACAATGAAGAGGCCCCTGTGATGGAGGAGAATGATCTCTTTCAAGTCTTAATTTCAGTCCCTTCATCTTATAGTCTTTTCCATGCAACAATACCTAATCATAGTGTACATTAATCAGTTTCAGGGTCATCATTTTCTGTGGTCTTTAACCCCCTGTAGATGAGAGCTTTTAGGCAGTCCCTCCTTTACTGGAGGTGGACACACATTCACCCGGACTGCCGCAAGCAGGAGTGGACCTTGCTAGTCTCATGATGGCTTGCTTTTTCCATGGCCATCAGCTAAGTGCATTTTGATACCCCATTGAAATGCACAAAGACACACTGTCCAATGTGACAGAACTTCCAAGCAATTATAAAGTACTTTTTGCAATTTCCTATGTAATACCCTTTCAAAGTTGTCCTGTTTTCTTTCTCTTTGAATGAGTATTCAGAGCAGGCAGATTTGTAGGCACACAATAAGAAGCTGATTTTGAAAAGAGGTAAATAAATTGCACTGGCTAGAAAAGGGCTTCTTGCTGCCCTTTTTATTATGATGTGCACACAACTTGCTACCAATTCTTTACTTTGCATTTCTATCACAAAGATAAATGAAATTGTCAATCCTGTTCACATTTTCTTTTGATGACTATATAAAAGTTATAGCCACGGTGCCAAAAAAGGCTGTCATTAATTTTTCTATTTATTAAGGTGAAAGGAGGACTATTTTGCAAACAAAGAAGAATAAACAGACTGCAGTGAAATGCCTGCTTCTTTTCCAGAGGATATACCTTCTGAACAATTCCTAACTTTGGGATTATTCTAAGCCACTCTTACAATGAATAAAAAACTTACTGATTTCAGGCTTCGGTAACTTCATTGCAGTATTACACCACCCCAACAATAAACAGGGGAAGTGAAACACTGGACAGCAATGCTGAAATTTAATCCAGGGAATGTGACCACAGAAGGAAAAGAAAATTAAATTTGTGCATTTAAGTACAGAGATGTTTAATTTTATGAAAAATAAACCAGCACTGCTTTTTGTACTTGTGTGCCCATAAACACATAGATAAAGATATCAGGGTAGTTTCTTCAAAACCATCTTGGAAAACAATGCCCCTCATAAATCATTTGTATTAGGAGTAGTTTGGAGCAGAACAAGCCCTGAGTGCTGCCACGTAGCTGACACAGAGGCTACCAAAACTTACGCTTCCTTGGCAGCACACCAAAATGAGTTACAGCCCAGCAGGACAGCAAGGAGGTACTTCCAGTGCCAGGAAGGTGAAAAAGAGCAACTGCCAAAGATGAAAACACTAATCACTTGTGTCTAGGGAAGGATGGGTAGACACGAGTTGGGAGGAAGAAGGGTAAAGGCAGAAAGCCCTCTTGGGGAGGCAATAGAAAGGGGAAGTAGAGAAAACCAATCCACAGGTTAGCACAAGGCAGCCAGCCATGAGGCTTGCACTCTGAGATGGTCATCAAGGTAAACAGAGATTGGGCCCTCAAGAAGTAGAAGAATCAGATGACAGTTTTCACAGATCTTCAGAGCCTGTGCAGGTGGGTGTAAATCTCTGCAGAGGGGGTAAGTTCTCATAGTCTCAAACATTTATGTGGCCTTTGGTCTTTTACTTTTTTCACAGCACTGCTTTTTCCCCCCTGTAGTTTTGTCATTACCAGCAGAGGAATAGGATTTATTAGAATTGGATTTTGAGAAAACTGCATGTCTCAAGAGAGAAATACAGATTTGGAGACTAATAATTAAGATGGATCTGAAGCTTACCAGCATTGTTGTCAGCTCTGGTGTGCTCTAGCCTCCTGCCCTGCCTGGGAATTGTTTGAGCAAAGAGTTCATAAATGCTTAGTTGAGAAAGAAATCCGGTTCTCAATGGGACAGGGAAAGGTCAATATGTCCCTAAACTCCATGACACAGGATCCAGTCTGAATTACCAGACTGAACTTGCTTTATTTGTCCTTCTTACAAGATGCAAAAAGTCTCAGGACAATCAGTTCTGTCTTTTTCATTGTTTCAGCATGGAGCTTAAAACCTCTGACCTTCCTTCACATTTATTTTGCTTCCTTCACATTTATTTTGCTGTATATCCATGGCTCAGGAGACAATTAAAAATTAGATGCATGTGCTGTGTTTGGCAGAAAAATGCAGTACTATTTCATTTTCTGGTTTCAACAGTAGAGCTGTATTTGGTTTTTCCTTCTTGCATTTACATCTAAATCTACCTCCCTTTTTCCACTGCATCTATATGTGTTTATGTGTCTGTATAAATCTTCAGAGTAATTTTTTACTACACTTCTTATTAGTACAGAGTATATAAGACATTCTCCAAAGGTTGGAGTTTTCAGAATATAAAACTCTTTTGCTTGTTTAGATTCAATTCAGCCTCCTCTAAATACGATCATAAAACATTCATTCCCAGACACTTGGTGGCCCACAAAGCATGATATCGACTCTGCTCCTAGTGCAGCCGTGTATGATGTTATTCACAGACAAAGTCCCAAGCCATCTTTCTACTTCACTTTGAAGGAATTACTCTCTTTATCAGTGAAGAAAACAAGCAGCTTGTCTACTACAACATTCAGAAAGTTCCCCTTCCATCTCTTTCTCCTCCCTCAGTGGCAATATGAACATCAGAGGTGGGAGAAAAAATAATGCCATGTTTCCCAGCGCAATTAATTTTCAATAGTTCAACTTCAACACCTTTGGACATAAGCACAACTGGGAAGAAAAACTAAAGATTAGATTCACAAAGCTATTAAAGCAGCAGTAAACTGCTAGCCAAAAAAAAAAAAAAAAAAAAAAAAAAAAAAAAAAAAAGAAGTGTTTCCTTATCATAAGCAAGCAAAGGAATTAGCCACTGGGAGACATTTTAAAACCAATGTTTCAAACAACAACAACAAAAATCTACATAAACACTGCTTATGATTCCATGTGAAATTCAGATCCAGTTCCAAAAGCTTCCGGAAAACCAGGCAGGAAAGCTTGAGATCTTGTTTGAACAGAAAAGGTAAAGCCTTCCCTAATGAAGCCATGATTTAAATATCATGTTTCACAAAAAGCAGAAAGACAAATGCTCAAAACGAACCCATACCTTGTATTGAAATCATCTGGTTTTGAAGATTGTCCCTCATTTTTTATTGCTATGTGTTTTGACAGATCTGGTGCTAATAGTAGATATAATAGTAGCTAGCCTTCTACATTAACCAAGGCACTAGAAGGCTGCATTTCTGGTATTTAGCAGTGTCATAAATGCTGTTCCCCGTGTTGGCAGACCACAGGAGCCAGTGAAGCATCACTGCTCATCCTGCCTCACTGTGCACCCACACATCCTCTAATGATTCATGCTTTGTATTAGCCAGACCAGAATCTAACACATGTGCCCTGCCAGGGCCATTGCCTTTCTCCTGTAGTGAGACCTCAGCATGCTGACCTACTCTATTGAACAAGGGGCTGCTGGGCACTGCCAGTTCCATGAGCCCTACTTGCCTTTGCTGTCATACTGCAAGTGCTCCTCTGTATTAAGAAGAAAGACACTTGTTGGATCTGATAAGCCTGCAATTTCTCCAAAGAAGAGGCACCTTTCTGCCTGTTCTCTCAGCTCTTCATTGAAAGAAACTTTGTGGTAAAAATGACAATACAGAAGAACTGAGGCCCTGAAAGGTTTCCCAGCTAGATTGCTTTTTCTCCTTTCCCCCTCCCTCCCTTTTTTTATTCCTTTTCAGTTTTGGATTTTTTTACTCCCTGACACTTAAAAATGATACAAGTATTATGGACTTAGATTTCTGTTTCCTGAACTTCTAATTATATTGAAGCAGGAAAGGTGTCTGTGTTTAATACAGGATGCTCACTATCTGGTTGGCTGAATGCTCTCTGCTGTGTAAAGCTCTGCAGCAGTTTCAGTAGTGCCTTTTAATGTCAGTGTTCAGAGTATATGATAAGGTATCTTCATGGTTTCATATTGCATCAAGTGGAAATCCAGCATACAAATGACTAGCTCAGGAATACTTTACACAAAATTACTGGCATTTTAAAGCTGCTTCTGCTTTTACACAGGAAGCAGAATAGATTATATGGCATTAAAACAATTTTAGGGAAGTTTCTACTTTTTGGAAGGATAATTTAAATGAGGAATGTTTTATTTATGGACTGTTATACGCTTGTCAACCCATACATTCCCCTCCATCACCCAAAAGAAAGGACTGTATGTCAGAACAGTCAGCAAAAACCACGTTTGGTAATAGGGCTATATTCAGACCATGCATCTACCAACCCATGTGAGACACAAGAATATCCCTCTCTTGCCTGCTGAGTGGCTCTGTACCTGATGTTCAATCATTCTGTTCATTAGTGGGGAAAAATCCTTCAGGTTCATTCTTCTTAAAGAGCCATATGTGATTGTGTAGCTAAAAAGCACAAATGCCTCCAATTAGATCAACCGTGCTTGCCAAATACAGGCATAATAACCCGTCTGCATTCATGTAGTACTGACCTGAAGTCAGTATTCATTTGTGTAAATCTAGTTAAAAAGTAAAGAAGGAAACACACACACACAAGTGTAATATTTAGAGTCTGTGATGGATTGGAACAATATAAAACGTGTGAGATGAGTAAATTAGTAATACCACACACAGAGGAAATCATGGGAGATGCTGGATGATGGCATGAGAAGCAGAGATATTTGCCTTTAGACTTAGAGGCTTTTCTACACAAATTTAGTGTGAATATTGTCAGTCAACCTTCACTTTAATAAATCTGCAGGATGAAGCTCAGGAATATCTTAAAAGTAATTGGAGCCTCTCGGATATGAAAATATCTCAGCAGACCTTCTACTAGTGGGCATCAACATGATCATTAAACCTTCTACTCCGGATCAAGCTTCAGATTCTGGTAGGGAGCTACACTCACTGAATTTTGAATATAAATTACATTAAAAGTGTTTAAATATCTATAAGGAACATCCAAAAATCCTTTCTTAGACATTGAATAAGCAAAGGCTTCAGGACTAGGTTCTTTGTCACTGTGTGTTTGGTTAAAATATACAACAGCATCAGTGTCAAACAAAAGGATGTACTTGAAAGAACTACAAGGAATTACAAAAGTCTCTTGCTCTCTTTATATCAGCTGTGCAATGCTTCATGCTGCTGCCTCTTTCTGAAGCTGCTGCTGTAAACAAACAAGCAAACAAACAAATCCCAGAGCTGTGTAGGCAGTGTTGAAGACATCATTAACCATGGCTGGGGAATAAACCAAGACGTCCTGACACTGGAAAGCAAAGTGTGCGTTGAGTCACTGTTCAAACCTGTTCACTTCAGCCATTTTGTGAGGGAAGGTGGCAAGGACTGTATAAGCAATATGAACTGATTTCATTTAGGATGCTTTTCAGGACTGTTGTGAAATTGCTGCTATGATTAGTAACAGTGCAATGAAATCATTGTAGTTTAACAGTGAAAATCAAGAGAGTTTATAGCAGAAAATAAACTACAATTGAAGATGCACTCTACAAATATTAGGTCAATTGCTGCTGTCCTGATTTATGCAAACACTCAGGCCTCAGCTAATCTGGAGAGTAGCCCTGCCTATAGCCAGGACTCATGCCAGTCACAGTTATTTCAGTTTTATCTGTTCTCCTTTGGGGATTGTACTGGGAAGCTCTGTTAAGTGCTTAAAGTCCCAGTGAAGAAAAAGCCTACACACAGGGAGCAGAGTTTCAACCAGCAGGGATTAAAACCCTGGCCCTATGTGTCTTAGCAGTCAGTAACCTTGTTGTGCTAGTTGAGTTTGTATTTTGTAATGGTCATACATCTCACATGAAAGTACATTTTGCTAATGGATCTGTGCCAAAGAGCACAGGAATATAAGTAATTCTTACAAGGCAAACTACTAAAACCAATGCTAATTCTTCTAAGAGATGCAAAGTGCTCATACTGATTAAGGGTCATTGCTTTTGCTCCCACTGGGACTATTTCTGTTCTTGGTGCATCAGCAGGGCAGCTGGGCTGGAGGAGACAGAGCTTGGACTGATGACAAATTAAGGGAGAACATTCAATACTGAGATGAGACCTGGAGGAGTTGATTCCTTGTCTCTGGCATTTTTGTACTTGAAAAACAAGAAGATTTTACTCTCCCTGTACGTCTTTTTTTTTTTTCCTTCTTTTTTTAAAAGAAATATCTGCCTAAAAAAAAATCTGCTTTTATCTGGTCCTAGGCCAATTAGCACTAGTGCCTGTGGAACCTCTTAACAGTGTCCACACCAGCAGATATGGCAAAAAAATGAAGCGGGCTATTTCTGAACTTTCATCTTAATTGCAGTTTTAAATCTAACACTGTTTTGCTCATTTAAATAATGTTGGAAAGAAAAGCTGTGGGGTTTTATTTCCTATGTTCCTTTCAAAAAGCTACAGTAATTATTTTTATAGTGACAAGAGGATTATTTGACTTAATTTAATATAGAAGATAAGGTCTCAGGAAAAAAAAAAAAAATCACTGTAATGTACACAAGTGGGAAAAAAGAGTTTTTCCTGTATCATCAGAAGAATTTCCCTATACTGCTGTGAGACAATCCTGCCCTGGGATATGCAGTGAGAATTAATCTGGAGCTAAAACTGCCTGGCTCCTGGAAGCATGTGTACTTGAAGTAGAACTTCAAGAGGAATTATTATGCTGGAAAAGTGGTCAGGCTACTTCTCAAGAATCCCTTTTCCCCCATGTTGCTGCAAGGCTGTGACAGGAGAAAAAGCAGAAACACAAGACAGACAGCAATTCTGCAAAACAGAGAGGAAAAATGGTGGAACTAAGTTACCCCTTTTGTTCTCCACCAATCTTGTCTCCATTCCCTCTCTGCACCAGGCACCAAACAAGTCACCTTTCTCATTTTCAGCATCAGAACCCATTTTACTGTCCCCATACACCAGAGGTGATGTGGATCAATGCACAGAGCATGTCTCAGCTCTGACAGGTTTGCAGAAGAGGCAGGACATGCTTTTCTTTCAGGACCAGTTAATATTATCTACCAGAAGGACAATGAGAAAGTAATTTTGCAGCCCTTGCTGCAAAAGGTGTTTCAGTAGAAAAGCTTCAACCATGAAGAGAGTCATGCTGAAGGAGCCTTGAGCGTACATCTGTCTGGACACACATGTTAATCTTCCTTACAATTTGCTGGAAAATGTGGGGCATTCCTACAACAGGATAATATTGGTGCCACAATCAAGTGTCAGACATCTGCATCTGAGACCCTACACAACTCACAGCTGTAGAAATTCCCCCTTTTCCCCCTGAAATAGTACTACACTGGAAGGTCTCTAGATTTTCTCATTATAATCCAATTTTTAGAAATTCTTTCAAATTAAGTTTAGCCGTGAACTAATTGAAATAAATTAACTATGAAGTGCATCATGGTGGTCCTGGCCTTGAAGTCTGTGGTGCGATGATAAATGATCAGCGTCATAAAATAGCTGGTAATAGATTCTAGAGCCAGAGGGAAAATATATGATCACCTAATTCTGACCTCCAGCACACTGCTGGTGACTGGACACTCCCCTGTAACTCCTGTGTCAGGGCCACTGCTGTTCACTGATCAGCAAGACATTTTTCAGCTAGACAAGCCCACCAACCTCTTTACAAGAAATGAGATAGATCCTCACTTGGTGAAAATCAGAATGGTCACAGCACCAGATCACAGCATATGAAAATCTGGTCTGCTACTTTCTTTTCTCATTCTCTTTACTGAAGCAATGTTTCTGTCATCCTTTCTCTGCCTGATCCACCTCTCCAAAGCTTTTCTCCTGTCTACATCTTTCCATCCCAGCAGACCTCTTGCCCCATCCTCTCTGCAAACTGACCTCGGGCATTTCCCCATTTGTGGTCACAGTATCTTCAGTGCTGACTTGAGCAAATCCACTTGGCTTTGCACGTTAGGGACAGGTGCCAAAATCTTGCTCATGCCAACATGATCTATGGGTGTCTGCGGACTTCTCTTTGTTTTATCTACTTCTGCAGTCTCTTGTTTCCTGGAGGTCACCAATGACAAAAGCAAGCGCCAAGTGAGCAGACATTTACCAGTAGCTCCACAATCAGGTGAGGACTGCGCACTTAGGAAATGCTTCACCATTTATAAGGAAATTATGAACAGAAAACAGAATAAGTTATTTGTCTGGTCATCTATCAGTCACTTTGCTATGTCCACTTTTAGTACTGTGAGCACTCTCAGTTTTCAAGGGTTTGTGCTCTAGTCAGTTACTTCAAAACACAAAAGTTTTGTTCAGGCCTGTCACTGTATTTTCCTGCCTGTATTTCCATATTCAGGAAAATTTCCACATTCATGAGACACTCTGCAAAGTACAATTCATGGCTGGCAGTGTTGCTCATAACTGTTTAGAACTGCCACACTAGTCTTCTCCTACTGAAAAGTTTTAATGCCTCCTGGGGCTTTAATGTTAACTTCATTACTAGAAAAAGTCCCAAATGGAGTCTGAGTCTTGAGCACTTGCCATCTTGACTTGCCCAATGTGATTCTTTAATTTTATATGTGTGAAGGCCCTTTCAACCCTGATGGGGCAGCGTTTTCCAGTCCAGACCATCTACCACACCCATTAAATACATAGAAAAAGGAAATAAAGCATTTGTGCAGACAGTAGAATATCTGGTGTTGTTCAAAACCAGCCAGAAAAGACCACAGAGGGCTCCACTGGCCCTCCCCAAAAGCTCTTTCCAGCTCCCAGTGGATCACTTGCAGTTTTTCCTTAGGGACCAGAGTTCCTGTGCAACTGCCAGCAAACACTAGTGTATGAAGCAAAGGTGCATTATGCTTCTACTGGTTTACTCTAATCAAAAAGTGGGGTGATCTGATCTGATTCTTGAACATGCCTTTCTGGCTTGCACTGTATAATGCCTGTTACAGCCCTGTCAAGCATTGATGTGATGAGGGCATAAAGTACATTTCAATCCTGAAGAGCAAAATAAATTACTTGGCTTGGGCAGCTGGAAAAGGACACTTCTTTGCAGTGCTATCTAGCAAACCAGAAGCAGAGTATAGTCCAGTGAGATCAAAAATAGCCCAATAAAACCTACGGTCTGCAGCAGTACAGATGGCTCACACCATCTCCTAAGCCATTTACTTTTAGAAGCTGAAAAATGGGAGCAGTGGAGTTTTTGGTGAGAATTTCACTGCAGGTGATTATTGTACTGAGCAGCGTTAACTTAGGCTCTCATCTAAAAGCTGTACTCTCAGCATTTAACACCTCACTCTCCTGCCTCGGTCTCTCCCCATAAAGAACTTAAAACCAAGCCAAGGTTTCAGCATCCAATGCAGGATCCCTTACTTTAGGGACTCATTTCTAACTCTTGCAGTACATTGTGGCTGCTCTCAGAAGCAGTTGACAATTATTGCTTTCACAAATATTTACTGCTTTCTAATTCTTGAATAGAATATACTATGAAAATCTCCATATGCCCAGGCACAGCTTGACTTACCCAGTGAAAGACAATGACTCTATTTTGGATTCACACTGCTGGGAGAACACTTACTGTATTGAATTCATACCTCATTTAAAATTGCCTTTACAGATAATAAATCCAAATGTTCCTTTGATAATTATTCTGTACTAAAATTAATGCCAAATAATGTGCAAGCAAGCAGGCAGGACTTTATGGGTATGATTACAGCATTTACTCCACTTTGGGAACTGCTGGAACTGTCTACATAAATAATATCATGCCATTATCCTTAAAGCAGCACATTTGTTTTACAATGAACCCTTGCAGGGAGAACTTTCATGTATATACTATTGAAGATTTCTATGCACCTTAATCATATATCATATCCAAAAAGATCTTGCAGCAGAAAACACTTTCCCCACGCCCACTACTGCTTGACATAAACCCACAATGGTTGTTAGGCACATTGGAAACCCTCCCACCCTTCTAAAAGACAGTTTATCTTTTTTTTATTCATTCTACTTTGATGCTTCTGTAGAGAAAGAAACTTCCATTTGGCTGTGTCTGAAATTCACATAAGTGCACATGTACCTGCACAGTGAAATGCCAGAGTTTCTGACAGTATATCCCCCAGCCTGATGCGTCTTACCCCTTTGTTGCACTCTCTTAATTGCAACCACTCTTTTTGCTGGGGTACTTGCACCACCACAGTGGTGTGCTGCTTGCCTGGGGCACTGTCCATTGTGCATTCAGCTCCTGAGCTGTGTGTGAAATCTATCAGAGGGTTGAAACGAACCCTGTGCCCAGTGAACACGGTTTGCAAATCATAACCTCATCCCTGTTTGTTGCTATCAAGTCAACAGCCATATTTTCTACTAAAGTGAAACCAGATAAGCGCTAGGAATTGTGAAATGACAGCTTCATTACAAACAGGAGGGACCTATGCAGCACCAAGTTCAAAAGCATGGAATTACTGAGCAGCTTCTGATTAACATTGGCATCAGAAAACCAAAAATACATGGATGAGGAAAAATGGCATTTTTGTTGAAGACTGCCAGTGAGTAGCAATTACACTCTAATCAGAAACTTTAAGAGGAAAAGCAGGGGTAACTCAATTCAGAGGCCTTTTACTGTCAATTACACTAGACCTTTTCTTATTCACTTTGCTGACCGGGTACTGAGTGATTGCTGATGGAGTGAAATCACAAGAGCTGCATGCCATTACAGCTGCAGCCACAGCTCCCACAGTCTCACCCACGTGGACACTTAACAGTCAAAATGTGATCTGATAAATAACGAAAGAAGGACTCCAAGATTCAGAGTGAATTATGAGTAGATTTATATTCTTGGGCCCGCCCTTCCAGATTCAAAGAATAAAAAAAAGTTAGGCCGCATTACATACACTGAGTCTTGTTTCCCTGCTAGTCCTTTGCTGGGAGATGGGCTCCTCAGCAGGTGAGGTGTCACTACTTCCTTCTCATACGTTCCTGTGCACCACTCTCTGAAATGCTGGGCACATCTGCTTTGCGATGGAAAAGGAAGATTCAGGACCTAGGAAAGCTCATCATGCACAAGAGTGTTACAGCCTGGCCTTGTCTCCAGTCTTCTGCTTTAGGTAATATTGGACTGGTTGATAACTCCATCATGTAACTGAGAGCTGATATGTCCATCAGTGCAGGAGTGCCAGTGACATTGATAATAGCGAGTGGGGCTGCTAAGACTCTTCCCTCTTAAGTGTCCAGTCCCAAAGACAGTAAGGCAGCTCCATAACAGATGTTGAAAACAGCCTTTTTCTTCACTTCTTAATGTTTTTGTTGTTGTTTGTTAAGGGTATAGCTGATTGCTCCTAATTTTCCTCCAAAACACACACTTAGGTTTCTAGAGTTTAGAACTTTTGCAAATGGGAATATTAATTTTTCTTAGAGGGGAGTAAATTATGAGGGTTGTTGTAAAGGTTGGTTAAAATAGGTCTCTTTCACACACAGGAATATGCTATTCCCTTTTTCTTTTCCAATAGAGTATGCCCAGCCTGTAATGAAGGCAGAAGAGGAGGCAATACATGCTCCTGAGAAGTAACATAGTGTCATTTTCATTTAGAGCTGGAAATTTTCTAATGCCTGAGGGTGGCTAATGATTTGGTAAGCATTTCCACCTTCTAATAAAAGAAGTAGCCAGGGGCTGTAGTTGGCCTGGTGATACCATAAACAGCTGGAGTCTAAATCCTTCTTGTCTCAATTATGCTAAATTTAAATTGTCACCATTCACTTTTGATAAATGTGCAGTGACTCTAAGTGACCTGTGCTGGGACTGGTGACTCAGACTGGAGAGACAGCAGGGGCCTTCCTTGTAAATGCTGAGGTGGTGAAAAGGAGTTGCATTTTCCCTGGCATATATTTGCACTGCAGAGATGCTCTTGGGTCATAAGACACTGCAAATTCCTTGTCCCCACTTCTGTCGCCCTCACGTTAAGCCAAGTGCTGCATATGCCATGGAGGAACCAAATCAAACCACCACTCTTGGTGCAAGGGTGCAAGAGCAACCAAGTACAGTGCAAAGGCAGGAGGTGGCAGATGTTTCCCTCTAGACCAAAAGCCCCAGAGAACAGTGAGACATGGTAAATAAAACAGGGCCTGGAGAGGGATTTTTTAAGTTCTTACAAAAAAAGCAACATACAGAGAGACCATCTCTCCTCAGAATGAGAAATACAGATACTGCTGTAGCTTGGAAAAAGCAAACAGGAACTGTCAGGATGAGCAGGTGAAATATACCATGTTGGTGCTGCAGCTGAAAATAGGAGATTCAAAACCCAAGAGGAAATAGCTGATTCTATGTTTTGAAGCCTGAAGGAAATGGACAAGTGCACAGACTCAACCCAATTAGGAAAAAAGATTTCATTTAATTACTTTCCACAGATCTTGGTCTCCAAAACCCAGTCAAATGCAGTGATAGAAAAGAAAAAGGACTGATTTAGGGGTGAACATTCTCAGCAAAAGGCATCTAAAAGAAGTTGAACAACGTAGGAAAATCCATGCAGAGGAAGATACATTTCTCTTCCAAGTTTACTTACTCTTAAATGAAGTATTTGCCAACTTTTTTCAATTAGTTTTCCCAGCTGAAAGAACTCTGAAATTGTGAAGCCTTACAAAGACATATGATTAAATTGACTCAGACAGGTGAAGTTCAAAGCTCGCTAAAAGGTCACACAATTTAAACTGACAGGTATCACAGAAGACAACCTGACTAGTCCAATATACTTTCCCTGCTAGAAAAGCTAAGGACTTGCAGGCAACAGATTATTGTGAATGCTGCTACAAAAAGTTATTCAGCCTACAAGGTAAGTAAAAGTTCTGTCTAAAGAGAGCAAATAGCACCAGAGCTGGCTGCTGAGCCTGCCACTGCCTACATAATGGGACATTGTTCCATATTTTCTGCCCTGCTGTTCTTGAGCCCCTTGCAGACTAATGTCAGGAAGACCATACGCCTGCCACACTGATTTCAGATTCACAGCAGTTACCTGAAGTGAGAGTCACAGAAGACAGCTCAGCCTGGTCTGTGTTCTGCTTCTCTTGCCAATGACCATACTGTAATAATGAGAACAGAATCTAATCTGCCAGTTCATTCTCTTCTACACGGATGCTGACTGATTTCCATGAGATGTTCTCTCTAGACGAGGCTGAATGTCAGTAACTGCATGAAGTTACATCAGGACACTTGAAAACATGTTAAAAAAATTTCACACTGTTTTGCTACAACTGCTTGGATAGAGATGCACAGTAGCCCCACTAGGCATAAAATTTAGTGCTCAGTGAGGATATAGGCAAGAGAACCAAACCCATCCAAGGTTTATTTAAACCCCCTTATTTAATAACATATCATCCTTTGTATAAGATGGAGATACCTTAATTTTCCCTCAGGACAGAGCTACAGGTGTAAATTTAGCAAAATGGCCAAGGAAAGAGATGGGCAGCTTGGTACAGCCTGCATTCCTCGGTGGAACAACAGCCCAACATCTCCCAACAAAGTGAGCAACACCCTCCAGAGATGCCCACGAAAGGAAATAATTGGTGTGAAATATTTGTGGAGCTACACAGCACACTCCTCCTCACCTCAATGTGACTGAAACAACAGCAGCTGTTGTTGAAAGTAGACATGGATAGCTGAGAGCTGCTTCACAGTTCCTCAGATTTCGTATTTCATGGAGAAAATCACAAGGATCAAACATGCCCTCTTCCCCTGACTGGAATGCGATTTTCATTAGGTGTTTTTATTTATAGACAAATAATACACTTAGCCGCTCTGAACCTTGAATGGGAGACAAAATGTTCTTTCAGAGATGAGTCAGACTGCACTCCTTGTAGCGCTAAATTACAGAAGGGTTTTCACTACACACTGATTCCAGCAATAGGAAAGGTCAGTACACAGATATCTTCAGGTGCGAATGTAAGATGAGGAAATGCTTAAGCTTTTATCTTGTTTCTGAGTGCTTTGGGTTAAGCCTTACAGCTTTGCCGAAAGCTTTAGTGGCTTATATCTTGTGAATGATAGTGTTAAATCATGACTGTACTGATGTCCTGCACAACACTGTTAGTGGCCAACTCGCCCCCGCTGCCCACTTTTTATAAGAAGAGTGTGAGGAGGTAATAGGATTGGAAAGAAGGGCCCTATCATCTTTGCCTCCACTTGGTGAAATAGAAGCAACCATCCATGCAGGCTTAGCATGCTAAGGTGCTTATACCACTTTCGGAGGAGAGATGTGGCAGACTGCTTGAAAAACTCAGAGGAACAGAGGGGAAAGGAGAGAAAACTAAGCTTAGAAGAGGCATTAAATGCTGCCAGAGAAACAAACACAAAAACAAGTCCAGTGGCAAAGCTGTATTAGAGGGCACACAAGCCACTGGAATTTTAAATAGGACTAAAGAACCTTAGCCCAATGGTGAGAGAATGAAGGAGGGTGAAATGAACCTCCCAGGGGAGCTTCACTGTGTTTGTGCTAGTTTGCTGCTGAGACATAGGATACTTTAGGCCAGTAAATTTGATCACTGTTCACGTGATCAGCTAGGGGAAGTCAGGGTTTTCTACTGCACGGATAGCAGAGGTCTACCTCTCGTCCTTGTGCAGGCTGGTACAGTCAAAGATGATGTAGAAGGAATAAATTTGCCATCCACCATTGGATGCCGTGAAGCCAAACACTGGATATTATTCTGTCCCCAAACAGTCAGCACTGCTGTGTTTGTGGTTTGTTCCTGCATTGCTTCTTCAGGTTGTGACTTCAACCAGATTTGGTGAAGCACAAGTTCAAAACAAAGAAAAATCTTGCCTAAACTTTTGGGAAGAATCTTTCTTTCCTGTTTGCAATAGCACTGGCATTCCACATTGATCATGCTCACCCTGAGAGACCTTGCACTTCTGTTATTGACATCACTGACTTTTTCATTGTTTCTTTACATTTCAGTTCTGGGTTGTACCATGGGAGTACTCAAAATTTCTGCCTGCTTTCCATTTCATAAATAAACATGCATGGGAGCAAAATTCCCAAGCAGTCTTTATACTTATGAAACTAATTCACCAACAAACAGCAACTTTGCTATGAAAACTGATATTTAGCTGCCCCTGTGCAAATGGACAGCAGTAACTTTTACATTTTTCTGGTGTTACTTCTCACTAACACCATTTTAAGGTAGAGCTTTCAGCAGCTCACTAAAAACTGGTAAAATTTTCCTGGTATTATTACTAGGAAACAAATATAAGTGGTTACACTTTCTGAACCCAACCAAATGCTGAGCAATCCTCTAGGGGCCTGAAAAGAGTTTTTACTTGCAAGCTTTACCCTCATAACTGGCTTAGGACAAGAAGCAATGCAGATGACTTCCAAATGGTTCTCTGTTCTGACCAGTCATTGCCAGTGCAATTCCTCTGATTTGTCCTAAACTGCTCCTGTTGCTGCTAACATAAAAGAAAGGAGAGTAAGCCTCCCTTTAAATCATTTATATGAGGTTTAGTTCTCTCTGCTATTTCCACAGAGGCTTCCCTGCCAAAACTGGGGAACACTGAGAAACTTTTGCTAATGTAGTATCCACATGGGCTTTATCCAGCACAAAGAAAGCTGGGCCCTTTGTGCTAGTTTAAACTCTGTTGTTTGGCTGTCCTAGCTGAGAGAAAATAAAAGGTCTGAAGGTGAGAAAATATAACATTTTTCATAGAATCATAGAATCACAGGGTATCTAAGGTTGGAAGGGACCCATAAGAATCATCAAGAACATGCTGCTCCTCGTAGGGCTACCTAAAACTAAATCATATGACTATCTCCTTGAGCCCTGACAGGCTTGGTGCCATGACTATTTCACTGGGGAGCTTTTTCCAGTCATTGAATACCATGTCAGTGAAGAAGTTTTCCCTAAACTCCAGTCTGAACTTCCTCTGATGCAGCTTCATTATATTTCCACATGTCCTGTCACTGGTCAACACTCTCTGTAATGAAGCCATGGGCTGTGCTTTAATATTTACAGATATTCCCAGGGCTGAATTATATTGTCACCTTTGAGGTAAGAAGGTACCATACACCAACAGGATTATTAATCTAATGCTAAAAAAACCCAACAAACCCAAACATTGAAAGGAACCAAGATCAGGGAGCTGAACCCAAGCAAAGCCAAAATCAGAAGCCAGACATGTCCTTGGAAGCACTGAGGGAGATAAACAATGAATAAACTATCAAGCAATGAAGAAGCATCATGTTCTTGATCTCTTATAATCAATGTGGTGACACCATTGCATTTCTTAATACTCTTTGTTTCAGGAATGGATTGTTTTCTGATACATACATATTACAACAACCCAATGCTCTCTCTGCAGAGGAGAGGAAAGAAAGGATCAAAGAGCTCACTCCACCCTAGAAGGTGGGAGGATAAACCTGCTCTCTGTGCTCAGAAGCAGCAGGACTATGCTTGCATGCTGATTATGGGAATAACCAGCCCCTGCTACTGTTCCCCTCACCAACAAAGCTCCACTTTTTACAATACTGTTCAAAATACTTCATCAGGAGCTCTAGGAAACACAGGCCTGAGCCTGTTTCCCAGCATGTAGTGAAAGCCACTGCTCAGTGGTGCAGCTCACACAGAGAGATACTCTGGGTGCCTTCCCAATGCTGGCTGAGGCCATGTAGCCATGCATGGCACTGCAGGAACACTGGAAAGTACTTCTGCTCCTGGGGACAACTGCTGTTGGCAGCAGGACCCACGAGAGCCTCCTAGCACAACCACGGAGTATTTAACACAATTCTCTTCCTCTCCCGTTTTGCAGCAGGAGCACTGAAATCTGCAGTGTAATGTATTCAGCAGCATTTGAATGATAAATGCTGATGGCATTTGCACTCACTGTTAATATTAAAAAGCTGGGGATGTCTCACTCTCCTGAGGGAATTGATACATACTGAATGTATGGATTCTGTTTAGTCCTGCACTGTTTGCAGGGTAAGGTGAGGTATGCAGTGCTGTGCAGGATCTCACAATCTTGCCCTTCTCACATTTTGTGCATACAGCCATTTCAAACCTTAAAAAGAACAGTTCACAGCTGTCCTTGCAGCAGCAGTAAGTTGAAATTTATTACTATTTTTTATGATCAAAGCCAACATTCATCTCTGTATGTAGGTGGGTATGTGGATGCACTAAAATTGTGTACACTTAACTGAACAGATTCTCAGACACTGTATGAAGTGCACGTTTTTTTCATCCTGTCATTCAGTCTCTGTCACTTCTTTAATTCTTCCAGTTTACTATGCCTGAAATGTACCTGTGCATTTATAGCAGACACGTTTTTATCAGAGAGAGGCAATTAGAATACATTTCAAAGACTCTGCTGAAATATGCCATGAAAATATTCATGTCGCAGTTTAGAAGGAATTCTCAGGAACTCCAGCAAACCAGAGAAACTCCACAGCTCTCCAGTGTGTCTGATTCAGACAGTGGCAATTAAAAGCAGAAGCTGAGCTAGTACCTTTAAATACCTAAAGAGCTGCAAGAGTGTAGAAATGCAGAAGAAAAGGAATCTGAACATTACCATTTGGCAAGTAAATTTTAGAGCATATAGAAATAACAGTGCTGATATTTTGCCTACTGTGGAAAGCCTGGACACTTCCTCTGTAACAAACCCTCAGAAAGTGAGAAAAAGTGCAAGAGCAAGGTGTCATTTTGCCTCATGTCTGTGAGCCCATGGCCTACACTCATCAAGTTTTGCTTTTAGCTTTAACGCTACATTGGAATCTGAGAAGAAAGGAGGTGGGTCTTTTACATTCAGGACTTACCGTCAACAACAATGAGCAACTTTTTGCCACAGGATAACACAGGCACTTGCTCAGAAGGGTGCACAGGGGGGCCAGGAGGATGCTGAGCTCCTAGGGGCTAAACAGAATCGAGAGTTTAAAGCTGTTGCTGTTTGGTTCTGGCTCCACAGTGGGACCTACACCTCTAAGATGCACTTGTTTTCAGTAAGGTGAAAAAAAAAGAAATAGAAATGCCTCCACACAAGACTGAAACAAACATGCTGAGCAGGGACCTGGCTGTGACAATTTAATGAGGAGCTTAGCACAATGTGTGATTAGAAATCAAATCCTTCTCAGGACCAAAGAGTAGTATTGGAAGATTCAGGAAGCTGTGGCTGGGACAAACTGCTTGGAGTCCATCCCCAGTGCCTAGGGGGATGCATGTTTCTTGTTTCTCCCAAGACATAGCCGAGGTTGCTCTAAGGGGAATGGCATGCAGATCCAACAAAGCGTTTGGCAGTTCTTCAAAAGTCATCAAATGTCGGAGTGACCTGCTCATACTAACTCAGTACAGCCAAGGAAAGCAGACCTGAAGCCTTTAACTTGATTTTCTGCATTCACCTTTAGAGAATTGATCAGCAAATATTCCCCATAAAACCTCTGGAGCCAATCATTTGCTCATGTGGGAAGAAAGAGACTGTGAAAGTGCCACAATCTGAATCACTTTCCAAAGACTAATTTCTGTCCAGGGGGAGTGAGTTTGAAGAGGGAAGATAGCATGAACTTTAAATCCAAGGAGCCCTTTGTGTTACAAATTCTCACATCCCAACCCAGCTTCCCAGGGCCAGCAACTACTTCACCCAGCAGCCCAGCTAATACAGGCCTGCTTTGTCCAGAGTCATCAGGCTGAATTTAAAATGTACTTTGATGACCTGGTCAAACTGTTTTGTCTGAAGAAAAGCCATTTCCTCAGAGTTCAGCCATTAATCCAGTTAAGTGTAATTAAAGCATTTGCACAAGTCTGAACTAATTTCTCTGTTTACAGAACAGATTGCATAAATATCCCTGTGAGAGGCAGAAAATTCATTACAGCAACAGCTTAGGTCCCTGTATTTCTAAGCTGTCTTGATATGAGGAAATTACTTCAGTACCCTAATATAAATCTATCATTTCAGTAAGCTCTTAATGTAAAAGCACTGTGGAAATAATGTCAACAACCTTGTGATGACTAATAAATAGACTAATGTACATCCAGCTGCACATAATAAACCTTTAGAGAGCCTAATGCCATCATAAACCACAAGAACAGGTATCACAAGATTACAACTGAGGTTTTACACACAGGCACAACACTTCACTCACATTAATATTTATTTTTCCACTTACTTTCCCCAGTTGCTGCTCTTGCTGGCTCCAACAAGCCATCATCTGAGCTGATGCCTCATGATAATCCCTGCTTTCTCCAACTGTCTCTCAATGTTGAATTTAGAAGTAAATTCTAGAGCTGCTGTGTTGCCTGATGAAGCTTTTTGCTTGTGCATTAAGACAATGATGAGGTTCTTGTGAGAACTGAACCTCATTGTCTCCACTCAGCCAGAAAGGACAGCGAGGGAGTGACTGGGCTGGTATTGTTGTGCAGGTGTTTGCCACTCAGACCTGGCACCAGTCACTGAATGACTGTTATGCAGGAATCATGTTCAGTGTCCCTGTTCAAGACAGTTGTTTTAGGCTATCTCTGTGTTAATTACGTACAAGACAAAGACACCAGTTAAAAAATCAGCTGTGCAATTTTGATTCTTGTACAGGAACAACAGACTCTTTGGTATTTTTGTGCCCAAACTGAACTTACAGTTCAGATGAGGATGCCAGTGTGATTACAAAAGTATGGAACCGACCTGTGCTACAAAACTGTGTAGTATGTGTGGTATGCAGATACAATCATGTGGCCAGGAGGTACTAAAAGTGGAAGAACATCCCTCAGTAACAATTTTCTGAGCATCCAAAAGTGCACATTTGAATTTAGCACAGCTGCAGATTAGGGAATTAGAAAGGATACTGCCTGTCAGTTTACATTTTTTAAATGACTGGTATTTTTTTCTTATAAACATCTGCTTGTAAATGGGTTTCATTATGACACAAGACTTTTGGATTGCAGAATGCTCTCAAATTCTATTTCCTTTCCAAGTTTCTGTTGAGTATAAACAAATCTGCATACACTCCAACCTCACAGGCAAAATTCACTTGAGTAATAAATTCTCCCATTCCTTGCTTTAAAAATGTTGAATAAATGCACCTACTTTTGCTGACCAGAAGAAAAAACTTCATTTCTACTCTTCAGCTTTAGTCCCCAGGGTACTAAGGAACACCTTAAAAGAACACTTCTAGCTCTTCCTATCATCCCACACACTTCTCTTGGGCTTCTTATTTCTATAGTTCCAAGTCTTGTCCCATGTCCCAGGGTCTTTCACATGGGAGGTTATGGGAAAGGATTCTTCCTTCCAAAGCAGATGGCCATCATGCCATGCTTGCTGCTTCCTGAGATCCTCCTGTTCTTCCTCATGTGGGATGTTATGGTAAAAACCCAGATAGTAACTGCTAGTGTCTGCAGGTTTGCGTTTTCTGACATTTTCTTGCCCAGTTGTACTGCTTCAGTTGTGAGCTAGCAACTGAACACAGGGGCATCCTTGTTAGGAGATGCTGTCTTAGAGGAGAATGATTTTTTAAGTCTCCCAGCAGCCAGATTATGCTGTTGCTTCAGCACCCTTGCAATTCCAAAAATACTGTCTCTTCAGTATGCATACAGTAAAAGAATCAATAAAACACACCAAAGGCTGAGAGACAGACAACTGTGAAAAGAGTATGGCAGTCCCTGAAACTAGTAGCAATTGCATAACCTCCTTATTTATTCATTTAGGTCCATAAATCAGTTGTCCACAGGAATCCTGGAGACTTTTCAGTAGCTCTTTCACACTGCAAGATATAGGCTGATTACCTTGTGCTCATTAGAACTGTACGAGGCTACCAGAGATAATTGGAGAGCTCAGTGAAATATTTGCCTTTCTCAGGTTGCAAATGCTGCAGTTCCTCATTAGTTTACCCTGATATTGCCCACTGGCTCACTAGCCAAGGGTTTTCCAACCAAAAGGGCAGTGGATGAATTCCTAATGAAACAGAGCAATGTACTGCAGGATTTTAAGTATATTGCACTACACTAAACAAATGCCCTGCTCCTGTTTTGTCTATGCAAGAGACAAGGCACTGTAAGTGGAGAAATGATGTCATGTCAACAATGTAAGGATAGAAAAAAGGGCTTTGCAAACCGGAAGAAGAAAAGTAACCATTAAAACTGCTATACTTCATATTTATGTTTCATCATTTCAAACAGAAGAGCAGTGAAATTAACTCAGTGCAAAATAGTTTTGTATTAGTGTTCATCAATGAACTGTGCTGATATATTCACACATGTTCAAATGTGGAAAGTTCAACGTGCTCACACTCGGATCACTGTGAAACCAAAGGCAGGTGATCCTGAGCACTGCTGCAAGGAGTGCAGTGACAGCGTGCACAGCCCTGGAATGGGTTGTCCAGGGAGGTGGTTGAAGCCCCGTCCCTGGAGGTGTTTAAGATCAGGCTGGATGAGGCTCTGGCCAGCCTGATCTAGTGTGCGGTGTCCCTGCCCATGGCAGGGGTTGGAACTAGATGATCCTTGTGGTCCCTTCCAACCCTGACAGATACTATGATACTATGATAACAACACACTGCACTGTTCTGTTAAGGGAGGCAGGAGAACCAGGTTGGTACCGGATGGGGAGGAATCACATCCCCATTTCACTGCTGTCTCTTGAGAGCATCATGGATTCAAATGCAACTCACAGCCGCCCTGCTACAGAGCTGTGATACAAGAGTATATGAAGAACAATTTCACCCACTGATTGTCTACTTCTGCACGAAATACTAAAGTAGTAGTTGCACTAAAGTACCACAGGAACTTGTATAAAGCAGTCATTCGCTGTGGATTTTCAACAGACATGGTCCAACTTACACCATCTCACCTTAAGACTGAAAGCTAAACACCTGCATCTGATTTCACTGCTACTAACCATCTCTGACTTACAGCAGATATTTGAGCATAAACTTAAATTTTGAGTAATCTTAAAGTTTTGATAAGGAAAGGTGGAGGAAGCTCTCTGCTGAACAGAAAATATTTCTAATTGGCCTAAGGCAACTGCTTTGCACCATAAAATCTTAAAAACAACCCTCCAGAAGCACTAGCACCACTTTGAAAAACCCTGTAGTTGCATGGCACAATTTAGTTCTAAATGATTATATAATTACATTTGTGAACGTAATCCTGTGGGGTATTATTCTAATTATAGACTACAATCCTTCTTAGCAGCTTTCAGAGAAATAATTTGTGTAATGAAGGTTTCCAGCCACAGAAAACAAACCAATCTCAACCCTTTTTTTTGGGTAAATGACAGGATATCCTTAATGATGTGATCAAATGTGGATCAATCTGCTGACTCTATATTTGCCTGGATTTGGGAAATTCCTTATTCCAGAGCGGAAAATGGCTGAAGGCAATATGCTACTTGCAGAACCAACACACATGGTTGAAGGTTATAAAAAAATGCAAAAAAAACCCCTAAAACTGAGGCCACATCCATCTGAGCATGACAGTACCACCATTCCAAGTGTTACTGTACACAGAGGCTGAAGAAAAGGGACTCCTGGCCTTGAGGACATGTTCATTCTGATGACTCAAATGAAATTTTGCTTCAAGAAGCTTTTATCTATAAATGCTGAGCTGCATCATCATCACTGAGCAATGAGTACAGCTGAGAAGCAAGCAAACACACAGTAACTCCAAATAGGTGCAGCAGCCTTCACTGCCTAAATTGTGATATTTGCAGATACTAAAGATCTGTGTGGGCACACCAAGGCCATTGAACAGTGTTCCATGATACTGGCATGTTATCTGTGCCTTGGGCCAACATCTGTTTATTCTCCTTAAACCATTATCAGTCATTTGTTGATAAAAATAGCATCTACAAGAAGTACTTTGTTGTTGTCTACTTCCTGACAAGCTGTCCTTCAGGATATCTGCATGCCTCTTGCCATATGTAACATCCTTATGCAACCCTCCACCCAAGGTAACAAGGCAGATAATGCCAAAGCAGAATCACTGAAGCACTCTGTGACGACAGAGGTTTACAGAAGCTAGAAATGAGAAGAACCCAGAAAGCCAGTAAAGCAATCTTCCTGCAGGAGTAAAATGATGGTCTTTGATCAGGAGAGCACTGGGATATTAGGTAACATAGTTGGACTACAGAAAAAAAGATTAAAAAAAAAAAAAAAATTATCTAGGTTATGTTGCTGGTTGCATGGTAAACTCCAGATTCCCAATTGGGACAGTGTTTTAACCCGGGCAACATGCACCAATACAGGCTGTCAAAAGATCAAAGTGCATTTATTCAAAGTAGAAACTTGTTCCAAGACTGCCACTATTTCAGCTAATCAACTTCTTGGTTGGATTTTCTTAAAACTGAACTCTAAGCATACAGATACATGAATGTGAGCTTGCTCATTTCCACAGCAAAAAGACAGTGTTCTCCTTACTCTCCAAAATCAGCATTTGAAGTAATTCTTGTAATGAGAATCAATCAGCATTATTTCTGACACCGAAATTTATTTGGGGAACTACACTGTCTTAGAGGACATGGTTACTCCACTCAGAGATCTGTTCACTGGCAAAAGGACACAAGTACTATGTGCTGAAAACATCCATGCTACAGCATTTCCAGACTGAAGCACCATCCTTGGCCCATTTTCAGAGCTCCCATCCAGCATGGAAACTACAGAAACTCACATAGCAAACATCTTCACAGCATCTAGAACCACAGGCACCATTCTCTCCTTTACATTTCCTTTGGAAAAGGCAGATTTTCTGCACACACTGGAAGCAGAACAAACCCTGATTCACTCACACGCTATCTACCTGATGCAGAGTGAAAGCAGGGCTTCAGAGGGGGCCCTGAGAAACACTAGAGCTTTGTCACCACTGCACTTGATGAGAGTTAGCAGCTGCCAAGCTGGTCTGCACTCAGGAGAGTAGGCCTAAAAGTACCAGCTTCAGGACAGGGCAAGGATCAGGAGCTTGAAAAACTCTGAAATGTGAGTTTACTCTGACTTTCTGAAATAAACCCCAGCCTGCAAGTTTTACTTCAGAATTAAAGTCTTCATTCCTCTGATTTCCCAGTGGTCCTAGACTTCAGCGTGTAGACATCATGTAAAGCATGGCTTTCAAGGGAGACTTAGTGAATTGTAAAGACCAGCTTCCTCTACTGTATTATCTGACAGTGCTAGGAAACAGTAAGCAGTCATGTAGAAACGACAAATTGTAAGTGGGATATTATTGCAAGAAAGCACAATCACAGATGGCTGGATACAAACAAAGCAGGCCCACTTGCTTGCCCTCCAGTGTGCTTTATACAAATACACTGCAGGCACCCATCTTGGCAGTTTTCAGTTTGTTGTGTGTGAACAGCAGCCCTGCAGTACAAGCACTCCTGCCTCCACTTCCTAGGGTGACAGCAGCTTGTGGTTCCTGCAAGACAGTGAGACCAAGTGAGCTAAATTACATGCTACGCTGGGCTGACTGAGACAGCAATACACATCCCACTACATACAGCTTGCGTGGGGAAGGTGTCATTGCTTATCTGATAAAATTGCTCCTTTTTAAAGACCTTTATTCTTATCTTTGATGTTCAGGCATTTCCCTCTCCCCTCTCTCAGTGATCATCCAGAGTAGACAAGGCATGAAGTGACATTTTCTTATCACGTATACATGTCAGGGAGGTTTGCAGCTTGAGGCTGTGCTATTTGTCTACACATAAGGAAATAGCAAATGTTGTGGAAATACAGGAAAACACATCCTATTTATTATGATGATTTGAATGCATAAGATTCAATCAGACAATACAGGAAATCTCATATTAGTTTTGGTAATCCTAGCCCTAGTTGATGGATTTCAGGACAACCTCCAGTCTGGACTTGTATTCTGTACTCCCTAAACTTATGCCTTCCTATAGCAGTTTAGACAAACACTGCAACTGGGAGGATAAGAGGAATATCCCTACAGCAGACTACATTGAGAATAGATGAGCAGCGAGTGCTCAGAGGAACAAAGGAAACAGCTGAACCTACTTGGTGTGTCCTTTATATTTTGGGCCAAAACTTAAACATTCATGTGCTGGGAGCCTTTAGTCAAGCCAGCTTGCCTAAAATGACTTTTGTTCTTACTGTATTACTCCTTGGTTCTCAAGTTTTTTTGTTCTTACTTCTTTGAGCAACGAAACAGTAGACTGATCAGCTTGGTTTTGCACATAAATGTTGGCAATTCTTATAATTACTTATGACTACATATGCTTTGATCAGCTGTAAAGTAAGAATATTCACACTAAAACACACACGCTTCTAAAACAAGACTACCCTACTAACACGTTGGGCAGCTGTGCCTGTACAGTCCAAGATGAAGGCGCGTGACATGAGAACATGTGAGAATGACTGGTGCCTGCTGTAGTTTTATTCAGGCACGTTTACTGGGCCAGGCTAAGAAAACAGATATGCCTATTTGTGTAGTGCTTCTTTTACAATAATAGTGTTTAGAGAATCGGTAGTCAGCTTGAATTGTGTTCTGTGCATTGCATTACGTATGTAAATTAATTCCTATTAATCTTTATAATGTTAAGCTACTGTTAAAATGTTCATTTAAGCACTGACTTTGTTCTGTCTCCTTAATTTCAATTCCCTTCAGTCTCTTCTCCCTGTATATTAAAGTACTTTATTAATTTTGTCACGTTAATCTGATCAGCACTAAATGCGCTACCATTTCTAAAGACCTAAACCATGAAGCTAAGCTATAGTGACATGCAAACAAAAAGCCTAACGTGCAACAGGCAAAGCAGCTCTTGTTGTGCCTGACCTATGAACAGGTGACAAACTCTGCCCTACTTCTGGTAACAGCCTTTGTAGCACTGTGGCCTGAAGCCAGGCGAGCTGTAGCCCAGAACAGAGAGGGCAGGGGAGATGAGGCAGGATACACAATTAAATCCTCATTAAAATAACAGGAGGGTTAAGTGTGTCAACAGAAAGGGAGGGATAAAAACCTGACAATGGCACAACCACTAAGCTTTCTGTCATTCCACGGAATGGAAGGCCTGAAGCAGAGAGGATTACCTCCAAATGTTGATTACCCAGGTCAAAACAGAGTCTCCAGGACTGGCATTAATTCTGAAACAGAGACGTAACTACCAAATGGAATTGTCTTTCCCATTACAGGATGGACAAGTCAATGGAGCAAGGTCTTACACCCACAAAATGGTCTGCTAAGAAAGCAGGATTTAATGAGAATTCATGAAATGGCACGTGCTTACAAGAAGAAAGTCCTATAATCCTTAAGATTCATTTCCACTCCCGAAAATGTATATCCAGGAAAATGTTGCCCATTTGAACATATCAATACTTATCTAGAAATTTCTTTTCCTCCTCCATTTATGCTTACTAAATTCTTGCAAGATTTTAGCAAGTGTTTTGGCTAATATCTGATGAAAATGTAGATATTTCAACGCTCAGGTGACACTGAAATAGGGGTATGCTATAAAACTTGCCTGAAGCTCCAGACAGAAGCAAGAAGCAGAATTCTCTGAGCATATTTCATCTCATTTTGTGATTATTGATTAAGTTTTATCTAACAGGTAGAAAATAATTGATCTCATTGACTATTTAAAAAAGGAATGAACTATTTTTTTTATGAATAAACGTGCAGAGTCTAAAAACTAAACTTCAGAACTCGCTTTATAAACAATCCATAGCTTGCCAGCTTTTTGCTTGCTTGTGGTACTTATTCTGAGGGCAGAATGGATGAGGAAATTGTGCAACTAGTTTGAAAACATTTCATTACTCTCAAAGGAAATAAACCATCAAAATAATCACTATCCTCTGAAATTAGCTATTCTATGACAAAATTATTTGCTTCTTAATCACAGAAGCAAATTCTTATCTTGAATGCCATTAGAGCCATTAATGTAATTGGGAACTGTATGATATGAGGTGGCAACGTGTGCCTTATATTAAGCACAAATATTAATTTCATTTTCCAATTAATTTTATTTTGAGGAATGATACAAGGAAAGAGAAGGAAACAGAAAGTGTGTGACTCAATGACAGTGATGTGCAGGACATGAAAACTAAAAGATAAACTACAAAAGTCCAGTCTGCACACTCAATATAAAGTAATACAGATATGCTCAGAATAAAATTTCAAGGCCTTGAAAATACCACTTCATGACCTAAGACTAATCGCAGAACAAGCAGAAGACAGTTCTATACCAACTCCATCTCTGAAAGCAAGATGTGTTGAACATGCAGCTCACCTATACAGCAGCTCACTTATACAGCCTAAACACATTAGAGACTTGTTACACATTGAAATAAAAGGGCAGCAAATGGTAAGGAAATCCTTCCCTCATCTTTGGATCTAGAAGATAATTTGCAATTATATTATTTTCTAGTTTAGCTCAATTCAGAACGACTCAAATTTCTTACCCAGTTTTATGCACAAAGCCATGCCAACTTAGAAAACATGCCCACATAATTTATTATCCTTTTTGCTAAACTTGTTCAGAAAGGGTGTGTTTTGTAAACTTATGTTCTTTGTTCAAAGAGATTTCAAATCATGGAACAGTTGAGAAAGAGAGGAAATTGTTTTGGATTAGTGGTGGAATGCTTTGGCCGCGGTCCCTAGTCTTGTTGACTCCCTAACAAAGTGTGGTTATGGCTGAACTGAAAGGCCTCAAATCATTATTTATTCTTGTCTATACTTAAGGGCTAACCAAGCAGAATTGTTCAGCTGCACTGATTGCTTCACATAGTGCTTGACAGAAGTTTAATTCTACGGTTTCGAAAAAGTTTGTGATGCATATGATGAGTGCAGGGGTCACTAATCACTATTAAGTCTGGATCCAGAGCTGACGCAAGTACAGCACACACAGGGACTGGCAGTATCCCCTTTGGGTTACTCAGGATACAAGAAAGCAAGGCAAAACATTTTTTGACAAGCTGCTAAACAACTTTTGCTTTTGCTTACAGTGTGAAAGGCCTATGAAGTACACCGATGATCGAGAAAAACAAAACAACACTCAGATTTTGACAAGGCACAAAGCAAGAAACGGACACTTAAACTGATTTTACAGTAAAGGATGTTTCATGGATCAATTCCAAAACACAGTACTTAAATGCTGCAGAAAAGTCTCCAAAGTCAAGGCAGCTGTGGGACTGCATGAAAGGTTAGAGGCTGCCAGCAGTTCTTCAGTTCTGGTATTTGCTCATGGCCACTTGGGGACATAAGGATGACACTCCAGTGTATCATTCTTAGCCTAATGAGATAACATGGCAGCAAACATTATCAGCAAAACCATGCCTGTCTGGCCTTTCTGAGCAGCAAGGTGTCCGATGCGAGCATTCATCCGCCCAGTGATTAATAGTAAGTAGGTGAACCCCAGAAGACTGCAAATTGGCCTAAGCGTAAGTCCTGTCCCATTCAGCATGTATTGAAGCATCAGGCTGGGTAAGACCATACACACATGGAGTTTCTTCTTTTAAATAACTTTTTTTTTAAGTTTCCTAATTAAAAATCCTGAATTGTAAACAGCTATTGGTCAATGTTGCTGACTATAAGCCTTCAAACAGGACTCCTGAGTCATCTGTTTAAAACCTGAATTTGCTTTTCCTATGGCACTGGACTGACCCATGGGGGCCAGGTAAAACTGTGCTGTGGTACTAAGGATGTGTTTCCTCAAAGTGATTATGATCCTGTTTGCAAATATTTCATAACCACATGAGTGTGAACATTTTTTTATCATAATGGTTTGAATTTTTTTGCTATGTTTCCTACAATCCAAGAATAAAATCAATCGATAAACCAAATCCAAACTGGGAGACTCTACCAGGGATGCAAAATACAGGTTGGCAGCAGTTTAAGTGTTGTTATAGATTCCTCAGAGGTGGATTTCCAAGTGCTCAGTTTCCACAGAAACTCAGATACAGTTAACTTGCATTTGAAGCTTTATCTGTTTAGTGCAAACAAATCTTGTAAAATCTGGAAAATTTGAGCTCTGAAAACCTGAAAATAATTATCATTATTTCCATCTATTGTAGACAAGTATACAAACATAGTCATGAGCTGTGTAGCAATTACTGGTACAGTGCTAATGATGATTCAAATTCTCTTTGATCTTCCAGTGGAAAGATTTTAATTAAGGCACATTGGTCATAAAGGTTAAGTAAGTCTTGACAGAACTACAAAATATTTGCAAGCAAGGTAAATAACCTCAGAGCTGTGGAAGTGTGGGAGGAAAGAAGTGCCCGCTTTCTGCGCACAGGGGATTGAGATTCTGTCCAGCTCGTCACATATTTGATTGCTTGATTTATTTCCTGGGAGCTCTTAATTTCAAATGGTATTCTACTTCTTTATCTTTTTTGTGCACATTTTAACTTGTTTACTGATTTGCTAAGCAACTTTATATTAGCTCCCACCCAAAGGATGGCTAAAACTGCTCTAAGCATTTACTTTCAATCAGACAGCTATTCTCTTCCATTTGTTTTCCTGACATTATCAGTGCCTTCATATAAAAGAAGAAGCTCCAGCAGTGCACTTCTATCAGTGGCTACATGTTTTAATCAAAAGGTAGAGGAAACAAATCTGAAAAAATTAATATAAATAGGATACTTGAACTTTATAACATGAGTCTCAATGCTTTACGTCAAAGATATGATAGCTACTGCAACAGGAAAAGTTTCTGATCAGAGAATACTCTTCTGATGGTTTCTCAGAGTCAATTTACAGAATGCAGCTGTCTCCACTCAGAACGGAGGCCCTGTTAAAATGGCCAGATTCCTCTTTCCAACAGGACTTGCTCTTCAGCTTTTACACTGAGAGGTCCTCTGTGCCAGCATGATCTGCCTTTCACAGCGATGGGAGAAGTTCACATGGGAAAATGGCCCTTCAGTAAAGAGTAACTTTCTCATTTGCTACAGATACCAGCAATTTCAAAATGTCATATATGTAATTTTCATTTTTAACCCAGCTGAAATAAATCTCTTTCAGCAAGTGTTGTCAATGAGAAGAACACATGTGTGTAGGCTATAAGACGCTGAAGTTTCTAAGCTTCAGGGGTGGGACAACCCACTGAGAGATCTTCAGTGTACACTACAGTGCTGCAATTCATAGCAGCTTCTTCCCTGAGGAGGACTTTGCAGCACACAGTCACTGCCCTACTGCCGGCAGGAATGAAAATCCCTTTGATTCATGAGAATTTCCAAGCTGTTTTCTGGTGAAACCACCAAAAAGCCAAAGGTAAACACTAAACACCAAGTAAGTACCAAAAACCAGCACTAACTTTAAACCGTGTTTCCATAACCCCTAGATACTGAGAGCTTAACATGTTAGTTGGTACAGACAGATTATTAAATAGTCATATAGGTTCTTATGAAATACACCCCTTTGATTCACACAGAGCCAAAACAGTACCAATGCTGCCCAACTCCAGGCTTGACCTGGCTATTCCTGCCACTCCTGATCCAAACTATGAAGAAGCTGAGGCAAACCTCAGAAGCAGTAAACCCCCGGCTCTTTCTCACATTAAAACAAAATGAAATAAATTCCCGCCCCCCACCTAATCAGTTCCCACATTGCTGAACTTCTGTAGCTGATTTGTTGGTGACATTTTTCATCCTTGACAGCAGATTTCAGAAACGTGACAAATTTAGGCAACAGTCTTGCACTGATAAATGTTCCTGAGAACTTTTCCCAGTTAAGCTGCAATGAATTTGCTTAGTAAAAAAACAAAAGGTTTTTTTCTCAGCTTAGCTTCCAGTTACTTTGATACATGGTGCTTCAAGGAGTTTTAAAAAATGGATCTGACATAAGTTTTGTATTGGTTTTTAAAGCTCAGACCATCCTTCAAGATACTGTGCCATTTCTCACTGCTGGATCTCAAAGAAGCGTGTGAGCTTTTCCATTCCCAAGCCATCATCAGTACCCACTTCCATAGAGCCTAATTTTCCAAAGTGTCCTTTCAATTTGTGGCAGCAACTCAGTGCATGACATCACCTGGCTCTGCAATTGCGGAATAGCTGCATAATGCAATTGCGGAATTGTCAGATGCTGGAGCTCTGGCTGAGCAAGCTGAGGAACCTATCCGATGCTTTTCAGCCCATTCAGTGATGGGTCAGTCAGACCTGGGGAGGTCTCACATGTCTGAAAAGAAGCCATAAACCCTGTCACAAAATAGAAATAAAAGCTTTGACAAGCCGTGAATGATTGGAGCGAATGATACCCTGAAAGGTTCACAGACAAGATAACTGGGCTCAGCTGAGCAGCTGGATAGGATATCTGTGGTATTTTATGGGTTGTTGTTCTAAACAGAAAATAGAGGCTGGCATGTTCTTGTTGAATGCAGAGGAAGCGGGTGAGGAACTGCACATTGTGATAGATGTTCAGGAGGCTTTCAGCCAGCTTCACTCACAGCCTTAGGAGCCAACAGCCTTTTAAGCCTCTTCTGCTCGTATAACCTTTCTCTACCTCGTGGGTGGAAATTCAACACTGAAACTCTCAGTCACCTTTTGGTGAATGCCTATCTTTACAGCTATACTTTCTATACAGCTTTCACTGGTCCATGGTGTGTCAGTGAGGACTAAGCATAAATATTCTTTCTGAGATACCTGCTCACTCGAGTGCATGACAACAATACCATGACTTATTATAGCGAACTTTATCAACAACAAAACTACATCTTCAAGATCCCTTCAAAACATATCATAATGCCCTCTGGATATTCCTGATGGATATCAGCAGCTGTTAATACTCTGAATTTAAGGCTGTCACTGTAAACATCAAGAATCTTTGGGATTGTGTGAGTAGCACTAAACTGAAATGAAAGATGGTTTTGGCTATACCAGAAATACACTAACCCAGCTCTTTCTTGTGGTATTCTCACAACAACAACAACAAAACAGCATGGAAAAAATTAGCTAATGTAGCAAAAGAGTAAAAAGATTGCTTTGGCTGTAAAGTACAACAATGACAAACAGAAACCACTGATGTAGGGTAACATAAGCGTTTTGCCATCTGTCATTGAATCACCAGAGTCCACCCCCAACCTGGAACAGGACAAAAAAACCCACACAAAGGATAGTTCTACACTAGCACTGTTCTCCTAGGAGATAAATGTTATATATACACATCACAAATGGCTAACTTCATCCTTGAGAAGCAAATTGGGGTGCTGGCATGTACAACACCAAACTAGTTTTTGGGTTCTTAAGAATTTCTGGTCTGTTGACTGCTTTTGAAAACTTCACCTTTCCAATCACAGAGGGTTAGATTAACAACAGGTCTGTCAGTTTCATCCCCTCCTATGAAACCACCAGTATGCTGAGCTCTGGTTAAGTTTGTTTATTCTTGGTAAGTATGAGAGATCCTATAAAGACAATTTGTAAAGATTAAACCCATTGTTTCAAAAGAAAACATCTACAATTAATTTATAGGCAATTGAGACTCGTGTTTCCAAGAGCTTCGGTTATCTTAGACAATTGCTGACCTTAAATCTTCAATGACATGCAGAATCAGAACTTCCTTCCAGGTGTCTTACATTTGCATCCACCATTGCTAACCTTTTGAATGCGTGCTGCAAAATGCACACAGTCTAGGAAATGTTCATCTGTAATCAGCACCTAATGATTTGAGTGACCTGAGTTTGGAGGATATTCATGGATGCATCATAATGAAGACCTGTGTGAAGAACTGTCTACTCCTCTTGAGAAGCTTTCCCAATAAAGCAGATCTTGCTTTCATAGTATATGTCTTGATAACCTGTAGCTACTTTTTGGATAGTCTACTTCATTTTAATATGAGGCACACATTGCCTTGCTTTCCAGAGAGGTATCTCCAAGTTTATCAACAATTTATGGACAATACACTGGCACTTAAAGCTTTTGTTTGTTCATGCTGTTCTCTATGTGCTCTTCTTTTCAGCATTTCCAAACCACAAGGGCATTCCTCCAGTATCTCCTGTACAACTTTGGTTCTCTGGAAAATGTATAAGAAATGATAAATTTTAATAGAAATAGCCTATGAAATCCCCCTAGACTGAACAGATGGCCAGAAATCATGATTGGAAACATTCATACATATTTTAGAGTGATACAGTGGAATAAAAGATACATTGCCAGATGAAAAAACAGCAACTCGATGCCCTTTGGCTGAAACCAGGTTGGTGTTTCTCCTGAACATTCATCATACAATCTAATTGAAAACATAATACTTGAATTAAACAGATGCTAGTGAAGCACTTTTAAACAAGATTTTGTTAAGAACTGAAACTGCCACAGCTTGACCACATATCTTCTCTTTAGTCAGATTATTAAATACATGAGCAGCAAGACAATTCTGCTAGATGCATACTACCCAACAGAAAATATACAAATACATAGCGACTTAGCAGACCAAAGAGTTAATTCAGACTGTAGGGCTGGGCCCTTATTACTCAGGCAACACTGTGGCTGACATTATGCATAAACAATCAAAACCAGGATGCTTGCTGTAGCTCAGTCAACATGTTGGTTTTATTTTAAAGGATGTACTAGTCTAGTGTTAATATTATCAATTAAAAACATGTAAAATTCCACAGATATAGAGAAGGGGAGAAACACAGAAAAATGCACGGAGAATTAGGAAGAAATCTAAATATAGCTATTCCATCATAAAGATTTTATTTGAGCCAGTTAAGAATGATTTGTTCACTTGTGTCTTAAGTGCATTTGTGCCAGTTTTGCAATTTTTGTGCTTTTACATTCAGCCCCCAAGTACATCAGACAAGCCTCTCTCCCTTTGGAGTGCACCCAAGGAAAATATATTCCAACTGCAGATTTCAATGAGCCATGGCTGTAAGCCAGGGCTTCTGCATTGCATTCCCAGGTTTTATCCAAATCTCTCTGCCTATGCCCTGCCAAGTAATTGTCTCCAGTAGTATGAAAGAGATAATAAAGCTGTATTGGTACATTCAATGTGGTTCAGTACTCTCTGCTGAACCTCCTGTTTCACTCTTACAGTGCTTAAGCATGCTGAGGTATGAAGTTTTGGAGAGAGGTTACTGAAGAAGATCTTCTGTAAGGAACAGTGCAAATAACTTGTAAGTTTACACAGAATCTCAAAATCTCTTTATAAAGGCAGGAAAAATTTGCAGGGTAAGGGTCTTATATTCTGAAGGGACGACCTGAACTGGTTCTTTGCCAGTCTAGATGGTTGGACTTCGCTACAATTGCTCTGGACGTATCCATGGCAGGGAAAGCGAAAAACAGCCTTTGAACATGCAGATGACATTTCCCATGGCATCCTTAGCTGCAAGGACTTCTGATAATACCATGGTGCAGAGAAGGGAAATCTCAGCTAGGTTGAAAATAACCTATTCTATTACAAAATTTCAGCTCTGGTGTTTAGTAAAAGCCAAGTGACCTCCATTATCTACACACAAATAGCCTGCTAGGTATCCAGGGGTGGCTTTTCTAGTACCACTGCAAACTCTTTAGCCCTGGGTATGTTGCTCACGCATTAGCTGAAGAGAATTCTCAAAACCACTTCTCAATCTGCGGTATACTCCACATTTAACATTGTTGTGCACTCAGTCACTGAACCATTTCTAAACGCAGCCTCCTGCTGAGAGCTAGATGTTTGTATTTTAATCTTTGTACCTACTGCAGCTAAAGTCTAACGGTGCCACAGCTAGAAGGCAATAGCTTGAGCAGGGGAAATGTAATTAAGAAAATAAAAAATGATTGATAGAAAATACAGCACATTACTTTAGACCTATTAATTTAGTGCTATATGAGTGACTTGAACAACTAATTTATTAAAATTACCTGGAAGCATCTTATGATTACCTCAATATGAGCACTCTTTAATTTGCCTCGGCTTCTATTCTTGGCAAGACATTCCACTTTCTGCATGCTCAATATACAAGATGCACAAAACCCAATTAATGTTGTTGACCTATACAAATAGGATAACACCAGAGGACTTGATCACCAGCAGACAAGTGCAGATAACTGGTAAATGAAGGACTTAGTCCTAATTTGTAAAACCAGACAGAATTACAACACACTGAACTCTGCTTGACTTCCATGGCAGGGGTGAATGTTTAGTATCCTGTGCTACACTCGAGATGCTACAACAAACTACCAAAGTTTTAACACTTTACAAGTCCATTGCCTGTATCAACTAGAAAATGAACTCATAGTAGGGAGAAATAGCTATAGTGAGAAGAATTCTGTATACTTCCATGCCAGGATCCCGGCCTGTTTGCCCTCACAAACCAGACCATCCCAAAGCTCCCCTTGTGTGCTCACGAGTCCCTGACTCCTACAGCAGAGATAACGTCATGCAACAGGCTCTTTCAGGCCGTTGCCTCAGAATCACTCTCCCGTTTTCACCAACAGGTAATGAATGGATTAAAGCTCCTGCCAGGACTTCCTAGCTGCCATGGGCCACGCTCCTCCCCAGTCAGCCACAAGTGTCACTATGCACTTGAAGTCTTGATCGCTTTGGCCAGCCTACCACCTGAGGAAAAGCCTCCTAGTGATAAATGTCATGGTCTGCAAGTATTGAGAAATAATATTTTATGGGGGTAAGATGCTGTGCTGACCTCTACTTTTAATAGCTGCATCCTGTGGTAAAAGGCTCCAGTTCACAGAAAGCAGGAGACAAATTCAGCTGTGCTGCTCCTTCAGCAAAGTGAGAGGGAGAGAGGGATTGTGTCAAGGAAGGATTTTGGTCTCTTGTGTGCAATGAGAATATGATAGCGGTGCTGCTGAAACAACCCACTGTATAACAACTGCTGTAGGTCAGTGAAAGTCTCTTGTTTGTATAGGTGGTAAAGCACAGCCATAAAGCCTCTCTACAATTTTTTCTGAAGTTCATTTTCTAAATGAATACCCAGCATATGATTCCCACAGCCCTATGTCTCTTCTGACAATTAGTCTGCTGCCATTTCGAGCTACACAGACCTTCCCTGAGTTCATAATGGGAAAGATATTAATTATGTTCAGGGAAAATTGAGTTTCATGACTCCCAGAGGAACACGCTACAGTCCTCATGAAACAACTTCTTTCCACCTTTTTATGTCAAGTACAACAGACTCCACATAAATGGTGCAAGACATTTTTATGAGTTACATCATGAGTGGAAAAGTACAGCAAGTGTATCAAACTGCCTGGGTGAGTTAACCTCGTTTCTGAGGAGTTAATAGTGTTTTTTGGAAGCAAAATTAAAGAAGACACCATGCAAAGATGACTCCATAACTTGATCTGTCTTCTCCTCTCTTTTTCTCCCTATGATCCTTTTGGAAGCAGTCATACTCCTGCCTATTTGAGCACTGAAGACAGTTCTATCTGGTGAATAAAATTTGCAAACCCTAAAGCTATGCACTTCAGTTCTTATCCTGAGGGACATTTTAACCATAGAGTAAACCAAACCCAGTGTACATTAACTGCACTGCAAACTAATTTCATGAAGCAACTTGCACTGGAGCATGAGTCTATTGTTCTTATTGTGACAGCAACCTTCAGAAAGACTATTTCTCTTCCAGAAATAAGAATTATGCTAAATTGATTAAGGACTAATTTTCCTTGATTTGTGCTGCATACTGATGATCATTGTTGTTCATTCACTTTTTTATTACTTGAAGCTCCTCTGGATGAAGACTATACTTTCACAAGCAGTGGGATCCGGAAGCAAGAGCACAGAATTGGGAGGGAAAAAAACCCTAAGTTTGAATCCTACCCTGCCACTGCAAAAAGGTAAAAGGAAAAAACCTTCTTCACTCTCTCCTGAAGAATGGAAATTAATTACTTTGCACATATATACAGATAATTTCAAATAGGCTCGAGTAGCATACATATAAGAATTAATTGCATGTGCCTCTCTTCTCTGAAGTAAAGACACATTAAGGACGTAAAGACATTTCCAGACCCATGGGAACAATGTTCTTATGCCAGCAGTACTCTACTGGAATACAAAAGAACCTGTGCTTTTTCTTTTCTAAAATGCATTAGGATGGCTGAAGATCCTGGCACTGCTGCTGCAGCTGCTGAGTGCCTGTCTCTCCTGGGCTGAGAGCACAGGAAACATGCAGAGCACCTTCCCCAAGTGTACTCTAACCTGATACACAGAAATTTCTAGAGTTCTAGACAAGCCCATCAGCACCACTATTTGTAATGGCAGAGAAGGAAGGTGTGAGCAACAGAGCTCTGACTCCATAGTAGTAGACAGGGAAGAATCAAACTCATTAAGGTTAGAAAAGACCTCTAAGGTCACCAGTCCAGCTGAAGGAGGCAGCAAGGGCAGGAATGGACATGGAAATGGCTGGTGCCAGGAGCATAACTGGGTTCCAGCATCCTCTTCTGTCCTCCATTCCTCCCTCCTGCTTTTTAGTAATATCTCTCCAACTTTCTCCAAAGGAGTGTTTGAGAAAAGGAGAACAGAGAACAGAAATCTCAAAATGAACCCTTGAATACTGTTTCTCACACTGCTCCTGTTTTATGATGAAGAAACCAGTGGCAAGATCCTGTGGGATGGTCATAAGTTCATCCCAAGGCCTCTCTCTGGGTGACAAACTCACCCAGCCACAGAGAGGGAAAATTTAATTGCATGGAGGAGCAGGGAAAGAAGTTTCTTCCACTGCTCTTCACACTTGCCACCAACAGCCTTGTAAAAACCACAGGCTGAGGTAGTAGTCCTTGTCTAGGCAGCAGCAAGGTAGGTTCAGCATCCTGCAATTAAGCACAAGGGCTTAGGCGCAGATTTCCATTTCTGCCATCAGAGAGACAGAGGACAAATCCTATAATTTCTCTGTCTCAATCTTCCTGCAAAGAGCAACTACAAGTCATATGTGTAAGGACCTTATATTAGTTCAGCGTGCCTTGTAAGCTAGAAAGGCAGACTTCAATTTAGGATATAAGATTCCAGTTCTGCAAGAGTCAAGAGCTTAAAACACCTCTGAAAATCCAGCCTCAATTTAAAACAAGAACAGCTTAACAGATTCTTGAAAATGCTGGCTTACAGCTTTAGTAAAATCTTGTTCTTAATTAAATGTGCTTAATTGAAAGTGGTGTGTGATTTCTCATCAGCATAAGCAATCTGCTAGAATATCTGTACAGACTGTCAAACCATTGTCAAACTGAAACACTGTTTCCCCCTTTCTGTCCATTTGATCATACACGCTGCTTTGGATTTCTCTGCTTTCCATACAAACGCTTCTGAGCTCAAGATCACAGACACGGTCTGGCAATAAACATGTTGAAGTGGCAATACAGACAGCTGGGAATTTATTGCATGAGGATTTGTTTTTAAAATATAAGTTTCTCCTGGTAGACTAATATTGTCATCTGTTCTGGTGGCAAAGCATAATGCAAACAACAATCGTTCCCCACAGAAAAAATGTCAGATTGTGATTTATGAAGAGGGAGCCAGTAAAGAGCATGATTTCACTCTAAATTAGTAATTTATCAAGTAAAGAACCACAAGAAAATAGCTGAATATTGGTGCCTTAAAGGGTCAATAGACTTCTCACTAACTTCTGCTTCAAGCACAAATAGCCAGGGACTCCTCCATGGGAGAATTGTTCTAGTGGATGCCCTAGAAAATGAAAACATTTAGGTCTAAGTGTTCAGGAAAGCATTCCCAACATAACCTTTGAGAGTCAACACAGGGTTCAGAGGAGGCACATGCAAAGGGACTGCACAAAGCTCATAAACATAGTAAGTCCATCAAAATGTTGTAGCACAGATCAAGAGTAGCTGATGGGGAGAGGGGGAGAGAAAGGAAGACAAAGCCATCTAAATAGGCAAGTGTTTATTTTCAACCTTAATTGCCTGAAATGAAGCAGTTGATTTCCATGTATAATGAATTATGAATTGTTGTGAATCACCATGACACAAGTTGACAGAACAACTGCTTTGTAAAATCCTCTTACAGGCCAGGAAAATCAGATTCTAGATATCCATCTGGGAGAAGGAGGTTCTCCCTACCAGTAATCAACATTGGCAGGAAACATATGCTATCAGAGCCAAAAGGCATGGCCAAGGCAAAGCTACTCAGCTAGGACTAGAAGCAAACTAAGGAAGCTCAAGCTGTCATTCCCTGCCCACTCCCCAGAGATACCTTTTTCCCAGGCTCCCCAGTCTTTCTTCCCAAGAATTCTGGAGATTTCTAATTTTCTTGACCTAGCAACTGCAGAGTACTCGAATTCACACTACTTTCCATGTTATGGAATGAAGTATAAGGTGCTTTCAATTATTTTTATTTTCCAACTACCACACTGCAGATACAGATTCTTGGATTTAGGCCCATAATTTTCACAAGATTAGACAATTATAATTTGGCTTAAGGCAGTTTAACTGCATCTGTAAAACTACTACTGGTAGTGTCAATATTAAAATTTATGGGTTTGTGCTTCCAGATCTGGACAGTTAGAAGATTTTATGAGGCATCTCTCCACAACTGCCATGAAAAATGGGTATTTATTTAAAGTTAGATGTCAGAAATCTGTTCCTTTATATGACACAACTGGATTTAATAATGAATGAAGGACCTCACTTCTTAAATACCGCAAAAAAATTCTTGTCCCCTTAAGAACTGATTCAGATTTATTTTCTGTTGATGTAGTTCCACTATCTCCTGTCAATTTGCATAGGTCTGTATCTCTCTTTTTTTTTTTTTTTAGATTCCTTAAAAAAACAATAATCAACAACTCAAAATAAAAACAAGCAAGAAAAGGTGCTCCAAGCTTTCAAGTTCTTATTGTGTATAAGAAGGGCTCTGGATATACCACTTTTCTAATAGAGGTTTTTTTTTCCTTCAGCCTTTGCTGTGGTGATAAAATTTCCCTGGATGACGGTACAGCCTCTGTTCTTCCAAAATACAGAGAATGAATGCAGTGGTAACCAGCTGTGAGGAGAGCTGATGAGCAACGAAAGAAGAAAACTGGTGAATCACAGGAAATCTGGTGGAAGATGCTCAAAGCCAACCATACAGATCAATGTGAATAGTAAACGCTCAGTTCTGATCCTGAAGAGTATTGAAAAGGAATTCCTTTCCTATTTCCGTCCTAGCTTACCTGAACCTTTACAACATCTGCAAATGGTGTATTTTGGCTTTGTGAGAAATAGGCCAGTTGGCTTGTTCAATAATACCATCAGTTTATTGGTCAAAAGTTAAGAATTATTTCTTAATCAATCTGGAGAGTTTAGGTATTTCTTCTTTAGACATTTTGGTGGTTAATGAAAGGCAGCTAAGAGGCTAAGATTATAGCTGCACTTTATGTTTCATCATCAATGCTCAACTATTTGTCACTGCAGAAGCATTTACCAGGCTGGAGGATTAAGTCTCCTGTGAGCTGGTGGCATTCTCTTCTCTGTTTAAATTCTGGCACAATAACCAAGTCCAAAAAAACCCTAAACTCACACACAGGGGAGACAGAGACAAACAACATTAACAGGAAAGGCCAAGATTCAGCTCAGACACAATCTGATTACAAATTGAGCCTGGACAGCAGACAGGCATCCTATAGTATCATCTGTATAAGCTTGCCCTAGCATTCTTGCATCAGTTGCTCAAAACAACCACACTTGTGCAGCTCAAAAACTGCTATGATACATTGAACACAAGCTCAGAAAAGCCAGTGAGTTAATGATCACTGCTCATAGAGGAGATGAAAAGGTGAGAAGCGGTTATTTCATTTTGCTGTCCTTAGAAGAGAAAGCAAAAAGGCCACATCTGGAATGTTTACAAGGGCTAAAGTCTTGTAAACAACAAGGGATTTTGCAGCAGTTAGGAGTGCTGTGGTGAATGGTCTGGTCCTCCTTAGGCAATTTCAAAGAAAGCAGAGAGGTCAGTACCAAGGCCAAAAAACTGATTAATGTGAAATGGTCTATCTCAACCACAGACTTCAGCAGTTCACAACTGGGTGCTGACATATTTCAATCAAAGCATGTCTACAGCCAAACTTAATAACCAGGCAGGTTATCAAATGGTGGGTGCTAAGCAAGTCTAAATCACCTCAAGAATTTTAAAATGGCATTGACTTACTGCAGGACTGCAGAGAATGACCTGTCTGTCAGACGCGGTTGTATCTGCAGCTGACAGAGATGTCAAGATTCCTGCTTCTTCCCATGAACACTGCTGTGATGCTGTAAAATGGAGAGGGCCATCTGGGATCACTGCTCTACACAAGTCATCCAGAATCTGTCCTACACAATCTTTTCTACATTTCCCAGCAATGACATTTCACCACTTTTGAATGAAATAAGTAATTTTGCAGTGAAATTGCATCTTTTTATCTCAGCAAGAAGCCAGGTAGTCTGCCTAACTGTAAAAGAAAAAAGAAAACTATCCCCCTTAGTTCTATTTCTTTCATAAAGAGAACAAACACTGGAATTGTTTTGACTACCTACATATATTTGCTTGCTCACAAAGAATAACCCTTTTTTTTTTTTTTAATGGTTGCAGTTCCCAAATTCCTATGGAAAGCATTCAAGTCAGCAAAGTGGTAAAGCTGTTTCATGCCACACTGCTCTGTACCACCAAACTGTTACTGTTGACACAAAATGAGCAGCCTTGGAAGGAACAAAAAAGCCAAGGTTACTTCCTGAAGCGTGGCAGAGTGCATATGCATGCCCCTTGGATTCACCTGGAGTCAAACACTTTAACATATATTGAAGCTGCCAAGAGTATGGGAGACTAAACAAACACCAAGTTTCATATTTCAAATGGCTTTATCTAACAAAAAACATGGGAAATTATTTACTTTGCCAAGAGAAACAACTCCAGCTTCTCTAACCCTTTAATAATGTCCTTAGAGAACCCTGATGGACACTGAAAGCTGGCAGTATAGTGAACAGCCCATAGCTAACTAGCAGAGCTAATGTGTTCTCAGCACACTGTAAGCATAATTTTGCAGCAACTTCCACATACACTTTCTTGTCCCATGCCATTCAGCTTCCTGGGGTAACAAATCATCATAAAGCCACAATGTCCAAAAATTTTTGCTGCGGGCTTCTTCAAGATTGATTTAAGTATCAAGAAGTATCTACAATGATAGTCTTTGTTTTTTTATGAAGCACACACTAGTTGAAGTTTGTAAGATTATCAGAAATCTCTGCTCATATCAGAACTGCTCTGCTAATAGGTTTTGCTTAGTCACAAAAGCAATCAGAAAAGGGCTATTTGCTGGTAGAAAATAAAGCAAACATGGATAGGCCTCACTAGATACAAAATAGAGATTCTATTAAAAATCCAGTGACAGAATCCAAGTTGAAGGAGAAGTCAAGGACAAAACTGGGGTAACAAGAGGAAGAAAATCAGCTCCCAAGCAAAGACAGCCTGAGAGAACTGACTTGATACAAAAAAGATTAACTTTTTAAAAGTATAAAACACAGATAGCAAAAGAAGTTTAAAAATGCCAAAATAAAAACCTAGTCAACAGCTTCTTGTTTATGATGACAACCAGAATGAATCAGCACAGAAATCTGCATTCAGCAGCTTTTTAGCCAAGTCCAATTCCTCACTCACTAGAGTACACAGCCCTCCCAGAGCCATTTGCTGTACTGAATGGTTCAGACCTGCTGTGAAAAGGGACCTTATAAAAGGGCACTTTTCACAAGAGAGCATTCTTGTAAAGCCCTTGGGTAGAACAAACAACATGAATGCCTGGGGAATTTCATGTTGTTGTTGCTGGCTAAGGCAAAGCATTGTGGAAAGCCTAATCTGTATGTCAATCATTTACAAAACTAGTAAGTGCTTTGTCTACATTATGATTTTCCACAAATAAGGAAACCATGTTCTCACACCATTCCATGCCTGTACCCATGTTCTTGCATTACAAGAATGATTCCCTTTTATACACCAGTTAATTGACACTCATAGGCACTCAGTTATAAAAGAGACAAGAAATCCAATGAGGAGACAGTAAAGACTAGACAAGGAAAAAAAAAACCCAACAAATTAAAGAACTGATCAATGGCACAGACATACAACTGTAACAATCAGTAATAATCTAAGGCTACTGAAGTTGTGTTCCTTCTCCCATGCAAGTGTACATGTCTACCAGCTGCCTCTAGTGGAACTGCCTACCAGTCTATATTTTTTGGAAGACATTTTGTCCCACCAAAACCATAAGCAGTCTTGGGCAACTTTCTGACCCTTTCACAATCAATCTGACCCTTTCAAGAATCAATATGTAACCTGGCATCACAGATGATCTTTTGTTCATGGGTAAATGTGGCCAACCTGACCATAGCTAAATTTGGTATTAGGAAGTGTGTAGGGCAACAGAAGAAAACTATGGACTTTTATTTTTGCATAAGCCTTAAAAAGTTCATTAATTGAGGATGGCATCAGTGGAATCAGAGTTCAGTTAAGCCAAATGGGAGTCACTCTACTATTTTTTTAACGTAGTGCCACATCAATCAGTGAGCCTTGGGAAGAGGTAGCAAGGCAAATTTCCAGTTCTTGCCTATTCCTCAAATGTTTTCAAGTTGAGGAGAAGTAGAGATTTTATGGCCTACATTTACTTTTCAGGAAATTATGAGTCATCCCTCTAAATTAAAAAAAGAATAAAAGCAGCAGTTGGGAGCTCTACTCCTTGCGTAAACATTACAGATACATACACACAAAATTAACTCCATAAATTAATAAATTTTAAAAAAATATATGTATGCAGAGATAGTCATCTTTGTCTCCATTAGTTATGATGGGCTCTGAGGTTAGAGAAAGAGACCCAAAATAAAAGAAAGTTCCGTGCAGCTCAGTGTCCTGCGTCCTCTGGCATTGCAGTTTGTGAAATCACGTCTATAATGGAGGCCAGGATTAGAGACTTGACTCAGGAAGAGAATTACTCAAGTCTACAATTTCTTGCCATTCTTCTTGCCATTCTTCTTGCCATTCAATCACACACAGCAAACACAGCAAAATGTCCTGCCCTGAAACACAGGATAACAGAAACCACGACTGCCTGAAGCGTTCTCAGAAAATCCTATTGGAGCAGTGGAAGCTGCAAGTCTTGAGGGCTAACAGCGTGTGGAGAAGAGCTCAGGTACTGAGCCTGCCCTATCTCCAGAACGCCAGTTCTCACCTAGAGGTTATCAGAAAAGTAGCCTATGAAGATTTTCTATGGTCTTTCTGCTGCTCAGAGAAAGATGCCTTTTCTCAAATACCTCCTTAGCACAAATGCCAACAGCACAGGATGTGAATACAGAATCAGCAGCACCACAGCAGATAGGGCTGCACTGTTGTTAAACTCCATGCTCTTTGCAGACCAAGCCAGGCACATTTAAATGCTCCAGAAGAGGTGCAAAATTACAACTCATCACAAAACTTTCTCTGAGTGAAGGAATCTGTTTCTTTACCTACTTTTTCAGTTTGGGCTCACAAACACAAATGATGCTTCAGTGACTCTTCCCTCTTTGAAAGGAAGTGGAGTGGCTAGAGATCAATTTTCATCTTCCTGTCACACAAGTAGGAAACAGGAGACTATTTACCTCCTGTATCTCCATAATGATCCTCTGATCTAAAGAAGTCTTTTATTTCATACAACTGAAAAAAATAGGAGAAATAAAATGAGTGGAACTAGAACAAGATCAGCCTCACTTCAAGTATGAAATATCCTTATGAGGTGAGAACTCAGAAGCTGTACCAGGAGTGCAAATATATTTCATTTGAACTAAAAGAAACTTTTTACCAACATAGAAGAGAGTAACAAATCCTCAAATCGAGTGAATGGAGGCTCTCTAAAGAAAATGCCACCAAAAGTACCCTTTGGACTCATCTTTATTCTTAATGGAAGGACCATTCCTGCAGTTTTTAGGGAAATCTCCCAAGGGAAGCACTCCAAAAGGAGCTCTGATACAAGGACAACTTTATGCACTTTCAAGGTGTGGTGTGCTTTTCAGATAAGTATTTCTATAGCCTTGTTGAAGTTACAGAAATGTTTCCTCCAGAGGCAGGAAAAAAAAGATAAACAGTCTACAATATTCAAATGGACAAAAAAAAATCATCCCGTCCAATATATGATCTCTGAATATATCTGCCTCGCCAGCATAGCCCATCTCAGAGAAGGGATCAGATTTCTATCATAAATAACATTGGAAAGGTGATGTATTATTTCTTCCCACAACTGTTTACCCACAAGAAAATAATCAGTGGGGAAATAGCATAAAAATACCAGAAACTCAAGTGCTGAATACTCCTAATAATGGTCTCCACCAATTTTGTCAGTAGAGGGTGTTTAAGTGAACAATCCCTCTTCCTGTCCCAGCTCTTATTGAGGCTGGCAGACACAGACATCCTCTTGCCTCTGACTCTATATTGCATTCCTACATTTCATCTAAAAATTTACTAAAACAAGTCAGATATGCTTATGCTCTGTTCCTGAATCCAGCAGATGTCTGTATTCTACAATTAGACTGAGAACTTGAGAAACCGGGGAGGGCTAGCACAGGCAGAGGAAAATGAGGCATTGTCTTGAAAGGATGTTTATTTTCTGTTATAAAGTGATTGTGAGGATTTCATTTGTAGTGCATACCTCTGCTAAGGGTCCTTATTTCATAATAAAACAATTTCTTATTGAAGTTTGTTGAATCCCCTTTCCATGAGGAATTTTGGCATTTGATTTCTTGCCAGATTTGAGTAACAAGTAGAAATGCCACAAGTTAACAGCAAAATGAGATATTAGAAATATTTCTCTCCACTGCAACCTGACAAAACCTGACACATTTTTAGGAGATGTTCCCATTTTGCAAAATCAGTCTTAATAGATAGAAAAATGCATGAAGCAGCACCACTCTGTCACCCCTGAATTTGATTTCACTTGTTCCATTGCTGCACATACTACTTTCCCCTCACTTTTCCCTCAGACCCAACTGAACAGCGTATTTTGAAAGTGTTTTCCCAATAGTATCTTTAGAAAGTGCAAGAAAAAAGGGGCTCGGCTGGGAGAGGCTGGCGAAGCTCCAGTGAAGTCAATGGGCCTCAGCAGAGGCGCTAGCCCTTTGTGAGTGTTCACAGAGGCTTTTTATACACAGCAGAGATGCTGGATTCTGCGGAGGAATCGGGAAACCTCACTGTCTCTCCAGTTTGCAAAGATTATAGATATTTCAGTAGTCAGCAGTTATTTAATGCTAATGGTACTGCGACAGTTTTGGATAAAGGAAAAGACTCCTTAGGCTTCAAATAACACCGATTGCTTTACTTGACCATACATTTTCTTCACTGCTTGGAGTGTAGTGCCCAGTGGGTTTTAGGAGAGTCAGCAGGTACACTCAGGCGGACAAGTATGCATCTAGAAACTACTGAAAGCAGCACCTGCTGCTTCTTGTTTTCATTTTCACTCTGGTTCTGGGCCATTTGAAGAAAGAAATATGTACCATAAAGCTGAACAGGTTCTGTGGCAAAACTTGCAAGAGAGGACATCCTTCCTTCAAGGAAATTTGCTGAGGGAGACCTTCAAGCCATTAGATTGTTCTTTCCATGGTACTGTCTGAATGTTTGATAAACAGAGCAGTGATCCTGCCGGTAGCCTAAGGATTTGAAGCCAATCTCCTTTCTACCAAATTACCTCAAACCAGCAAAAACCTTTCCATATTGGTTCTTCCAGTATCTAGAGCAAAGGTGTGAACTGATGGCATTTCTAGATATACTTGCACTACTTTTTGCTGTGGAAATTTGCAACAGTCACAAAGACTTCCATCATCAGGGCTTTTTGCCATAACCTTTTATTTCTCATCTGCATTAGTGCCTGTCGTGGATGGCCATTGCTTGCAGACAAAAAAATTAATTGCCTTCCACTGTAACCTAGATTGATCCTGTGGGCTATGAAGAAGCTGAACTTCCTCAGAAACCCTCCTTCACTCCATCTTTCTGTCCTTTCTGAACAGATGAAACCAGTATATCTCCAACAGCTACATTTAAAAAGATGGCAACTCAGCAAGCAGTAGAAGATGAACAATGAAAGAGCAATAAAGTAAAGGAAAAATTATATCACAGAAAGAATGGGGAAGATCTAAAGTGATAGCTAGTCCTGATCCACCTAAATAAATGACTATAATCTGTTAAAGAAAACTGATTCAGTGTGATCTTCACTGTAAACATCAACATTTGGCTCCATCATGATGCCGCTCACTTGCAGGAGAATGGCCTCAGTTTAGGAATTTCCCAATAATGATACTGCATTTTCATAAGACTACCGAAGGTCCCTCCCACAGAGCTGTTCATGTGTCAGATTTGACTTAGCCTCATGAAAACTTTTTAAATCCAAGAGAACTGAAAACTAGTTCAGGGCATGTTGTTGAATTCTAAAGTGCAGAGGTAAGTAATATCTACCAGACAGTAGTATCTACAGCATGTTAAAACAGAACCTATTTTATAATTTAATTTCACTTTCAGTGAAATTACAGGGCTATCGGTGAGAGAATGAGAGAAAAATTTGGCAGTGCACAAAAAATAGTTTAGTAGTCTTGGAAGAGAAACAGACAGGAACAAAAACCTGAAAAAGGTAAAGAGAAATACCAAACCCAAAAATGAGCATTGCATCCTAATGCAGTTCTCAATACAAAGTCATGCCTCAGTGCCCAGATGGCCAGGAACATTACAAAAATATTGGAGTCAAAAGCATAGGACCCTATATCCTTATCCACCCCCAGACTAAAAGAAAATTTAAAAAGAACAGTCTTGTTTGAGACTGCAGGAGATGAAATGCATCTGACTGGCATCAATGTGAAAAAATATTCTCACAAGGTGTTTTGGAGCAGAGGAGAACATTTAGGTTAAAAGACACACTCCTAAACACTATAAATGTAGTAAGCTCTTCACTGGGAGAAACTGAGGTCCGGTTCATAGTGATACAGCGACTTTATCAGCACCCCCTTGAAGCCAACACAGACAGTGCTACTATGGTCAGCAGCACTCTGACCAGCCTCCACTTAACACAAGGCAGCAAGTGCTGAGATTGTTCCTTGATTCAGTTTGTTCTATAGGGAGACAAGAGCTTGTGACAGGATTCTGCAATGCAACATTCCAGGAAAAGATTTACAAAAATGCTGCTCTGAAGTACTGAAAACAAGGGCAATTCACTGTAAAGCTTTGTAACAGCTGCTCTGCCCAGGGATGACAAATCCTACCTCCTCCACTGAGAGATGGAGAGAGAAAAATAAAAACTGTCATCTGTTCTTACTGTGTAATGTTGTCTTCCAATCTTTGAAAAAATATCAGATATTAAGAGAAACATGTGGAGAGAATGCAAGCAGGCATTCAGAAATGGAATTACCCTGAAAAAATGTTGGAGTTACTTTAAAATATTCTGTACGAGTTACACTACCCAGTAAAGCAAGGAGAGAGAAAAATTAAAGCTAATAGATAACTTGCTCATTAAAATTGTTAATTAAAGTTAAAAGAGAACTGTACTCCAACAACACTGTAAAATAGAATATAACATGTAGGAAAGAGAATGGCAGAATATGACACCTGACTGCTGCCAGGCCTTGCATCCTAACGTTAAGGTTGTGGGTGCTCTAAAACAAACAGAGACAGTAAACATACTTAGAAATGGAGGAGAAAAACCAAACCACTTGAGCATATTTTCAGAAATGCTAGAGAAGCCTGGAGGATAAGCCTCTTGTGTAAACATCACTGGGTATTTCCCAACATTTTACCATCTTAGCCTCTTTTCCAATACATTCCCTATTGTAAGAGGGCACTGCAGAGCTGGGCTGTAGCTGTTCCTCACCATTAGCCTCCAGAGAGGTGAATGTTTCCTTCCTATTGCACTCAGCTGACCCAGATACAAGAGACACAGCTATACACACAGGGCTAAAATACCCACTTACAAATCCCTGTGTGTCATAAGCCTGACACGGTGTTTTTATACTAAAGTTTCTTTCAGTGTGTAGGCCTCTGTTGAGGACTTTCCCATGTACAGATGCTTTTTGAATAATCATTTGATGTATAGCTAAAACTTTCTAAGTTGTATACTCACAGGGATGATTTAGTTTTACATTTCCTTTGTTTAACAGTAGATGCTCACATGAGCTGGGACCTGTGCCTGTTGTGGCACAGGACTCCTTTCTGCTGCTGCATCTATTCATCCCTGGTGCAGCAATGTCAGTGGAGACACACCAGAGGCAGCCTTAATGCGCTGCTCTGTCGCTCTCTCTCATGAGGCTGTGTGCTGCCAGGCACCTATTTATGACATGTTTTTGTAATTCCAGAACTCAGGGAAGTCAATGCTCAAGACTCTGGAAAAGTGCAGGAGAAACAGCACGCCAGGTTTTCTGAAGTTTTCATGAAGCTTTGGCAGCATTTGCCACCAGCTCTGGTGCAGTAGTGTTGCTGGGACAGGATGATGGTATTTCTTTGTGCCTAATGTTTTGCAACAAATAGTGGAATCATTGATTGGTTGGCTTTTTTGGGTTTTAGTTTGGGGTTTTTTTGTTTGTTTGTGGTTTTTTTGTTTTTGTTTTTGTTTTTTTAAATTTAATTTTGGTGGGTTTTTTTGTTTGAGAATACAGAAGCAAAGATGAAGCTAGCAAACTGAACTAATAATGCACAAAAGATCAAAAATGCAGTTTCATACTCACAAATTAAAACACCACTAACAGAGCCTGCTGGCAAAAGGCTAGGTTTTCTGACGTGAGTCATGGTCACCAACTGTTAATCTTTCTGCCCTCAAACTAAATTGCATATTCTCTGCCTCAGTGACCAGTGTTTCGCTGCCCACCCAGCCAGATACATATTCTGTGCCTTTTGCATTAAGAACATTTAATATGTTGAATGATTTCAAATCTGCCTGCAGATTTGCCATTTCCAGAAAGAACTAAATCTTCGCATCAGAAAGAAGAAAATATTCCTCCAGCTTTCAGCCATACCCCTTCAGATGAGTATCTGAGATAAAATCCAGCTCCTACTCCTACCTGTAGAGGCCAGAAAGAGGCAGAACCGTTACTCATGTTTGACAGAGCTGCACAAGGTATTTTGTGGAGTGAAAAGTTATAAAATGGTCTGAATGGCTTGAATTTCATGATGCAGGTCTTTTCCGTACCAAAAAAAAAAAAAAAAAAAAAAAAGGCATCTGAAAGTGATGTAAAGTAATTTCTTCCTTGTTAGATCACAGCAGAAGCCTTCCCTGCTAACTCCCTGCCCACTCTTTGGCATGTGACAATTAACTTTTAGTTTACTATCAGGCTAAAAAAATTGTTCTCATAATGGAACAGGAAATTTTTCAAAGTGACACAGGATGATGTTACCAAGAAAAAGTTTTGTTGCATGTTTTGGCAAAGACAGTTTCCTTTACAGCCTGAAATATCACTTACCTCTTGTGGCAGTGTTAGCAAATCCTGGACTCGAGATCTATGAAAATAGCCATGATCTTTGTTAGGCTTTTTGATCTCAGCTGAAACCCAGCCATAGAAATGGCAAATAATTAAAAATTAACAAAATCTCCTGAGATTTGTTTTAATGTTTTACTTTATGGATAAAACGTCATTAGTGCTTAGGAGACAAGGTCAAGAGCAACATACTTCAAAATAAGTAATTTTTTTGGGGGGGAGAAGGCAGGGGCAGTTAATATAGCCCCTATATAAGTCAGCATTATTATACAGGTGTGTTTAACAGAACCAGATTTTATTACTTCCTTGGCTGCAAACACAGAATCAGATCCACTTCTACCTTCAATTGCAGCTATCCCAGAGAAGCAGCTCTTCTCACACTAAGAACAAAAGCACCCACCGGCATTATACATATTGTGCCTTCAACTCAGACATTTACTTCTACTGTGAATCTTCCAAATATAGTTTGAACCAAGTCTCCAATTTACAAGTTATGTTCTGTACCATAAATAATTGCAGTTCCAAATGGTTCCTTGTGGGTATCTGTCCATTGTATGTGTCAGCAAATGCTCAGTTGCCTAGAACAAAGCCACTAATTAGTGCGGAGGGAGATGTGATGAAAACGCTGATTTCCATAGGCTCCGTAAGTGACATACATAGGAAGAGCCTTAAGAAAATGCCAGGTAGAAAGATGAGCAGTGTGCTGCTCTGCTTCACTCATCTCACCAGAAGCATCTTTGAGAATAGTTATTAGAAAATAATATTTAGTGGCAAGAAGAGAAGCCTGAGACTGGAAATCACTGGGAGGTTACCCTCTTCCTCAGATACAGCACAGAACACCAGAAACTTCATACCTGCTTAATGTCATGAAACAATCATGGGTTTTCACAGCAAATACTGCTAGATGGACTTCTATGAGCAGAGATAGTTTCATTTGTTGGTTAGAATACTGTAAATATTAACAAGACAGCCATTTCAATGAACAGAGTACTTGATTTTCTACTGGTGATTATTTTACTGTCTTCAAACAGGAGAATGAAATTTCAAGGATCAGCACTTTATTATAAACTAATTCCTTTCCTCGTAACTGAGGTTTTCCTGTTATTCCCAACCTGGCTCTCACGCTGACTGAAAGGCTGAGTTAATTTCTCAGTGGAACAGCAGCAGAAGAGAGGGGTAGGAGAAAAAGAAAGAAATCCAAGATAAGGCTGAATAAATCCCAGTTTTCTTCTGATTTGGTAAAGCCAGATTGCCTGACACAGTATGAATTTCAAGCAGTTCTTGATAGAGACATTTGATTATGAAAATCATTTCAGCAAGCAATGAAGAGAAGTCCAAGGCTGTTTTCAAAATAACCTCCATGTGACAAATTTGGGAAGTTGCTGCTTTGTGCTGGGGAACATGTCTAACTGTTAAGTTTTGTTCAAATCTTTGTGATACAGTATGGAAAAGTAGGAAGAGAAGAGGAAGATTCATACTCCAGCAGTCACAGTCTGGAAGCCTCAATCCCGCCATAACTCGCAGTGTCACCAGTGCTGGGCAATTAAATTTAGTGAGACTTCTGCCCTCAACTTAATAGGGTCAGATTTAAGCACTTACTAAGGGTGGCCTTTTTTGCACAGCAGTTGTAAAAAAAGGTCTTCTTCAGAAATGACCTGAAGAAGATAGTGACCTTCTTAGAGCTTCTGATGACACAATAAAAGGCTCTCAGAGAACTTAACTTGTCTGGCAGTCTTTATGAGCAAGCAAATTATTGATGTTTGAGTACTTTGCTGAACAGGGGCCCATGATGGGCAATAAGAATGCTAGGGTTTCTCTTTTTATATTTTACTGTCTTGGCCATTTCTTAAAATTAAAGCTTCCTTTCAGTCACAGACTTAAAATCATCACAGTTAATAACTGGTTTTCCTGTTTCTGTCCATAAGTAGTCACATTTTAAAATTCCTATACCAATATATACCTACCAAGACTTTTATATTGTCAATAAAGGGACATGCTGTAATGTTGACTATACATTGGTTTTATTTTTTAGTTGAAAAAAAAAGGGGTTGCTTTTGATTTATTTATCTTTATTCCTCATCTGATATAAAAAGTTAAAGTACTATGGCCCAAGAAAAAGCAGTAACACTCATTTATAAATACAGCTGAAATAAATATCAGCAATGCAATACATGCTAGACCACAATGAAGGCTTCTATTCTTTTTGTTTGTTTGTTTTACTTCACCTGATTCCCTTAAGGTTATCTTTATGTGCACTACTATAAATAACTTTTCTATTTTGGATTTTAAATTCCTTAGGATAGAAGTCAGATCTTATTTTAAATCTAATAATATCACTCTTATTTAGATTACTAAATGAAAAAAGAGACAATAAAGTTCAGGCTAGTATGATCTTTCAAAACTATCAGCTCACTTCTCTGCAATCAAACATGTGCACTCTTATCTCAACCACTGCAGAAAGGGTCTGCCAATAGAGAAAAACACACCAAGATGCAGACTGAGGTTTCCAGCTTCTTGTCACACAATGCATGCAGCTCCCACGCAGCCTGGAGTGTATGGGTTGCTGGTGTGCAGCATGCTATAGCAAGATTGTTATGTATTTGTATAAGCTATATAAATCTATCTTATCTCTGCATAAAAAAAAAAAAAGGTTTGTTTTTTTCACTGACAGTTTAGAGTAGACCCAGGGCAGTTATGATGTAGTTTGGGATAGTTCCTTCTCTTAAATGATAGAAGCTTGTCCAACGCCCTGCTCTCTCAAAAGGAAGAGAGACTGGTTTGGTAAACATTTGCCCCCAACCTGGCATCTGCCCTTAGGCTTTATGATACATAAAAATCAAACAGAACAGACACGTACACCCCCTGTGCAAAATCATTCCTTACCACTGCACTCACAGAAGACACTAAAGGCACAGCAAAACAACCATCCTACCCCTGTGGAGCAGCTGTGATAGGGCTGCTGGTGTGTGATCCACAGGCAGTGACAGCTATCCACTGTGCTCAATCAGTTCTTGCCAGCCTGTACTTGGGACACAACATCCCTGGACTGATGACATGACAGCTGATATATTAGCCAGTCTGAAAAATTATTAGCTTTGTTGAAAGTCACAGAAGATTCCTGTTACAAAACATGCAAGTACTCTATCATTATACCTGTGTGCCCTCCTGGCCTCGATCTCCCTTGTCCTTATATACATTTATATACAAGTTTGCAATCAATGCAGAAGCCACTCACCACTGCAGCAGTCCCATTAACAGGCTGGAATCAGATCACACAAGTTAAACATGTTGTTTGATAGCCATACTGTTATGATTTTGACAGATTTTTTTCTGTATTAATAACTTCAATCAGCAATTCATTGTATACTAATTCCAGTTGTGCATTACTTATATGTTTCTGCACAGTAATTAACTAATCAGTGTGTCACTCCCTCCCTATTATGAATAACCTCATTAATTCAAGACTGAAAGCTTGGTGTCTGCTACCATTGCTGTATTTTTTTTTGTTCTTTCTGCTGCTTCTTGACTTATAATCAAATATGAAACTCATGTATTTTTAAATACTTTCTCTTCTGTTTCTCCCACTGAAAAATTCATTGTGCTATCAAGCCTTTAAAAATAATGTTTATTCATTATGCACTACTTTGCTAGGCAATCAAGAGCTGTTACAATAAAGCGTGTGACTTGCTCTCTTTATGGCAGTGCTTCTGCTGTGTCAACATCTCCATTTTAATCCTGAATTTACTAGAAAATAGAATTTAGATCTAAAACTTAGCCCCAAGGTTAAAGGCACCACCAGACATCTTTGCATGTGGGCAAATTTCCTTATTATTACTATTAAATGATTAGACATATTTAGGTTATACTTGTGGGAAAAAACTTGTGACACAGTGAACAATGGCAGCTGAGCTGTACACATGTGCCTTCAAGGTCAGAGCCTGGTCAATGGAAGCAAGTGCTGGAAGATGCCTAGAGCACAGATACCCAACTTTGATTAACAGGCTGCTTGAACTCTAAAGACTCGTCATGCACAGCACTGAAGCAAGCGCTTCGCAAGTCTGGTGACTCCTAAGTTCACAACTAAGCATTACATCAGGATTTGCTAAATCAAGGTCCTGTTCCTCTAAGAATTTTTCTTTAAAGCAACTTATATTTCACCAGGCTATTCTTATCCTTTTTATGCTGAACAGCAAGGGCTGTGGGCTTTTCCTGTCTTTTTTTTTTTTTTTTCTTCTTCTTCTTTCTTCTCTCCAATAAAGGCAACGAATTGAGCTTCTAAAATGTGTGAACACCTATCAGGAACACATGGGAAATCTAACAATTCTGCATATGCACACGTATGTACATGCACACTCCTAACCCAAACTCACTGTAAAGCTATAACTGCACTTACCAGATTTTAATAAAGAATTCAAGTATCATTTTTCCCAAATGAGGAAACATGCCTAGAAGTCAAGAAGCTAGTTTCTCTGCCATTATGAGTTGCTGCAGCTCAATATATTTTGAAGGGAGAATGTGTATTTGCAACAACTACGAGAGCAATGCAGCTGTTTTAAAAATGAAAAAGGCATTCTTTTCAATAGAGAACATGAAAGCCTTCATGGAGTCCAGGACATGTATAAGGAATGTATTCATCCTTTACGACAAATTTGATGTCTCCAAAATCTTTTCCCTTAAAAACCCCAAAAGACTGAAAACTAAGCTAACAGCTAATAATTAAAAACCTAAAAGTATATCTAGAAATTTTGGAGTGGTTTGACTACTGTCTCCCACAGAAACAGAAAAACGCACCTCTGCAGAAAGGACTGATGCTAACAAACAGCATGCCTCTGAGGCTGCTAAGCACGTACAGCAACTTCTGTTTCACCACACTACTGCACATCAACATTTATGGAAATAAATATTTGTACAAGAGACCACAACAGTCTGTTTGATTTTTAGTAGTCTATTTGGCTGCCCCTAAATGAGTGGTCCATGTGTGCAGTGAAAGGAGACATTACTGCTATTTCTGCATCTGTTCTTGTCCTAGTTACTACCATTACTCTCATTTCTGCCTCAAATCCTTCCGACGTTGCACTTACATCCATCACCTCTCTTTGCCTTTGCCTTCAAATCAGCCTTTTTGTGAATGTCCAATGTTTTCTGCTAGCCTCTTTGAATATTTCCATGTTGCCCTCTCTTTTTCACTGTTTTATCTGAACTCAATTTCTGTTTCACTTCAACTCATGCCAGTTGGAAGCCCCTACCCTGCTCACTCAAACTGCATTTTTTTGTATAAACAGCAGGTGTAATTTTGTTCAAAATAATTAAGAACTGGCCTGCCACACCACTGCTTCTTTGATTTCAGCTGAACCTACAGCTGTGGTTCAGAAAGGTGATTCTTTTCTTGAAGGCTTTTCTTGCTGCACAACTAAACACTTAAGCAGGAAGCAGAGAACGAGGGGAAATATATCTGCACAATGTAAATGTATATAAAGAACAGGATAACAATGTTGTCTTACTGAGAAGAAACCATGCATACAAGTTACAGTAAGCTCATTGAGTCCCCACAGGCCTAAGCCTGCCACCATGCACTCTGGAAACTCATTGTGGCACTCCTGTTGAAGGCAGTAACAGTCTCATCTTGTTGAGGTCACAGAGAGGGAACTATAAATATCTGTCATACTTACCTTCCCCTTTTCATAGAGGGACTAAAATTGTTAACAAGTGTGGCATGTAACTGATTGCACTGGACAGCTGATTAACATTGTGCCAGGATAAATACAGCAACTTTCAGCTCTCCAAACTATCACAGCAGGTTCCCTTCAGGTTTAGTTGACATCTCTCCATCACTTACAACTAGTTCATCTGGGAGAAACACGGGAAAGGAAATGTCTTTAACCATGACCACAGAGACCGCATGAAGGAGTATGTGGAGCAGAAAAGATGGCATGCCATCAATTTTCAGTACATCTCACTTCACCCCGATTTCTTCACACAGCAAAGCCTTTATACTCCATTGTAAAAGAGAAACTGAGATGCTGCTGGGAAAAAAGCGACTTTGAAACACTTCTCTGTGCCTTTATACCCCAGCCTAATCTGTGCCCCGGAGACAAAATAGGAATTGAAATTGTCAAAACGTTTATAAGGAAGCAGACTTGCAAGCATTTCCATGACTTATGTCCCATTTCCCCAGACTTCAACATGCCCAAGTACAAGCTTTCAAGATTGTCAGTCTCCCTGAACGCAGTCTGCCCAAAAACATCTGTATCAAGTTAGTACCAAAAGCAATATAAATATCCGTATGATGAATTGCCAGGAAGCACAGTCATTGTGAAGTGCTCCGTGTCTGGCACTGACCTGTAGGTTTTGGAAAGTAAGGCACGCTCTCTTTTCTTCTGTGTTTACACTTGGGTCATGTGCATAACCACTTCACACTGAGTTTATAGTTAGGTTTGTGGTAGGAAGGAAAAGTAGAAAATGGTGCCAGGCTGGCTGCATGACATGCCATAACATTTACTGCCCTTTAAGACTCAGAATGAACTTTTAAAATTAATTAAACTTCAAAGAAAACTGCTCACATATCATCTACTAGCCAAGCCTTATTCAGTGAAAGCACAATACTGTGAAAGCTGCTACAGCACTTGTACAAACTTTCACCTTTGTACATTTGCCTTATGGCAAGTTATTTAAAGCAATTTGTTGTGCTTAATGGAATAAGAGGATATCCCATTACATAATCTCTTGGTGAAACCGGGTTATGATTTCAAAAAGTAATGATGTTGTTAAAAGCTGATTGTTACATATGATGCAGGTAGAATTCCTGCATCAGATATCGCAGAGCAAAGCTGAGTGCAAAACTTGATGGGGTATTAGAAAACATCAGGATGCGAATCTAGTTTTGGAAAAAAACCCTTACTGACTATTTTTGGATCCAGAGATCCAGAGCCTATTTCACCTTAACTGCTTGCTTTATGAATAAAGATGGTTTACAAAAATAAACCTTACTTTCCTTAATTCAAAACTTTCTCAATATGTACATGGGACTCAGGTGCACAGCAGAAGCTTCCTGCCTTTAGACAGATCCATATCTCTCCTAAATAAACCACCATTTTCATCAGTCTTGTAAATTGCTTGCCTGTTTCTCCACAAGTAGCTTTTCAAATTAAATTACCACAAAGTAATTGTTTCTATTGACACTGTGTGTCTTTGCACGGGGGAGGAGAACAGACATTGTTTGTTTATTGAAAAACTCTTGTGGCATATTTTTCAGCATAACATCACATTTAGTATTATTAAAACTGAGTTCGAAATTCTGCAGGATAAAGAAAACAAACAAAGGAAAACCCCAAACAAAACCAACCAAACAAAATCCCCACAAAAACCCCACAAGACAAAGGGCAGATAATGTCAAGGAACTGAACATGTGCTTGTCCCAGCGAATCTTCACTTAGTGTCCACATTACAAGGTGTAGAAGTACCAGAGACTCTAGCAGTTCAACAGAAAAGAACAGCCAGCACTGGAATGACAAATAAGTGGAGTTCACCTTTATTCCTGTGCACAAACACAGGCAATGCTGGTGACACTATAAGGCAGTTGGCACCATTTACCAGCAGATCACAGCTCATGAAAGACTGCCCTGCCACAGCAACCCTGCAAGCCCAGCTCCTGGCTGCATGGCATCCCCTGCTCTCCCCTTTGTGCTTACACTGGGATTGACTGATGAAAATTCTTGCACAGGAAGCTTTGTCTGTTAACCAAGTAGTATTTCTGTGGAAGGAATGCTAGTCTGCTGCACTTAAACCATGGCAGGCTAGAAAGAGACTGGAAAGCTGGTCCACAGACACAGAGCTGTTACACGTGGAGCACCATCAGTTTGGCCTAGAATTAATGGGACTAAATCTTCCAGACAGAAAAGGAATGACAAAAGCCTTACAGAATGAAGACAGTGAAAGAGTCAGAGAAATACATCATTGAATTTTGTACCCCTTTCCTATTCAGGATACAGCTGACAGTGTTTGCTGCATTCCTGTTGTATCAAATTTCACAATAACCATCAGTTCTTTGGTGGCCTGTATAATAACTAACAATCTGAGCTGACATTTTAAACAGCAAGCCAGGTGAATATATTGGACAACCATTGAGCTGCAGATCTCGGAAAACAAGCAGAAGAATGTTTACAGAGCCTCAGACAATTAGCTGAACCACAGTATTAAGGCATAATGAACTTGGAGTAAGAGTTTCAGCCCTATTGTCGTCCCCACATTCCTGTTTTCTTTCTCTCCTTCTATGATAAAGATGTAGGGTTTTCTATGGCTAGAGGACATACACGCTGTTAAGTATGCTTGCTTTCTCCTTTAATAGACTTCCCACTACAAATCAAATTTCATAATAATTTTGACAAATTACAGCAAAATGCAGAGGCCTGGGCAAATGGGTTGTGAATAGTTGAGTTTCAGACAGTAGATTATCAATCAAAATAAAAGGTTGATTTGAATTAGAAAGGCTCAATCAAGAAACATAGTATAGGAGGCAAAAGATTGGGCTAAACCCTAAAGACTCTCCTCCCAGAGCTTGCCTTTACTGAACTGCTCCTTCCCATAACCAGGCGTTCAAGCCAGTCTAGTGCTAGTGGCCAAGCACAGCTCTGGACCCCTGAGTGATGCTATTTGCAACACAGAACAATTCTGTTACCTGATGATGAATTGCATAAACTCTGCTACAGCCAGTAGTTTCACCTCATCAGTTGTACCAGCTTCGGGCACAGTCTCATTAACTTACTATTGCTGATCCTAGCTAGTCAGTTGCCTATTGCCACCTCACTATAAATTCTAGATTGATTTCTTCTCTAATCTGGAGCATTTCACAGTGTTATTTTGAAAGCATTTAAACCACCAAAAATTTAGGGCAGGATTTTGTTAGTGGATGAGAATAAGATAAAGAAGCAAATTCAGACTCTGGCTTGCTGAAAGGACATAACCTTTGGATTTTTCCTATAATTCTGTGTTGATAACCGCTGATGCTAAATCAATATGAAATCACTACAAAGTGCTATAAACTTGCAATGTGATTTCAAATAAGACAGTAACATCACAGTATTATTAGGTGCTCACATTAGAGACTACTTCTTAACCTCCACTCTGAGGTCAGTTTACAGAGTTTTAAAGCTGTATAGGAAGGACAGACAGACTTCTCTTTTTACTACCTAAATTACACCATGCTGTTAAAGTGGCCGAAGTACCCACACTGCAGTTTACTGGTACTATTCAGAATGCAAAGTGACTTTCACCTTGTTTGCTCTTGCTTACAAAGGTCAGTTTTGTAAAACTTGTCATCTTGATTGATATTCTAATGTCATTTTTCTGGTAAATTGTTTTGTTGATATATGTACCCATTTGCAGTTGCAAGAGATGCTTTTCTCCAGATTATTGAGAAAATTGAAATCTGTGACAAGTATTACGCAGTAATGAGGACCATCAACATTTGCCTTGAGGATGGAGATCCAGTGTCCTTCCTCAAACTAACCACATACCCACCTAGCTCCAAGAATTCTCTTCTTCAGGCTAGAAACTGTGCTACCACATACAGGTCAGCTTTCACAAAGACAGCAATCTGAAATACTTGTGTAGGAGTTTGGGGCTTTGCTTTGTATTTCCAGCTAGTGAGCCATGCACAGGCTTCGTGCTGTGCCATGCAACACTCTAGGCACCACAAGTAATGGAAATGTATCCACAGTGCTCCTGTTGAACACCCACTGCAGCACCGAATTTGCTGCTCAGCAACATCTCATGGCACCTCTGAGATGTTGTCAATAGGAACATGCAGCTCATCTGGCTCCTCTTGTGCCTGGCTGAATCTTACCAATAGCAGCCCAGAAGCTTGTGGCAAAATGGTTTCTTTTAATTAAAAAACGCAGCTTCATCAAAACTAAATCTTACATGACCATAAATTTTGATCCTTTCATACAGAAGTATTTTCATGTTTGGGATAAAACTTTTTGTCAGAATGAGATCAGATAGTAGTCACAAGTTCCCTGTGCTTACTAAGACAAGAGATTCCTGAGATCAGCTGGGACACTTGAACATGTCTGTTCCCTGACTTAGTAAGTTCCAAGAACAGAGATAAATGGAGATGGAAAAATAGTCCTCGTTTTATTTTGACCTGAAACATTAAATTTGTTTTTTGAGTCTTGACAAAGCCACATATTCCTAAATGCCAATCAATATTAATAAAGACATTATGCATCCAAACCCCACTGTATCAATAGGCTGAGGAGATCAGGACAACATTTATTACAGTATTAACTCAATTTGAAATTCTAGGAAGACAGCAAGATTTACTAGGGAAAGGATCATTTACAACCTCAGCAGATAATGCACACATAATTTTAATACTCTTGAAAATGTTTGGGGTTTTTTTTAGAATTTGATCATAGCATTCTCTCACACATCCAAAATAAGTCTCAAACTGCTGGACAAGAAGTTCCTAGGTAAAATTTTAGTAAACATGAAAATGCTGGAGGTCCCAACATATTGCATATGTTTCCCAGAAAGATTCTCTCAAAATCTCTTCTTTCCTACTTTCACTCCAAGCTTTCATCTTCTAGATCTGTATATGAAAATGTGTGAGAAAAGAAGTAAAAAGATACAGAACACACTTCAGCTAAGTTGGAAAATAAATGTCAAAAGACAAAGAGGTAAAAATCAATATATTTCAAAGGTAAAGCTACATATTGTCTTAACCTGACATTAAATCAAAACCTGGCTGCCATTCAACAGAAAAGTCTGTCTTTCCACTCTAATCCTAGTAAGGTTTGTTCTATTAATACATGGTATCTTTTTTCAGAGCACTGTCTCAGTGCAAAGCTTGAGCCTTGTTTTAAGTGCTCTTCTGGAGTTCTTTATACCACTTTATACCACTTGCCCTTGGAAAACTGGGTGAACAGCCCTGAATAAGCCAGCAAATTATACTCTGGATATACCTTCTAACTGCAGTTGTTCCCTAATATTTCCTAAACAAGTAAAACAACAAGTGAAGCTTAATTTCACCCATGACTACTTATCAGGAATTCTCTGGTGCAGTTCAGATGCTTCTATTACATGTTTTAGAGAATAACAAAGGAAGTGTGTTGTAGTAGCTGTGGCTTTAGGCTTCACAGTTTCACTGCAAAGAGGTCCTTAGGGCTTCCCTTCAAGAAGAACAATCACCAAGAACTGATCAGAATCACGCAAGATTAACGTCACTAATTATTCATCATTCTCTTTCCCTTTTGTTTGTAAAATTTAGGGTGTTAGCAGCAAGCTAGACCATACAGCTCTAGATCTCACACTGAGTTTCATATATCTTACTTTAAATGTATACATAAGATATCTTTTTCCAAATGTATCATTCATTACTCCCCTTACTGCAAACTTCAGACCGTGGGTAGTGACAGCGGTCAGGCTAACAGTTTGTATTAACTGTAAGTAGTAGTAGTTGTGTGAATTTTATCATTGATTGCTCCAATATAGCTCATTCTCAGTGGATGTGAATTTACCGAGTCACAGCAATTTGAAGAAAGTTTGTGACTCGGGAGCACACACTGATTGGGTGCTCTAATGTTTATTTGGGGTCAGCCTGAGATAATTTGCCCTGGTGCCCTCAAGTGCCATTGAGAGGTGTAACTCCACACTAACGTTAGTCTGTCTTGCATCCAATAGGAAATGTTCCCATTATGACATAGTTCTACGAAAGATTTTCTTAGCTTGTGTTTCTTTCCAAAGGAAATATATTAAGAAATTTTATATCTGGGTAGCAGGTGACCACAGTTTCAAGAAAACAGTTTTCTTTGTACATAGGGACAGCACAACATGACTGTGCTACATGATGGCAGTACAGCCAGCAAACAGTGCCTGTCTGACAAGAGCCATTTGTTAGCCCCATATCCCACTTTGAAGAAAAACTTCTGGTTCACAAGATCACAGCTAATGTGTTGATCTAAGCATACTGTCTAGCTGCTCTGTTATTTAAGCTGGAAAATCATTATCTATTATTATTAAATTGTGTCTCTTCTGGAGCCAGTAGCTTGTCTTTTGCAAGGAGAAAAGCAGAAAAATGTACAATCAAGGAAATGGGTTGAAGAGGTAAATGCTTAACTGTGTTACAGACTTTCTTTAATTAAAGCCTCTCTTAGCTTGCTCTTAATCAAAGCAAATGGCAAGTGGTATGCTCAGCAGATGGGTACAGCTGTGCATAACAACCATGCAGGTGTTTAATTTTATATTTGGCAAGTACAGTAAGCAGCATTCAAACATTTGAGGGTGAGGGGGTGTTTAGTGATGGAAGGTTTCAAACAACATGTGCAACTAAAAGAGGGAGATTATTCTTCCACTATTAAGTTACTCAATCAACTTCAGTACTTTAATGTCAAATCCCAGTTTGTATTGCAGAGGCAAATGGATAAACTGTGAGGCTTTCATAGCACTCCCTCTATCTTGCTCACACCCTCTATTTTTTTTTTTTTTTAAAGGCTAACTGTACTGAACTGCAGCTTTCTGTCTTCTCACATAATAGAAACAGTTCTTATTCTTTGTCTCCTATTCCCAATACAAAAGACACTGAATGAGTCAGAGGAGACAGAAACAAACCCTAGGTAGAAATTTACCAGAGCCAGTAGCTCCACAAATACGTGAAAGTAGCAGTGAGAGGTTATATTAACAGAGTAAGGAAACCCAAATGCAGCATCTTCAGACAAAGCACAGAGATTGTCACAAAATAAGAAAAAAAGGTTTAATTGTAATTGAAATGTCACACACATGATTAAAACAAAAAATAGTGATTCAAAGCCAAGCCAAGATGACCAAATGTTGCATTTCACAAACATCAGTTATACCTTTCACTCCCACTAATTCACAGTATCATTTATTGGATAATGGAATGGAATAAGGCCAGGTAAACAAAACACAGAGAAAATGCCAATATTTGTCTTCTTCCATATAAAATATACCAAAGGAAGGAATTTTGGCAAAGCAAAGGATCAGCATTTAAGCACGGCTTGGAAAGGATCACTATTGAAAGGTAAAAGTGGCAGACAAGGAAGGAGGTAGAATGTGGATGAAGCAGAATGTGCAGTTTCAAAGCATACAAGTCAGTGTTGATGTTAAAGTGATTCAGAGACTGCTGCTATTACTTTTTCATTCATTTTCACATACGACAGTACATTAAAGGTTAGATAAAAATAGATTACACACTTTCATAATATTGCTCTCCTGCATATTCCCCTGATACACTACACTCTTTTAAATTAGAATAGAAATATCCAGCAGACTCTGTGTTTTTTCTCCATGCACAGAAAGAAGCTCAAATACCTTGTTTAACAATTGGAATATAAAGAGGAATTGAGCTCCTTAAGAATTCCTTCCATCAGTATTTCTCAGACTTACTTAAAATGCAATTCCCCTTATGGCTCACTCTTTCTATTTGCTTGCAAAGTCTGAGATAGTTGGTAGAATATTGTGAACACTTTAAAGCTTTTTCTGCTATTTTTCAGTTCCTTTGGCATGCATCTGTAGTCATCCAGAAGTGGTACAGCATCCCACAGCCAGAGAAACGGTGACTTGGATGACTATCTTAGCACATGGGAATGTAACAGGAATTACCAAACAAGGTTCCTTGTACTAATCTGAAGATTCATAACCATATAGAATTCTTTCTTATGCAATAAAAGAAACATTTGTTTTCCTTTCAGTCAGATTAGTTGTTAAAACACCTGACTGCATAAGCACTTCAGAGGCATTTCAGGGGACTGTGATTCCTGTGGTAATGAGGGATACATCACCTGGAGTCCCCTAACAAGTCCCATGCCAAGGAATTAAACGGATCCACAGGTAAACTGCTAAAAGACTGAGAGAACTGCTGTGAACAATTTCCCTTTTCTGGCTTTAGTTTTTATGGCCTAGCGGGGGTGTTACTCAGCAGTGGCAGAAGACTCATTTGTGAATTTAATACAGAGGGTTCTGAATGCAAGGATTTAGGAGACTAAAATCAAGGTATCCAGTAGACCAATATATTTCCCATATATCCTTATTGTGAGTAACTTCAAATACTTGCTACTAGGAAAATAAGATTTTCTATGGAACAACATTATACAGCAATTCCTAATTTAATTTTTCTTTACCTTATATACTCAGCCTAAGCATTTGCATTTTGATTTGGTATCACAGAAACTGAAGAGTCCAGATCTTGAAACACATTTTAATAGTTTTCCTGTTATTCCTAACAGCCAGACTTCAAATAAATAAAGATTAGTGAAGGCTCTTTTGCCAGAGAATACCAATCATATTAATTACTGTCAGCTAGTCTGTTATACATATAACAACCATCTATAAAACTACTGGCCAACAGTAGGCTCTTCAACTACCACACAGGCAAAACAAGGTTACCTTTAGGTATTAAAGCATCTAATTTGTCTTAAAAAGATCTTGCTGCTGTTCGTGTTGAGGAAAGGACATGGCATGTTTGAAAAGCTCCACTGCAGAACTGCTCTTAACCTAGCAACACAGAGTTCCTCCAGAAACTCTCAGGAGTCACGCTGTGATACTCAAAGGCATCTCCCACCAGAACAAGACTATTAGCGTTATGCAATATAGCCAGTGATAAATAGGTTTGCACACACTAATCTGCTTAACTTTTCCTTACTGAAGTAAAACTGGACAGAACAGTTGATATCTTTGTTTTGATAAACCAAATTGTTCTTTCATCTGAGGCCAATCCAATCCAGATTGCTTAAATGTTATATTTCCAGCACTGAATTTTCAACATTAAATATTACAACTGATTATAATCATTAGAAATTAGATTTTTTTTTTTTTTGGGGGGGGGGGGGTAAGTATATTTTTGTTTTAATTTGTCAAAGACAATTGCCCTGTTAGTTTCGAAACACAAGTTTTCAGTCAAGCACATCAGTCATGGAACGGTAGCTGAGAAAGGCAAAAATCAAAAGAGAGTAACCTGGTTTACCTATAAGCTTTAGGATAATTGACGTACAAAGGGCCATCATGTACAAGTGACACAAAGTTTTAATGCATCACACACTCCTTAAAAACACAAACTTTATTTAGTCGGCATTTTGACTTCCAAATTTTCTTCTGTTCTGTTTCTGCAACCATGACATGATTTTGTTAAATATTTAAAGGCTTCCTTCTCAGCTATAAGCAAATTGTCTATTTGTATAGCAGATGAAACACTAGTTGTACTTTGGAGAATTACAAATATAAACAGAATAAAGATCCAGGTCAAAATAAAAATAAAATTAGAGCCTGTAAATGGTTGTGAGAAATAGCACAATTTATGTTTACCAAATTCATGTAGAATTGCAGTGGAAGAAGCTTTGTATCCAAAGTTAACTTTTATGACAGCCCATATGTCCACACACATTTAGTATCAATACAGATACCCTATGTCTAACCAGCCATATTTGCATTTCAGAGTGATTATTTTTACAGCTAGCATATTAATTTCCTTGAAATATAATAATTTATTGCGATTATTTTTCATTTTTCCCTTGTGTGTATTTTCAAGACAATGGTGTCCTAAGGCTTGAATAATTTCCAGCCAAATACTAGATAGTTACCTTGATCTTTGCTCAAGATACTTGTGTGCATGTGTGTTATCAGGGGTTCCTCATATGAATATTTTCTCCAGCAGACAACATTAGGTAAGACTAGAGAGTAAAGCTACAAAGTCATTCAAAATCTTTTTGAATCAAGACAATTCAAAGTTTCAATATCAGCTGCATACAGTTATACAGAGGCACCCCTTTGGGTTTCTGCAGATCATTTGGGGCTATAAAGTCAACTTACATTCTCTAATTTTGTCACAGACACAGGCAGATACTGTATGGTCCTTCTTGAGTGAAACAGGTCTGTCACAGGAAGTAATTGTGAAGTGTTAAAAAGATAAACAATGAGGACTTCAGCAGATGCTGCTATTTTGGAGGTGCTTTTCAGGTTTGGCACTAGCACATCCCATCTGTCCTGGCAGCACACCTCTTCCATGACTACCTTCATGCAGAGAACGCCACAACCTCTCACCCCACACAGCTTCTCGAGTCAGAGGTAAGCGCAGACAGCTACAGACTTAGGGAGACTACAGACTCCATGGGATCTACCACACTGCCCTTGAAGTGGATTTTACTTTTGATTGAAAATAGGAAAAAAGGGGAGGGGTAAAAAAAAAAAGCAAAAAGCAAAGGTTAATACAATAGCTGGTCTCCTACTGAACAGTACTATGGGCATGGGCACTGAAATTCTACTCTTGATATTTTTATGTTGCATTCGAAGATGCTTATTTCTGCTCTGTTTAAAGAAAAATCTAGAAAAACTACCTTAAAACTTGAAAATTCTGTTCTTCACTTTGCCCACCCCCTTTGGCTCTGGGAAGACACAAAGCCAGAATCAGCACAGCTGAGGGCACACAATGGCACAGCGCAAGTAAGTGGAGATGCTCTGCACTTCCAGTGAACCACTTCTTGTCTCCAAGGACATGCCGGTGGCAGATCCTTGGAGCACGCTGGGGCAGAGCCAACGTGCAGGTTCCTGCTTTCCCTGCTAGTGCAGAGTTGGTGAACACTGATAAACACAACCTGCTGGGGAAAAGACAGCCTATATTTTATAAAGGGAAAACTTACAATGAAATGCCTTTAGTGAGATCCCTTAAAACAAACCAACCAACCAATTCCAAACAATCTTCTATAGGAATAACCACATGAACCCAAATACAGACCCGCTGCGTCAGGATAATCCATTGTCAAGGTGGGACAGAATAATGAAAGCAGATGCCTTCCCTGCCTTCCTGCTACTGCAGGGCTCAGCCTCTCTTGTCCCACACCCAGGGTGCCTGGCCTCATCTCAGCTTTTCATCTTGCAGCCAGTGTACCGGCTGCAGCTGTACTTCTCTCCACACTGCCAGGTGTCCCACTGCCCAGACGCCACCTCCAGCCTCTCTGGATGAGAATTAGGAAGATGCTCAGCCTGGTTTATTATTATTCTGAAAAGACAACAAGCTTTAGGAGACCTTCTGAGTGCAAAATAAGCTGCTTCTTGCTCTACTTCAGTTAAGCTGCTGAGCACTAAAATCTTTGGAAAATGTCAGACTTTGAGTATTTACTATAGTTCAGTACAGACACTACACTTTATATGCAGTGTTTACTGTCTCCCAGCTTCAGCAGATAACATACAAAGAGCAAATGGGTATAAAATAGTCACTGCTTTTAGAGGGCAGAAAAATGCATTTTCTTCACTGTAAACTATATGTTAACATAAAATAGTGACTACTCAAGCAGCAAATGGATTTCTCCTTCCTTTCAAAGATGCAAAACATACACTGCCACAGAAACCAATGCATAAGGGGACAAATTGCGTATCTCCTACTGCCGTTTCTTATAGAAACTTCCTAAGTATGAATGCTAAATCAGGCCCTAAACCTGTCAGCTTTCCTTATAATCATCTTAAATATTTTTTAAAATTCAGAAGGTTTTCATAAGAACTAAAGCATTAGTAGCTACAGTGTAAGCTGAAGATGGAATTTACTGCTATTCTTCTGGATCTAATGTTTGCACAAGACTAATCAATTAAGATGTTCCCAGCTGGTTTGAACGTTTAACAAGATCTATAGAATGACAGCTAGAATTTTTAAAGCTTGTAGTCACAGAAGAGTGGCATCAATAAGACAAACTGTGTGAGTAAGTGGCATTACAACGCTCTAGCAATGCACCCAAAAAGTTATTTTTAAGGATTGTGACAAGAAATATTCCAATTAAGCTACGTAAATTACCAGAATGTAACCATCATTATTGAAAAGAGAATTTCCCTTGTTACCATAAAAAGCATTAGTTGTACAGCCTGGAGAAATACATACTCTTTTTTCTTTCCTTTTCTAGAAGAAATGTAACAAGTTATAATTAAATAGGTATTCAATTGCAATAATTACCTAGTAACATCGAACAGATGAGCACTGTTGAACAGTACACACATCAAAACATGCAGGAAAGAAAATGAGAATAAATGTTTGCTCTGTCTTTTAAATGCTGTGTCTTCAAGAAGGTAACCTGATGTCAGCTCAGTCAGCCAACAGAGTTGATGTAATTAAACAATGATACAGGTTTATGATATAATCAAATGGAAACCTGTAGACAGGTCTGAACAGCACTAAAAGAAGATTTAATTAAGTTTGCAGAAGATCTAATTATGCAATGCTGGAATCAAAGTGTATGAACTGGATCTGTTCTGCTCTGACACTTCTTTCCAGCTTTTCATTCTAGAATTTCAACGATTATTTGAAAACTATAAAGGAGGGAAAAAGGAGCAGTTGGTCTGAAATAATGAATTTTTCATACAAAAAATCAGCACCAAGAAAAAAAAAGAAAGGTACTGTGCAACAGAATGAACAGCAGCTGTGCCATAGACAAGCTTTCATAGTTAACCTGTCAAAAAGCAGAATATTCATTTCTTTTTATGAAAAGTAAGTGTGAAAATCTAAGCAAATCTCATAACTAAATCCCCCTTCCTAGTGCATTTCAGGTGGACAAACACATCCTTAATGTCACTGACACAGTTCAGCTGACAACTCCCTGTAGCCATCCCGCATCTCACCCAGAATTAGCCGAATCAATTGTCCCTTTTCACTGCTCTGCTCTTGGCTGTGGAGGGAACACTGTCAGCTCTCTACTGCCAGTGGGCAGGTGGTCTTTTCCTGCATACCTCTCCTTTTACTCCATGACATATTGCCTACCAGCAATACAGCCCTTTGTCTTCAGCTACCCAAGCAGCAGAGGTAGAAGCAGCTTGCCACTACAAGCTCCCTTCTTTGCTCTGCTTCTCAATCCCTTTGCAGGACTCCCTGACCCTTGTAATAGGCCGGTTCTGAAAAGCTGCACGTGCTTTATTTAGACTTGGATCTTTAGCTCAGCACGCTGTTTCTGGGAGCAAAATCTTCTTTTCCACCAGCACAAGTTATTAAGATATACTACTGTGATTGTCTTTTCCTTCATAAAGGTTCCCTGTGCTCCAACCTGTGTACACTGTAAGCATCTCCACACACATAAAAAGCCCCCAAACCAAATTAACCAACCAACCAACCAACCAAAGAGCACAGTGAAAGAAACACAGAAAGGGAAAGGGCAGTTAGACTGAGACCATACAGCAGCACCAAAGCATAATCCATGAGTTGCAGAGGAACCTACGTGCTTCCCACCTTGCTCACCCTGCTGCATTAGAGGCACAGCCAGGCTTCCACCCTCCTCTGCTAGCTGTGCTTCTCTTACAACAGCTCCCAATATACCTCAGCTGTATTCTTATTAGCTATGATTTAAAAATATGATGATAAATGGCTTTAGTAAATATAGAAGTAACATTTTAAGGCAATCACTGAAATAAATGGGTGTTAAGGTACCTTCCTCATTGCTTAGTTTTGTCTACAATACTTAAATTAGTTTTTCCACAGTCTTTTGCAGTTACTGTTTGGTAGTTGCCGCTGTGCTTGATCAGTGATTTCTTTTTGATCCCTCAGCTGTTGTCTATAAGATGACATGCTTAGACACATCTTAGAAATGCAAGTGTCTCGCTCTTCTCACTCATGTCTATCTCGATTCAATTCTCCTTCAGTTCTCTTTTCCTCTCAGACAATTCCTTGTTAGTATAAATCACCTGTCACTTCTGTTGATAGATTTAGCTGGGTCAAAACTAAGAAAACTGAGATAATTCTCAGCTCTCACCATAGCATTCTTTATTTTACCATTCTGCATTCCACATAGGAATAATATGGTTTTCAAAGTTAATTTTAATATCATAGATTGTGAAATTATAGCTCTGTTTAAAGAAAAAAAAAGTGGTCTAAGGGAGATTTAGGACTGCTCAGTAGGGGTTTTGAAGTACTCTCTTTATCCATGATTGTCACTGCCTGCCAAAGAAATGTGTTTTCAGCTATCATCATTATAGGGAGAGATTCTATATGGTGAAAAAAAGTGTGTGCATGAAATGTCATAATGCTGATCACCTATGTTAACTAAAATAACCAGCATGAAACTACTAAAACTTTAACATTTGGGGTTTATGCTGAGACAATGACAGGATTTTCAAGGTGGGGCCTAGGGTTGGTCAGTCTGGACTCACTGCACAGTGAGTCTAGGGCAAACCATTAACCATTTCAGCCCTCAAGCCTGCATGGAGCTGCTTGTTAGTGTAAAACCAAGCGCGTGAATGTGTGCATACAAAGCAGTGCTTTAAAACCTCTTTTTTTAGGTGTTGGGTTTTAGTTCATTTATTCCCCTTTGTTTGTTTCCTTGTCTTGCCTGAAGCCTTCACAATGTAAGTGGTTTTGGACTCCACATGCCACCTTCCTCCCGCCTGACAAGGCTGCTGTTACGGAGAACACAATGCAGAGAGCTCTGTGGTCAGTCTCACCTTGATGCACTGCATTTGGTGTGCAATGCTAGCCTGGCCTCTATTCCACTCCCCGTGCCACTTCGATAGACATATGACTTCAGGTCAGCTAAACAGAGTGACTAAGTACCAGTGGGAACTTCCCATGTGATTTCAGAAGACCTTTGACTCATGCCAAGAGTGCTTTTGTCTTCACAGAGAGTGAAAATTTAAGAACAACCTACAGATATTTAATATTCAGGATATTAATAGCTCACTATTAATAGCACAGGAATATCAACAAGTTCACATTCAGAGCAAATGAATTAAACAAGATAGCCAGGGGAAGCACAGCAACTATTCCACGCAGCAATAAAAAAAGAGCACTTTTCTTAATATTTGTACAAAAAGACTGAAGTTTAAAGAGATTTCCCTTTAAAAAGAAAAAAAGCCATATTATAAATAAATTATGATTCATTATAACATGATTTGGACAGACATTAATTCATGAGGCCTTCAGGGATTTGGGTAGAATCCTTTCGGATGAACGCAATCAGACCTTTGGTTATCATACATTCCTAAAATCATGCCACGGTTGTTGGTTCAATTACACTTTTTAAACTACTCCTCAAATAAAAAATGATAAAAACTTCTTCAGCAATATCTTTACAGTCGTGGTGATGCGTTACGAATTTAACTCTGGTGCATTTACATGGAAGGTATCCATTTTCACCCTCCTTTAATACATTATGCCTAGGAGGATGCATTTTTGACAGAGTACATGCTCTGGTAAAAGCTTCAAAAATTATTGGTACACTGCTAGCAATATTCTTAATTGTGGAAACATTCATAATTTTGTAAACAGAGACTTAACTATAATTCCTAAAAATTACTGGCTAGTACTCTGCTCAAAATCTCCAAAGCTGCTAAGGAATAGCAATGCCCTTCTGGTCAGGCTGGCATCACCTTCACCATATGGAGATTATCTTCAATGCAGTAACATGATGAACTCAAAGCCCATTAAAAACACTGCTGAAAGAACACAGGAAATCCTGAGCTTAAGAAAAGATAGAATAGGAAGAATGTCATTGACATCTCAGAGACAATTGCTTTTCTCTTAAATATCATGCTGTCATTTATTTTATTCAGATACCACTGTATTAATATAGGCATTTAGCTGTGCAGAACAGGAAAATCAGTTGAGAAAAGCATGAACTGACTGCAAAGCAGTGTGTGCTGACAGCCCAATTAAATTTCAATTATCTAGTATTAATGTTGTATGTCTGTGACATTGGCAATGTATCAGGTACTGACTCAATGAATCTGTGCACACAGCTTCACTGCACTGGTTTCGAAGCTGGTTTTATAGACTAAGCAAGAAGCATGGCCACCATCCTCTGTAGAAGCAGTCAGGAAATCTGACTCAGAAAATCTCAGGTCAGGCTTGAGGGACTTAGAGAAACACCAGCAAGAGCTAATCATCCATTCATAACCTTTCATAACCCTTTTATACAGTATTGCTCTAAATGGAAGGATAGCATCCTTTCTCTTGGCGAAAATCCTCATTAAATTATTTTAATATCACCTAGGAATAAATCAATAGTCTGAGAATTATCAGAGTAAAAAGGAAGTTTATGATCTCAGCGTGTTTTTAATTTGCAAGAAACAAACCATTAGCAATAACACACTCATTGGCTGGCAAAGAAACTTGATGGACAAGTCAAGTGATTTCATACCAAGAAAGACACCAACATAAAGCAGTCTTTTAACTTGAAGAATGTGCCAGTCCTGATGTCAAGAATGGAGACAGGAAGAAAAAGAATTGGACCAAGAATGTGTTAGAAGAAAACAGCTATATATGAAAGCATTATTTTCAACAAAGACAAATTTATATATATTGTTGGCTTAATTTCATGCCTGCAATTTACAGGTGATTTTTAAAGTTGCCCAAAGCAATGCTGGCATCCCATTTCATAAACCTAACACTGTGAAAGAAAAATTACAGAAAGAGATCACTGAAGTTACAGAGTGATAAAGAAACACTACATTACACAATTAGAGAAAACCTACTTGAAAAAATGCTCTTTAAAAACTTGCTGGTGTTTGGAGAGCTGCTGCCAATCTCAGGTCTTTATGCCATAGAACAGAGGGGACTGAAACCCTGAATCTCAACATGGCATATGGACACACCTAGCTTTACTACCGTGGTTTGAATATTGCTTTGCTGCTACTATTATCCAAAATTTATTAGAAAACCCTCCAGTTTATGAGTGGCTTAAAATAATCAGTTATTAGTTTTTTCTTTTCTCCTTAAGAATATACTTTTTCATTTTGAACTATTAAGGTTCAAGTTCTTTAGCATTTCTGAGTTGAAAAGTTAGCTGCTTATCAGAGAAAGAAAACAACCTGCTATGCAATCACCAGCTTTTGGATAGAAAAGGAGGATGAAATCTTACAAACAAACTGCTACATTTAGGTAATTCGAATTATTTAAGTAATTACTTTGTTTTTCCATTTGTGTAATTATTCCCAAGTTCCTGAGATTTGGCACCATGATCACATGGGTATCCTATGTACTGATCTTGGTAAAGCTTGTGATAAAAAAAATTTATTAGTGAAAAATTAGTTTACATCAAAACAAAAATTTTCCTGAGCAAAGATAGATACAAATGCAGCAGGAAGAGGTATCACAGTATCACTAAGGTTGGAAGAGACCTTGAAGATCATCAAGTCCAACCTGTCACCACAGACCTCATGATTAGACCATGGCACCAAGTGCCACGTCCAATCCCCTCTTGAACACCTCCAGGGATGGTGACTTCGCCACCTCCCTGGGCAGCACATTCTAATGACGAACAACTCTCTCAGTGAAGAACTTTCTCCTCACCTCGAGCCTAAACTTCCCCTGGCACAGCTTGAGGTATTTGAGTTTGATGGAAGTAATATTAGGGCCTTTGAGACAATAATGGGATTGGTCCTTGAAAAAATCCAAGAGGTTATGCAGAAATACTGAGAAACTTGACTAATTCATACTATGTTTGAGACTACAAATTGAAGCATCTAAATTAGGATCTTGCAGAGCCAGCATGGAGGGGCTCCTGCAGGAGACAAATAAGGCACCTTGTGCCTTTCTCTACAGAATGGATAACATTAGCTGGTCAGAAAAGCACTCTCCCTTCTCTCTTCAAATAACAGACTAAAAATATCCATAGACTCAAACTAGGCTTTTTGCAAGCTCTGCAAGTCCACAAATGGTTGGCCATCTAGCCTGTGGTTTTGCAAGATTTTTTTCATTCTCCTTACTCAACGATTTAAAGAAACCCCACAATCCAACAAAAAAGAGACAAACAAATCAAGGTAAGCAATCACACCAGCTGTCATCCAGTATAGTGTCTATTTTAAATGCCAATAAAAATCTTGCAACCAGATTACAAAGTAAAATACATTCAATACGTTACAAATAGAGCACTTTTGGCTCCACTTGTTCTTACATGGGAGCAGTTATATAAACTACAAAAATCACTTCTAGCATATGTCCTATTAAACACTCTTCAAATAAGTGACTTTCTCTTCAGAATATCTGTTTATAATGGAATGTTATTGCTATGAGATTTTAAAAAATGGAAGGTTTCAGGACATCGTTGAAACTCTACTGAGAAGTTGTAAAATGATACATCACAACCCGCCTTAGGTAAAAAATGGCCCTTCTAGATACAGTCTGTAGTTAATGAAGGGTGGCACAAAAGAATTACTCTAATGACGGGTTTTAATTCTCTCAGAGTTACACTCTTTTCTATAATTCTGCCATTTACAGTATCTGAATCTAGAAGTTAGTTCTGCTGTGGCTGAATTAGCAGGATGCTGAATGATTTGGCGTGATGCCAGGAAAGAAAGAAACATTCTAGAAGACTCAGCAGCAGCTACAACTAGGCATATGAATCTAATGGATTTGCTAGGTTAAAATACTATAGCACTTCAGAAGACAGGTATTCATTCTACACCAGTTTACAGATGAGAAAACCAGGCAGCAGGTCAATGAAAAATTCCAGGCCAGGGTAGTAGAGTCATTCTCCAGCTAAGTTTTGATCCTACCCGACTCACACTGTAACTCTCATACAGTGGCAGTTTGGGCTGGGTGCGCCCTGTTGCTGCCACACAAGATACACCTCTGGTGTCCCGAGGGTCCAGCCCAGTGGGTGGATATAGGAAATAGCATATTTCATGCCCATAATGTCCTGCTCCCTATAAATCCATCAGCAAGGTCTCACACTTCCTCTTTCTTCCCTTGCTGCACCTGTGGGAGATGCTCCCCATCTGGTAATGGAAGGGGAGTTATCTCAAGGCTTCTTAGGCCTGGCTAGGCCTAATGCCAAGAGGAGAATGGAGAAAGGCAGTCTCAGATCTGGCCAGCTGAGAGTAGCCTAACAGTGGAGGGGGAGAAGAAAGATGCCTGGGGGTTTTGGGTATACCCTCAGGTAGGGAGAAGGGAAATGCTGGGAGGCTTCTGGGTATGCTATAAGGGACTCTGTATGCTTTGGGATCCTTTTGGTCACTGGGCTTGTAGTTCTCTGTAAAACACTCACTGCTTTTTCATTTAAACTTTCCATCACTTCTGCAATCCATTTGTCTGAGTTTCATTTTTCTGCCCTTGTGGGAGGCAAGAAAGGATCTGCCTCAAACTGGGACACTCTTTATGCAGCAGAAATCCCACAAATGTTTTTTTCAGTTATAATTGTATCAACCACTTTTAACAGTGATTGCTGCTTCTTGATTTTCTGCTTACAACTAGCAGTAATTCTGCTCTCTACTTTAAGACCATGTAACTTGTGGACATATTCTTGATCCTCATATCCCAATCACATAATTCCTCATTGTTGTCAAAACCTTACACAACTGTTCTTGCCCACATACAGATGTTTTCTGTTACCTCTGCTAACACCTGTGCTATAATAGTTATCTTTTCCCTGTGCCACTTCCTCAGGCACCAAATAGGCAATCACTTTCCAAGATGCTATATTGCATCTTCTGGATATAGTTTCCTCTATAATGTACTTAATATGATGCACTTAAAACCCTTATAATCCATTTCATTATAGCAGAAAATTAAAATCTGAAGAACTAGATTATCTGGTCACCTGCGGAGCTCTGTGTCAACATAACATTATCAACCACTTGTTTTCTACTCTGTGCAGAAGTAGTTTTTTGTTCCTGGGTAAGACACAGCTTACAGGAAGTCACATGTTTAATGAAATGCTAGACTGAAAATAAATAAATAGCTCTGCTACAAGTCTCCACAGTACTCTCATTATTGCATGGCATTTGCTTTATTGGATGGAACTTCAACTGACTCACAGAAGTATAGGTATTTTCATTTAAGAATCCTACCTTCTTCTTGGAAATCTGGCTTAGCTGCAGTGGTGAAAAGCAGAAAGGAAATGAAACACTGGCAGAAGCTGTTCTTTACAGGCGCAACCAAGTCATATTCGTACAGATCTCATGGACTCTTACCGTCTGAATGACCTCTTTATCCAGCCAGAGACATGTGAGCACAGAAAATACGTCCCTTGTAGAGACAGCATGGGCTCTGCAGGTAACTCTCTGCATATGGTCCTACTCCAAGACTGTGGGATATGGACCTCAAAACCACAGGCACAGACTACCTGTAACAGAGAAAAGTTAACCCAGAGTCATTCTTGTACTTTTACAACTCTGTGAACACAGGAGCAAAATTTAAATGCACTTTAGAAGCACAGAGAAAGCCCTGCTGAGAAATTCTGCTAGAGAGAACAGAACCATCCAAAGCGTCAGCAAAGAGATCACAATGATTACTCCCTCAGGGTAACACAGAATAATAGAAGCTCATTTGAAAACAGATAAAATTATGTGGGTGAATGAAGCTGAACCTCTGCTATGGACTTAGACCTGTAAAAGACCTGGCTAGTCCTTTTAGCAATAGCTGCCACAGAGTTTTATGGTGTACCTTTGGTCTGGCTGTAAAGAGATGTTACAGATGAAGTAAAAAGAGACTCATTCAAAAGAATATTGATCAAATTGCAAGATCAGTGAACAGTGAAACAGGTATGTCTTCCTCTAGGTCTTTGTCACTGATTGACTGTAGAACCATTAAATGTGAATGTGCTTTCCTAATGGGTTAGCAGAATTGACTTCTGAATGACAATGTTTCTCCTGCAGGTTTATACAGTCCCAAAAGTGCAATGAATGAAGTTTTGCTGGACTTTAAAGGACAAAGGTTGTTTGGAGGCACCTGATATACTCTCACTGCCCCACAGAGAACTCAATTTCTTTTTGCAAAGAAAATATATTTGATGGTAACTTTTATTTCAAATGTGACAGTCATTCAGAAGGAAATGATAAACCTCTGACAAAAGGCAAACTAAGTGAGCTTCTATACTTTCTTTGTGTTTACTTACATATCAGTTACATGCACATCTCACTTCACATCTCAGCAGCACAGGCTAATTGTGCTCTAGCATTGCAAGGAGGCATGGTAGCTATAACGAGGACCCACGCTAGTTTAGCACAGCCTTTTTCCTACAACACAGAAGTGAGGGAAAAGTAATACACTAATAAAAGAACCAACCAACAAAAACCCCAAAACCAAACAACCTCTGGGTTTAGACGTATGAGTTTACTCAATAAATGAGACGATAATAACACAATGCAAATACCTTAGCCTATTGGCAGAAAAAGCATGGTGGAAAGCAGCAGCAATCAGAAGCAAACAAGCTAAAAGCCCCAAGCCAGGGAACCCAAAAGCAGCAACCAGAACAGGAAGCCTCCCATGTTATGATCCGAACTTCCAGCCCCATATTACTTTGTTCCAGCCATCACTTTCCTTTTGAAGCTGGCATGAGGCAGGATGGTTTTGAAAAACATCCACAAATACTTGACCTAATTCATGACAGGACTAGAGGAATCTGTCAATGCTTGGGGGCCACTGTGGGGATTGACCCAGTGTGAGCGACCCAGTGTGAGCAATGTTAGTCCAGCAGCAGGCACCAGAAAAGCTGGGCTCATTGCTCTCAAGAACACTGACGGGGATGATGTTATGCACACAAGTAATCCAGCAAACTAAATTTTACAGCCCACCTTTTCTCCAACCACACAGAGCTATGTTATTAATAGAGAAAGAAAGCAAATTCAATTTAATGTCCAGCTGGCACAGCTGCCAGAAGTCCCTCAGAATATTTAACAATTAGGATTTAGAGAGCATTGTAGGAAGAGACCCTAAGGTCTGTATGAGGCTTCAAGTCAGTATTTCACAGCCAGAGACAAGAAACTCCTCTGGTTATTGGCTCATACTGATTCCATGTCCAGTTAACAACCATACCCAATATATTATCTGTCACTTCTGATATTCTTGTCATTTGCAGTGATAGTGCATGTTCTCAGGCATATTACAGTGAATAATTTATCAGATAAACTTGTAAGTACTCAGATAATCTAGGGTGCAGTAAATGCTTAGTCATTGCTGAGAAGCACTACAGAAAATCTGAGAGATTGGAGGGGAATGGTGCTGTCTAAACAGTTTCCATTCAGCAGCTCTGCACTGCTGCAGAGTGCTGCATTCACACGGTGAAGCTTCTGGGATCTTACAAATTATCCTTTGCAATTTCACCTAGTCCATGCACTTCAGTTTAATAAAGCAAAAATATTTGTGAATGGACAGAACAGATAATTATAATATCTGTCACTAAAATTTGGGATTAGATATACGCAAGGAATTTTGTTCTGCTCTATCAATTTGGAAGCAAAAGAAGTCCTCGCTTTTTAAAGAACTTCTCCACTTACTGCCTCAGCCAAAGAAACATGATGTGGTGGCAGTGGTATTTCTGCTGCCTACAGACTTTGCAATAAAGAAGATGCATCTTCAGATTAGTTTAGCAGTTACCACCAGAATCTTCCCCATCATTTGCTTCCCGCAGCTGTTTTGTTCATTTTTAATACAGCATATCCGACAGATCACAATAAGTTAAAAACTAAGACAGACCTAAACCCACTTTTCCATTTTTTTTTCACCCTGCAATTAAAATGCTACACAGAAATCTTTCTAGTAAAAGTTTACTGAAAGACATATATATGTAAGTTAAAAAAAATCAGTCTAAATAGATTGATTTTATGATAAAACAAATTATTCAGCACTGGTAGTGACCAAGAGGAAACCAACATATGTCTACAACTCCCTGAAGGGAAGTTGTAGCCAGGTGGGGGTTGGTCTCTTCTCCCAGGCAACCAGCACCAGAACAAGATGACACAGTCTCAAGCTGTGCCAGGTGAGGTTTAGGCTGGATGTTAGGAAGAAATTCTTCCCAGAAAGAGAGATTGGCCATTGGAATGTGCTGCCTAGGGAGGTGGTGGAGTCACCATCCTTGGAGGTGCTTAGGAAGAGACTGGATAAGGCACTTAGTGCCGTGGTTTAGTTGATTAGACGGTGTTGGGTGATAGGTTGGACTTGATGATCTCGAAGGTCTTTTCCAACCTGGTTAATTCTGTATTCTGTATAATTTTAAAAATATTTAAACACAGATTTCAAATATGCAGGTACTTTAATAATAATAATTTAAAAAACTGAAGACAAATGTATGCTTTTTTTGTGATTAAAAAAAAAAAATCTATTTCATGGCAAGAACAGATATGAAGTAGAGGTATATGCACACAGAGAGATGTGTCTGCTTCATTGCCAGAGTACTGCCTAAGCCAATTTGTAACAGTAAAAGTAAACCACCACTAGCTCTAAGTATGAATAATTGAAAAATAAACCCTGTTACACAGCAAATTGGGGTAATAGCTTCCTGCCATGAAAATAGGAGGTGGACCATTAATGACAATATTACATCAATGTCTACACTTCTAAGAAGCCCCATAACCAGAAAATTGTTTCCGGATTGATGGGCACAGATTCTACCAGATTCCTGGTAACAAACCAGCTTGACCAGAAAGAGGTTTGTTGTAACTTCTTACTATATGTGTATGGCAGACTTAGCAGCCCATGCAGCCGAGCCCCCAGCACGGGGGTAGCCAACTGTTGCAATTGCAGTCTAAAGTCAAGGCACAAAGCAGAGCTCTATTTTCTAATTACAAAACTAAAATAAAATGTCTTCCTTAAGTTATATATCTTCCTAACAACCACCTTCTTTGACTCTGCTAGACTCGTTTATCACAATAGATTTTTCTACTTAAAAAATGACAAGAAAAAAATAAATCACAAGAAGGCCTCTATGGGAAGGACAATTTCATTTTTTTTTTCCCATTCCTAAATCAAGAAGCCTTTCCTCTACCTTTCAGTATCTCTCCAACTCCCTGTTGAGGCCACTTTCCTCTCTCTCCAAGAGAGTGAACAGGTTAGATTTATTACAATACTTTTGCACATCCGGAAAGGTTCCCAACAAGTTTTGCATGATTTTGCTTTAAAGTTCTGAGTAGTCCCAGCTGCTGATAAAATTAATGGGAAATGAATTTGCTGCACCTTGCAGAATTAGGTCCATTCAGTAACACTCAGGCAACATCAAATAACTTTTCCCTCTATAGAAATAAAACTACCTCCAAGATGAAATATAGAAGAGCAACATACTTTCCCCTTATTCTTCAGACGCAGCAGCAGATCACAAGTAGGAAAGAAAAACGGGAAGGTTCTCCAAGTTTGAACATATGTCTCTGAAATAGTTTTCTGCTTCCAAACCTCACCCAGTATGAAACTAAGGGAAGGGGGGAGGAGAAAAAAAAAGAGGAATCTTTGTGTAACACAGATACTGTACACAAAGGACAATCTCTTCAGAAGAAAATCCCATCACCATACAAACAATGAAATGCAATCCTAGAATCACAAAAAATAAATAGATAAGAACAGGATGATTCTAAAAATAAAAAAGGTATCAAAACCTCTCAAATAAACATAGGTAGGCTCAGCTGGTTCATTTCATAATGGTTTTTGAAGGCATAAGAAATCAGATCACATATATTATGAAATTGATATTCTACTAATTTAGGAGGAAATTAAAAGCAAATATTAAAGGGCTACAGAATATCATTCTCTGCCTTTTAGAGAAGGCCCTGTCCAGCTGCAGAGCTGCATGACTGCCATTGGAGGTAGGACCGGGGCAGATAGCTGTATGGGATGCCACACAGTCACGGGTTTTGCACTATCCCACCCTGTGAATATGTCTTAAGGCTCTCAAGGCAAAGTGGCTTTTGTGATGAGAAACTCCAAGCATTGCACATTTTTCCAAGATCAGTGGCAGAGATGCATAAGAAACATTCTGATCTTTTCTTGCTGGATCCTTGATTCATGCACATCTCTGAACTTTTTCTTCTTCTACTTCTCTGTAGCCCCTCACAAGAACACCGAGAAGCATGCACTGTTACTAGGATTACGAATAAAAAAGGAATATCTGAAGACTTTGGTTTAAGTACACTATCTGAAAGTTCACAAGTGATAGTCATTATTCTAATCTCTATGTGGTTTTAACATAATTTTACTATGTTTTGATCATTTTCTCAAATTACACCAAGCAAAGTCCATGGCGGAGAAGTTATTTATTCGTGTCAAACTTTTAAATATTACAGGCAATTGTATGCTCAATCATGCATTACTTTTTACCTGCTTGTTCTATGACTTTGATCTCTTTTCAACATCTTCTGTTAAGCAGATGGTGACAAATCTTTTGCACAGTTTTGCCTTTTTTTTTTTTAACATCTCCACCTGAAAGGTGGTTGTAGCCAGGAAGGGGTTGGCCTCTTCTCCCTAGCAACCAGCACCAGAACAAGGGGACACAGTCTCAAGCTGTGCCAGGGGAAGTTTAGGTTCAAGGTGAGGAGAAAGTTCTTCACCGAGAGAGTGATTCGCCATTGGAATGGGCTGCCCGGAGAGGTGGTGGAGTCGCTGTCCCTGGAGGCGTTCAACAGGAGACTGGATGTGGCACTTGGTGCCATGGTCTAGTCGTGAGGTCTGTGGTTACAGGTTGGACTCGATGATCTTCGAGGTCTCTCCCAACCTTAGTCATGCTGTGATACTGTGATCATCTCTCTGCTATGATAGCCATTACATACATAGGTAGCAAGTTAACTAACAGTGGAGTAGACATGCTTCTGTGTATTTGAACTAAAGCTCTACTTGGCATTCATTTTTAAATAGGGTTATTTGTGGCATTCCTTAACTATCTCACCACTCATATTTCTTGGAGGCCACAAAAGCAACGCAAAAACCTACATATGGCATGGTATCAGTCTTATACTGGTATCCTGGGCTGATATAACCTCTGCAATCCATATTCCTAACAAGGACCTTGTGGAAACTAGATGCCAGCTTTACTGATTTTATACAGGACTCAAGACACTGGCAAAGGATCAGGTATGAAACTGCTCTTTGCTTGTTTAGTCAATTCTTTCATGCACAGAAGAGACAGAGCCTTCCTCCTAAACACAAAAGGTGGCAGATTTGCATTCTGTGTCTGCAAATCCAACGCTGCCACAAACCACTTAATACAAACTTACTTAGTTGCTCTGTTAAAAGACCAATTCCACTCACATACACACAAAAAGAAAGAAAATCCATATTGAGAGAAGGCTCTAATTAACAGATCTCTCTTCAGCACAGATGAGTACCAAGAGATGAAAAGACCCAGATTACCTACTTCATGCTGCTAAGGTGCAGAAACGAAACCCTAATCAGCTGTGGAAAGGCATTCCAACACATTTAGGTAAACCTTTAACAAATGTACATTTCATAACTGACATCAACACAGGAATTATGACTTAAGTTTTCATACTTTGATCAGCCACCCTATGGTCCTTTATGAAGTCAAAACTCTCTCCTTCCTTCCCTCCCCACCCCCCTTCTTTCTTTATTTTTGTTTTGAATTATCCAGGCTGTTAAGGATGATATGTGTTCTTCAGAGTCCTTAGCATGTATCAAAATCAAGATCTTTCACACTCTTCTGCCACAAAGTCAGTGTTGAAAGCATTGTGATATTTCCCACTCTGCTTCCCACTTCTCCAAAACTAATCATTATTCTCCAAGAAGAGATAACATTTTTTATTTTAGAATCAGATAGAGTTTTTTTTCACCAATTCATATGCTGAACTCAACTGCACCTCTGTACTTTCCTTCTGAAATTTCAATCTCATCAGAACAATGTTTGCAAAGGTCCAGCAAGGAAACAGATAACATCTTAATTTAAGGAGTTTGATCTGCAAACATTTCTCCCACATTTAGTGTGCCAGATTTTGTGGAGTACAGCACACTGCATGCATGTCAAACTCAGCTACTGGAGCACTTCACTTAGTCATACACTCATACTTTAAACAACATGTATCAGCTTTAAAAAAGAATATTATTATTTTTCATTAAGTGAGGAGGGACTGAGAGCTACCTTGGCTTAAGTATTTGAATTCCATGATCACAACAGGCTTACCTCTTTCTCATTCAGGCTTTGGACTATAGAGGATTTTAGAGATTTGTTCAGTTATAAACTTGAATCTTAAATACTGGCTCATCATATTTCACAGTTCTTGTATGCTATTAGAGCTGTAAGAAATTGTTTTCATCTGTTTGCTTAGAATTAAGGTAAAGGGTTCTCATCACAGCCAACATTCAGAATAACCTCCTTTACAGACTGTATTTGGCTTTTCACATTGTCAGTGTAAAACAGCCTGTCTTGTGCAGGCAGTTGAATTTGTTCTGGATTTAGTCAAGCATACACAACAAATACACTTTGAAAACCTTCAATAGTTCATACAAAAAGATCTGTTCTGCATTCCTTCCTTAGGTCTGATAAAGGATATCTGCACTGATCCACTCTGCTTTACAGCTCTGCTCTCACTGCACCACTCTGCCTGAAATGAAGGCAGAGTCTTGCAGAGTCTCCTTGGTGCTCTATTCCCTTGAACAGTCTCAGCATCACCTTTCCAAAGGCTGCAGCCCACTGCTTTATCACTACACAAAATGCTGTCCAAGGGTCACGTTGCCACTTTTTTCAATTTCATTTTAGTTCAAATACTTTGTGTATGGTGGTTTTAATTTTAAATTAAATATGCCCCAATGTCTCATTTAAACAGTGTTTGGAAAAGGTGGTTTATTCTGAAGATGTTCCAGTGTTAACATTAGGACCATAAAGAATTGGACAAAACAACTTCTTAAGAAATGCAACATGAAATAGGTGTGATTTATTTTATTCTTTTTACGTCTTGTCCACATGAGATGCAAAGTTTATTTTCAAGCTTCTTACATCTCTGATGAGTTTTTCTTAGTGGCCTGCTCATCTTGCCACTCTGTTGATCCATCCAGCCCTGGATTGTTCACTGTCTCCCAGACACATGGCAGTATGAGCAACAACGCACAGACTGTGGAAGGGGATTCTTCATATACAGAATTGAGCTGTGAAAACAGTCTGGAGAGAGAGATAGATCTTGGAAGACCTCTCTTAAAGTCATCTCTAGCAGCTCTCTACACATTCATATGATCTTTTGGTATTTTGGGTTTCTGCTTCTGCCTCTGCTTCCCTGCAGCTGTGGACCATCTGTGCTGTTCCAACACACCCTTGCAAATCCCTTCCAAACCAGAAGCAGAGACATAGTAAAGCCCACAACAAACTACCCTACAGCTGAGATGGTCCTTTCAGCCTGGAATATGACTTTTGACAGAAATATTAAATCATAACACTTCAAATGGGGCAAATTTAGCCCTCTCAGGCCTGAGAGTGACTCTGAACTGTATGACTAGCGCTAACGCTTAACAAATGTCCTCCAGTCACTCTGGGAAGAATATACTTTCATTGATGTGCTGTTCTGATGGATTTGTGAAATGAAAGTCACTGCATAGCTACATTCTTGAGACAAGTTTTATACCTCATTAATGCAGTACATAGGCTGTACAATTATACATCCATATGTCACTGCCAAATTTATACACTTTTACATACTATTAGATTAAGATGGTTTCATTTCATTGCTCTGCAAATGGACTTTTGAAAGCATATTTCATTCAAATTTTTGTGCAGCACTGACACGAAGCACACAGAAAACACTGGGTTCCTTGTCTAAATGCAACACCAACAATATGACCTAAAATAAAAACGTGGCATCTACAAATACTGAATTTTTACATGCTTTCAATACAGTGACCTTTGAAAAGCGTGGGCTGAAGCCCAGGGTCCCCTTCCCCCGCCAAGAGGCAGCATTTTGGAACCAATTACAATGGATTATACTATCATGTACCGTGTCTTGATCTGACCCACTTCAAGTATGATGGGGTTTGTTTACACTGCAAAGCATCTGATTCAAAGCAGCAGGAGGATTGCAGCACTGTCTAATTAGAATAACTTTTCCATTTATGGTGAATAATGAACACACTATTTGACACTGCCTCAGGTAGATTGGGCAAAGAAGCAGCAGATTGAGGTGCTGCCCTTTAAGGCAAAAAGGAGAAGAAAAAAGAAAAAAATAAAGAAAGACGACAGGCTTCAGCTGGTGTTACGTATCTAGGTCTAGCACACAGCCTGCTTACAGGCCTTTGGTTGCCATTTCATTCCCTCCAGAGGGACTAAGTTTTTGCATACAGTCTCATATAAGGAAATGAGACTATTAACTACAGAAAGGCAGAAGACTCCTTTCGTGTTTGAGAGGCAGTTAAGTGTAAGACAACCACAGCCTTAATGCAGGACCATGTTGCTAGAGCAGTAATTCTCCTGCCAGCATGCTGTATGAACATAGAAGTTCACATCTTACACACTTGTGCTACGGAGTATGCTGTGATGTTCCCCAAGAGGCCTAAGGTACTTGTAGGATCCATTTTTCCAACAGTGGCAAAATAACAGATGTTGCTGGTGCTCCTGGTGCTCTTACTGCCCTTAGTTCCATGCTAACTAACATCCAGGCAAATCTAAAGGTACAGTCCCAAATCCAGAGGTAAAGTCCTTTACCCTTACAAGACCAAAACACAGAGCTACAAACTTCAAAGTCAGTGTTACCTTCCCCTTATCCCTTTTCCCCAGCAATCCAATCTTGGGAATGGCTTGAGTGAGCCCCTAAAATGGGTGGGACCCATCTGGAAAGTTTGTATAATCCTGACAAAATCAAAGCCGTTTTTGTGTAGGAAGTTTCAGGAAATCGGGCAGTGTCATACAATCCTGTAACAACAAATAAATCTACATGCAGAATGCAAGGGAAAAGAACTAAGGACAGGAAACATACTGGGTAATTAAGGAAGGGGAGTAAGGGGGAAGTATTTGTAGGTAACAGTCAAGAAAGGAAGGGGAGTGAGGGGGGAGTATTTGTAGGTAACAGTCAAGAAATTTAAAGGAATTACTGAGAATAACCTGGACAGATTCTTTCCAGAAGGTGGCTGCAGAATGTCTCTGCAATTGCTCTCATTTGTTTTAAGAACAGGGATGAATTTACTGCACATAGATTGTTCTTACAATAAAGACAAAGGGAAAACACGTAGGGCTGTTAATACAAAACTGCTTATACATGAAGCTGCATTATATGAGAAAAGCTGCATGAAAAGGATAAAAATGATTAAATGCATCTGGCTTAGCACACAGCAGTAAACATATGCACAGATAGCATGGTCGTTCAATTACTGATGAGATACAAGAGTGTACTCCGGACCTAATATTTAATTATCTTTAGACTGCATCAGTTGTCAAGTTGTCAACAGAATATCTAGAGGGTACATAGGTGGACATCTGCTATGGACTAAGAATGCCATACGTGAGCAGAGCCGTTTGCCACAAACACAAAAAAAAGACATTCAGGAGCTAGTATTAGAGCCACATCTTCTACATAAAACATAGTTAAAACAGAGGTAAAGACACTGCTGCTGGTGGGAGGCAGAAAGACAAACTACACCAACTGGTGGCTCACTGGAGGTGAGCAGTGAATCCCAGGGTAAGGGATTCACAACCTCTGTGTTAAAACCACCTGTACTGAACCACCCAGAAATCCAGTTAAAAGCAAGCTTAAATATCTCTCTTGCATGTAAAATACTGTTGTAAAAGATCATTCAGGTTGCAATTCAAGTTCAATTAAGCTTAATTCTGCTTCTGTGAACAGATGCACCACAATACTATGTACGCATAATTATATGAACACTTTCTCTTTTTTCTACCACAGAAGCATCATCACATGGACAACTCTCACAGACAGCATCCCTAAAAGTGCTCTGATCTCAGTCACTGCAGTCCTTATGGAACTTGCTTGATTAAACTCATCTGCACTCCAGTCACTTCCCTGTCACTCCTGCCCTCACCTCACTACTCCTTATCTCAGCTTCCAGTGTCCTTTCCGTAGCCAAAGCATTTACCTGGAGTACCAATTCCTGCTGTGTTGGAGGCCATCCTACCTCAGTGCCACAGCAAAAGCACTGCAGCAGTGAAATATTCACTTGTCCACACAAAGTCAGGATGTCTTACCCTGTACCACAAAGCACTACTGGCCTGGACCTATTTGTAAGCCAAAAATGTGCTACATCATTTAAAAGCCCACTCAGCCTCTAACAAAGCACATTAATACACACACACAAAATAAATCAGTCAGCAGCATGACTTGATTTGATACTTACAAAAAGAACAAAATAGATTCATCTCCAGCAACAGAGCAACCCTCTGAAAAAGCATCTGGTCTGAAATATGAAAGTGTGAAGCCTTGTCAGCCAACAATTAAGAATGTTAAACTTTCTCTTGGAAGGAGACTACAAAGTCTCAAATTAATCCAACAGCAGCAGCCAAGCATACTTCAGGTCATCAGAGCACAAATTATCAGAAACAAATCTTACAAAATGAACATACTCTGAAAAGCATAACATCTATGTCTACATCACATCTTACAGGTTTGCATTTCTGCTGCACTGAACAGTGACAGTAAAGCACAGTGTGGCAAAATGAGTATCTGAGTTTAGCGCACACCCAATGGGTTAACCTGTTTCCCCAACACAGAAGTGAGGGAAGAAACAACACACACACACACACACACACACAAATCCCTCAGTGTTGAGACAAGGAGAGCAAGATAAGGTAAGAGTTTACTGAAAAAAATGAAAATACAATGCAAATTACCTTAGCCTATTGGCAGAAAAAGCACCATGGAAAGCAGCAGGAAGCAGAAGTAAGCAAGCTAAAAGCCCAAGCCAGGGAGCTACATCCCTCTCTGTCCCACTGCCATCTCAGCGGAAGACAGCCAACACCTAAAACGCTGGAACCCAAAACCATCATGAAAAACAGGAAGCCTCCCACGTTACAATCTGAACTTCAAGTCCCATAATACTTTACTCCAGCCAGCACTTTCATTTTGAAGCTGGCATGAGGCAGAGTGGTTTTGAAGAGCAGCACAGATTAAAACTCAACCTATGCCACTGAACCATATATTTTAAATGGTGAGGAATGTGACCATTTGCAGCAGACAAAATACTTTCTTGCATTCCATAGCATTTGCACAATTTGTCATGCTCTTATAATAGGCACCAAGTAATAGCAATGCTGCACCATTACACCTCATTTGCATTTGTGAGGCTGATCAGCTACCACAGAATCATAAAATCACTATGGATGGAATAGATCTTCAAGATCCTCAAGTCCAACCCATATCTGATTCTACCAGGGCCACTACTACACCAAATCCTTGAGCACCCTATCTAGATAGCTTTTAAATACATATAGGAATGGTGATTCAATCACTTCCCTGTGCAGCCTGTTCCAGTCTTTGATAACCCTTTTGATACAGAAGTTTTTCCTAACGTCTAACCAAAACCTCCCCTGGTATAACTTGAAGCCATTTCCTCCTGACCCATCAGCAGTGACTTGTGAGAAGAGCCCAACACTCACCTCCCTACAACCTCCCTTCAGGTAGTTGTAAAGAGCAAGAATGTCTCCCTCCTCAGCCTCCTTTTTTCCAGACTAACCAGCTCCAGCTCCTTCCTCACAGGATTTATTCTCAAGACCCTTCACTGGCTTTGTTGCCCTTCTCTGTACAAGCTCCAGGATCTCAATGTCTCTCTTACACTAATGTATCCAAAAGTGAATACAGTACTCAAGGCACAGCACCACCGGTGCCAAGTACAGCAGGACAATCACCTCTCTACTCCTGCTGGCCACACTATTCCTGAAAGAGGCCAGGATGCCATTGGCCTTCTTGGCCACTTGAGCACACTGCTGGCTCATGTTCAGATGGCTGTTGATCAACACACACAGGTCCCTTTCTGCCAAACAGCTTTCCAGCCACTCAGACCCAAGCCTGTAGCATTTCGTGAAGTTGTTGTGACCTAAGTGCAGGACTTGGCCCTTGGCAAAGCCCCTATGATTTGCTACAGCAATCCCAGAAGCAATGACATTGTTTTTCAAGTAGATTCCTTCATGATACCAGAAAACTGAAAAGGTAGGGTTTGTATTTGCATGCTGCACACAGTTTGAGGATGGAATTGTCCAAACCTGGTGTGACCAGTGATTGTTTTGCCATTGAAAGTCAGTGTATTTTAACCGTCTTTTAGGTCACTAAGTGCACTGGGGAAATCTATGGCACTTGATAACAGAATTTTGCAGGAGGAAGCTGAAAGTTTTTGTTCCTTCTTAACAGGTCTCCAGAACTGTTATGATTTTGTACTGTACACCAACCTTAAAGATTTGTTTAAATTAAAACTGCATTTACCTGAGTATTTTTTTTTTCCAATGCAAATCAATTCTTTCTCTTTCTGTTCTACCAGATCATACAGCAGGGATTTAGGGTTGTTGATTTTGGTGGTTTTTTGTTGGTTGTTTGGGTTTTTTCTTTGTGGTTTTTGCTGTTGTTGTTGTTGCTTTTTAACATAGAAGCTGCTTTTGCCTTTTTTAAGGGCGGGCTGAGGGGAGGGGCTCTAACCTTCCAATGTGAGTTAAAGATACAACTATTAAAATGCAAAGTCAAATACAAGTTATTTTCAGAAGCACTAATATAAAAAAAGTCTATTTCTGCATTTTCTAGACTAATATTTACTATCTTTGACAAGCTTATTGCTGAGCAGATTGCTGCATATTTCAGCATTATCTTTGAACAACTTGACAAATCCACCTATTTTCCTGTGATTATTTTATCCCAAGTTGGAAGCCTGATAGTTCCTGTTCAACAGAATGAATCCCAGGATTTGTAGCACAGCATAGAGTCCTGTGATTTATTGCTAATATTTTGATGATGCTTTACAGAGCATACCTGGATTTCCAGTACTGCTGCTCCGATTGGTTTGATCTGCCCAGAAATACAGCTGACAGCCTCTGTAACCTCTGTTCGATATATAAATTCTGTCAATGGAAGCACAAGTCAGGCAGCCACCAGGAAGACTTGAAGATCAGGTCACTCAGGAACCACTGACTACTTCAGCAGCAAGGAGTGCATTCTTTCTTAGTAGAGAAGGAAATCATGGACAAGTTCATTCTGGATATCCACCATAATATGCCAGCAATTTCTACTGAGTTATTTAAATACACAGCATAGGAGAATGGAACGGATAGCCCGAAATGCACACAGACACAGTGCAACAGAAGAAGGAATATACAGTTCCATACAGTAAGTTCTGTCATAAATGCAAGCAAAGAGCATAAAGCAAACTGCTTTAAATGCAATTATGCTTCAAGGAAGTGCCTCATACACAACGTCGCCACCCGAACCCAGAGAATTAAACACTCTTTACATTGTTCCTTTATTGACATCAGCTTTCTGTGTCTTTAGGTAATTCTGTTAATTATTTCCAGATAGGCTCCTATTATTATTAGGGAGATTATTTTTTTCACCTAGTGAAGCACACCAGAAGCTTTATTTATTTTATTAACAATTGTATATTCATAAGAAGTAAGACTGGAAGACTGGACCACCAGATGCAATTCCCTGCTATCTCAGGCAACAACATAATACATCCTCTTCATAAATCAGCAAGTTCCATCTGTATTGGGCTTGGCTGAGCTGCAGCTAATTCTCCCCAGAGCATCTTTCTAGTGCTGTGTTTTGCAGTGCTGTAGCTGGGTGTTGGTAACACACCAGTGTTTTGGCTACTGCTGAACCAGGCACCAAGACTGTACTTTTCCAACATTCCCCTGCCTCAAGTGTACACTGAGGAGTGGGTAAGATCTTGGGAGGGTACACAGCCAGGCCAGCTGACCCAAATTGACCAAAGGGGTATTCCATGCCATATGATGTTAGTTCAGATATAAAAACTAAGTGAGAGGAGGAAGTGTGGGGACGTTCATTGATGATGTTTGTGCCCTAGAGCCACTGCTGCATGTATTGGAGCCCTGCTGCCCGGGAAATGGCCAGACATTGTCTGCTGACGGGAAGTACAGAATAATGTATTTGCTTGTGCTTCTGCACATGGCCTTTGCTTTTGATCCTATTAAATTGCTTCTGTCTTGACTCACAGACCTTTTGTTGTATTTTTCCTCTCCCTTCTCCATCCAAGAAGGGGAGTGAAAGAGAGGCTTTTTGCCTTTCATTTCCTCCATTTATAGAAAGCAACCACAACCTCTGCCATTCTTCTACTGCTACAGCTTATGAAGTACAGCGTATATACCCACACAACTGTTTATGTACTCAGCTAGCCCTGGGAAACTCCACATCACATTAGCCCACCCAGCCTCAGGCTTTTTTAGGGTAAGACATCCTGATCTATGGGCTATTTGTTAGCCATACCAGTTTACATGAATTGAAAATGCATGAAAACAAATACAAACCATCATGTCTGAGTAACATCTAATAGCATGCAAACAAGCACTGTGGAGTCAGCTGAAGCCTGTGGATTCCTCAAATGGTTAGAGGAAACTACTCATCATTACAAGATGTTAAGTAGAAGTTTTATTTCTGAAGGTCCCTCATCATGCTAGCAGTTATGGAGCAGTTATGAGAGACATTTTTGTTAGCCTAACATTGGTAATTAGGCAAATATCAACCCAGGGCACGTATAGGGAAGTTTATTATTAAGAAAATGCTGATTGGCTTAGAAGGGAATTTTGAAGTATTCCCTATAACTAAATTAGAACATAAGAAATTCCAGCTCCAAAGATTGTAATGGAAAATGAACTAATAAATGATTTGAGCAACAAGCTCTGAAAACTAGATGAAAAAAAATGAATTATTCAAAAGGATTTTTTGATCAATAAGGCAAAATTAAAACACATTACCAAATATGAGATCTATCAGACAGAGAGAATAAAAAGCCTTCATAAACCTGTTTGTGTCAACTGATAGCCAAGTACATTTGGATCAAGATTATGACAATTTAAAAAGCAGACACAGAGGAATGTAAATTTGAATTACCAGAACATATATGTGCAAGGAGTACATTTTACAGAGACGAAGAGGAATACTTATGGTGAAATAGTCTGGTATGAGCTCCACAGATTGCTTAATGATACTGTGTTAACAACGACATCAGAAATGAAAGAAAAGCACCTGTGAGAAACCAATAGGTTTGAACTGGACACAGACAATGTGGTAAAGTTATGAGTTCTCTTAATAAGCCAATGCTATCAGAATCTAGATTCAAAGAACAAAATTAAAGAGAGAGAAAAAATAATCGCTGAGAGGAAAGTTACCTTCCGTTAAGGTAAGGAGTATTTCTTGTCACATAAATCAGGTTTTTTGCATATGTAGAAACAGGTATGGAGAACCAACAAGAGGGAAAAATATCTTCCCCAGTTCCTGATGTCAGCCTGAGAGCAGGAGAGGTAAACACCCGGTAGCACTTTATGGGGGGCTCACCAGAAACAGCAATTGACCTGCTTCTCTGTTCTACAAGTCAGCTGCAAATTGCCTGGGAAGAGGTACCATAACGGAAGCCATCACACTCAAAACAGCTCCTGTTGAGTCCAGGAAAAGTTAAAGTACTAACCCATTGCCTTCTCTCCCAATCAGTGTATTGAAAGTGAGTGGGAGGATACTAACTTTGGAAATATCAGTTTAAATTATTTGCACCACAATAAGATTGTTAGATAACTTCGGGCAAGTAATTTAAGTTCAACCTTTATGGCTTAGGTAACCAGCATGAGGAGCCTCAGTCAGGTAAATCTTCATACAGACATGCCCCACAGCAAACCCTACACATACTGCTTCACCTTACAGTGTATTTCAGTGCACAGAGTGATTGGATTTACCACAGGTGCAACTGGACAAATGCAAAAATGGAGCAGGTGGTCATTCAATTGAAGCACTGTGTGCCTTCCCTCTGGCTGAAATAATGGAAAATGTCTGGGAAAGCTTTTAGCACACTTGTTCTTCTTTATCTCTAGATGCAATCCTAAATAGAGAGAAGGTCTAAGTACAAAACTATGACAATATGGTCCTACAAGATCTGAACTTTAAAATTAAAGTACTTCCAAAGTTTTCTAAGAAGTTTATCTATGCGTGGAGAGAGATGAGAAGCAAAGCCATTATAACATTTCCCAGGGAAAAAAAGAGAAGTAAAAACTCTCTCTCTCCTGCTCTTTGTCTCTCAGTCTCCATTGACAAAAATAGATACCAGTATTGCCTAATTCACAGTGAAGATTGATCCAGAATTCCTACAGATGTGAACTGTGATATAAGCATAACAAATGGCTATATATACCCATGCATTCATCATCACACACAGCTAGATAACATATTACTTTCAACATACTTTTAGCTAAATTAGTGCTAACTATAGCTCTCAGGCAAGATCAAAAGTGCTTTGGTTAGATTCCTTCAAAAGAATAGTTACAGAGGAAAAAATAAAAAAGTTCTTATTCATGCAAATCAAAGGAATTTCAAATGTTGATTTGGTTGAAATTGAACCTCTTGACAAGTAAAATGTTACTATTTCCATAACATCTTCTTAAAGAATGGACAGTATTACTTGCCCTTCTCCCTCCCCACCCCCCCATTTAAGTGTTTGTGATTCAGCTGTGCTTGAGAGCTAGCACATATAAGAAATAGTGTTCTAGAGGTCCAATAACTATACAGAGTGATAGCTGTCATCAGCAGACATCTTAAGCACTTTAAAAGAACATCTTTTCAGTTTTTTCCCGAGGCATGTTTAGGAGCAACAAGGGGATGACACTGCCTATGAAATATGTGTGTCAGTGCTTCTGCCATGTACCTGCACAGCCACATGTGGTCTGGGCTGCCAGATTACTATTCGCCCTTTTATATTTGCTGAGACATTTCTCTAGGCAATACAATCTTTACAGTTACTTTACAACTTGAGGTTATAATCTCAGTAACACTGCTGTAATTATGATTAGACTGGTGCTTTAAAACTATTCATTTCATTAAATCTTTATTTGGAGCCCAAAGCAAGGAGCTGAGCACCTTACTGCACACTGAATGTCTGACAGAAGAGATTACAAAGTCCCAAATTGATTTCTTTAAATAACAAAAAAAGAGCGATGACAACAACAACAAAACCTTTAGAAGGTTTTCCAAACAAAAGGTGTCAGCCCCTAAGTAAAGGATACAATTAATTTTTAAGAAGTCCACAGGGTACATACCTGTCCAAAACCTCTAAGCACCGAGTCCATTCCATTCTCAAAGGCCTCAGAAAGGATACACAACATTTATTAACTTCATAATGTGAAGTTAATAAATCTAGATTGTAGCAAGAAAGATTTGATATTTCACAAAAGATGCCCTTTTCACTCTTGATGAGATCAATTTATCTAGAATAGACAAAGTAATTCAGAGGGCACAGAAAAGTTATCGCAAGAAGTTATTAAGTAGAATTTAAATGAGAGGTTTGATTGTAGCTCTAGCTCACAGTGCAAAGTGCAGCTTTGAAAAGCCATACAACAAATGCCGAACACTCCCACTGCTGAAATACTGCTGTAATGAACCTCCATGTAATGCACACTAATCCATACATTGTAGCCAGGAAGAGGTTGGTCTCTTCTCCCTAGCAACCAGCACCAGAACAAGGGGACACAGTCTCAAGCTGCGCCAGGGGAAGTTTAGGCTTGAGGTGAGGAGGAAGTTCTTCATGGAGAGAGTCATTCGTTATTGGAACGGGCTGCCCAGGGAGGTGGTGGCGTCACCATCCCTGGGGGTGTTCAAGAGGGGATTGGATGTGGCACTTGGTGCCATGGTCTAGTCATGAGGTCTGTGGTGACAGATTGGATTTGATGATCTTTGAGGTCTCTTCCAACCTTGGTGATACTGTGATAATCACCACTTATCTAAAAGGTGAACAGAACTCTTGGGACTACGGAAAGATGCATAAAGCCACAAACCCAATGATTACATATGCTTTGAAGTTGCAAAGTTCAGTCTCAGAACAGTTTCATTAAAAGCAATGACTTCATGTTACATGACTTGCACCAAGAAAGGGCTTTTTTTCTCTGCATGGATTACTGTTAACTTGGAAATTTTCTCATTGATTGAGGCAGTGTGTGTTCCAAGTCAGTCCCTTTGCAAGAATTGGCAAAGCATTTCTGTCTTTTCCCTGCTGCTGTAGCATAGCCCCATCCATCATTGTACAGGTAACTCCAACACTTCCAAACTTGTAAAGCCAAGTTTCAAAACCTTGGTATAGATTGTGTAGGGATGTCCTAAGCTAAAGTAAATAGAGAAAACCAATAAATTAACCTGACCCTGCTCTTTCATCTCACTCGAATGTCCTAGTTCGGTCTTACATTAATGTTCCTCTCAAAGTTTAATAAGCAGAGTTGAATACAGAGCACACAACTGTGAAAGTAAGCAAAGGGATTTATACCTACCACATACCTGTAAACCTGCTGGAACATACTAACACAAACAGCAGAGAAATCTGTGATTCAGAAATTGTGGGGTTTGTCCTATTTCTGATTGGGCTAACATGCTTACGTTTACAGGCCTCCTCCTACCTCATCCTACACAAGGGTTTGCAGCATTGTATTTTCTGCCTCTGTTCTACATTCTGCCACACCCACTCACTTATCACAGTTTTCTCCAGGGCTCCGTATGATTCCTATTTCCATCTTTCTGTGTGCCCTGCCTCCCCACTCATCTGGGTCTATTTTTCCCTCCCACCGTGAGATCAGCTTGAGTCCTCTGTCCAGGCAGCTGCAGCCTCATCAGATTGTAATTGCCACATCACTGGTTGTTGTGTTTTGTTGTTTTTTGTTTCTTTGGTGTCTTTCTCTCATTGGTATCCCATCATCCCTGCCTTTTGCCCAGCAGTATGTCAGCAAGGACAAGAAGAGCATCTCTGGTTTTGCTTTAAGGTCCATTCTTATCCAAACCCCACGGCAAATGTGCTGGAAGAGCTCAGCTCAGTCCCTGAAGCCCTGGGGTAGCGCTTGCTAGACAGCTGCAGAATCCTCAGAACATTTGTCAGTCAATACTAATAAGCCTTTTGCATCCTTTAGTTTAGCCAAAGCTGGGGAAGCTTTCACACAGCAGCAAGAACATTTCCTGCATTTCCATCAAATTTTAATCTCCTCTTATAGGAGAGCACAACAGTTTATTAATGAAACATCTGCAAGTATTTTTAACCAGGACAAATATGAGTACCATTCATTCTCTGCAATAGCTCAATCTCTCATTGAAAACTTAATATGCTTTTTTGTTGTTGTTGTTTGTCAAACACAAGAAAGAGGCACAGTTGGAGTGAAGCGAATTCCTTCAAAGGCTCAGGGTTTTAATTAATGTGAAATTTGGAAAAAGCATTATTCTCCAAAATCTATTGGAAATCTGGTATTCACTATTAAACAGTTCAAATACATTTGTCCTAAAAGTTTAAAAGAAACAAAAAAACCAAGTTTGTTAGCAGAAGAGGAAGATGCTATCTATGTCATATAAGTACATACTAGCACAGGGCTTTATCACCACAGTAATGAGTAAAGAACAGGATATATATTTTACTCTGCTATCATTAAAGATTTAAGATCATTTCAATAATTTTTTTTGCTGCTGCTTCACTTTATTGAGCTTAGTCAAACTGATGTATTGCTATGTACTTCATTCACTCCTGTTGATGGATGATACGATGCGTATAGACAATGCTGATGGCTGACTGAAAAGAGGAATTAGGGAAAAGAAGAGATAAGCAGTTGTAGATGATGAAGTGCTGATTAATAGATTACCCACCTCCCCACCGAGTCCAAGCCCATATTTTAAACTGCCAACAGCATTGCAAGAGAAAGTGCAAGTATTTCTACAAAATGTTGAGGGGCTGACCTCTCCCAAAATTAATCCTTAACAGCTTTTTTCAAGATTTATTTCTTTCTCTTAGTTTTGGACAAAATCAGTAATGGTGTGACCTGAACTTTGGGATTTCTAGCTGTGAGTGTATAAAGTACTGTCTGGCCTAGAGGTTTGATACCCTTGCCTTAGTTTTCACATTAGCACTTCAGGCAGTTATGCTGACTTAAGTAACATTCATTAAGTGCATGGTCAGGAAGGAGGTGATGTAATGGAGCTACTTACGTTGAGTCACTGAATCAACATTAGCTCATAGCAGTAACAACTGAAAGCTGTTACTAACTTGTGGCTTCAGACAAATGAGACAGTACATCTACGGATCCAATCAGGCTTAAGAAATGAAAGAGAAGGAGAATGTTTTAAAAAGATTTCTTGATGTTTTCAAAGGCCAGTTGTATTGAGCTAAATCACCAATCTCTAACCAATTCTCTTTCAATTATCCTTAGAAAGGACATATGGGGTCAGGAAGACAGCAGCTGGGTCCCAAAGATGCAGAAAGAAGGACCCCTGTAACTAATATGTAACCTTATAAACACCTCCTATGGGGACAGTGAGTCTAGTACAGCTATTTTCTGCTATTTAACTGGTGTGAGCTGCTGCTGACAGTATTAAAGCAGCAGAAGTCCCAGCACTTCCTTGCTACTCTCAAAGTGCAGGAGGGAGTTTTCGTACTGCTGGCAAGGCATAGCCTCTGGCTCAGGGATCCAGAACTGGGAGTCTATTTGTATAAAGAGGTTGCAGCACCAGAAACTAGAAATATTTCTAGTTTGGGCACTCAGAAAAGTTAATGAAGCCCATTATCTGACTTACAAAGTTCTCAGTCTTTAGATGGCAAGCTTTTCATAATAAAGACCTAAGTCTCTATTAGACTCAGAGAAGTACAGAGCAATTCTTCAAATGCTTTCAACATAAGGAACTTCTATTATAAGCAGATAAATGTGGTTGTACCAAACAGCAGTCCTCAGGAAAGTGCAGCTGGTTTAATATAAACAGGTTGAAGCCAGAAATTTTAAAAACTGTTCACTTAAAGAAATTAGTGATGGAATTGTGTATTTTCACAGACACATAGACATCCTGCTCCTTGAGCATAGCTGGGAGTCAAAGCATAAGATACTGCATCCTAATTGTCACCACAGGACTGTCTTTTCCACCTTTAAATCTTCTGAAGTCACCACTTTCATGAAAATCAGCTGGTAGAGAGAACATTGCAGGAATTTGTTTCCTTGTTTCCTTTGTTTGTTGTCAAACCAAAATTATTTTCCTTTTCTAGTGTAGCAAGTGGTATTGCTTGATGAAAGTGAAGATATTCTTCAGTCATAGGAATAAAACTGCTAATTAGCAAGGCTAATGTAAGAGTAGTATCTCCTAGAGTCCTTTGCTAGAGCTTTAATCATGTTGATATTGAAAATAGTTTACTGAGAATTCTGAGATAGTAGGGGAGTGATTAAGCAGACGTCACTGATACTAAAACTGACCTGTCTCGTATAACAAAGCATTCAAGTCAAACACTGTGGATTTCCTTGTGTAATTTCAGTGTGAGCACTCCAGTTCCAATGTGCTGGACAGTCAGAAGCATCTTTTTCCCTATAACTGACTACATGAATCTTATATAAACAAGGGACACACACACATCAGCTCTTTCTGGAGAAGCACGGCCAGTATCACCAAGATGAGTGGCAGCTACAGTTCTCAGACTGCATATTTTATTGGGAGGAAAACAAGTGCCCACAGCTGTTCCTTTGCTTTGCACGCTGAATCTTGCAAGGGCAGAAGAGCTTTCTCCACCAGCATCCACTGAACATAAAAGGAAGACAGTCACGATTTATACTGGCATCTAATCATCTCCTATTGGATGCTTGAGAGGGCAGGTAGTTACCGTACAGAAATGGCTGAAAACCTGCAGGAGCCTTCTGTCCTTCCTGCTTTGGTTTTCCTCAGTTATTTTGCAAAGAAGCCTGGAAGTTGGTACCAGCAAATCAGCTGTCTGAGTCCTCTGAAAGTGTTTCTGAAATGAGGTCTATCAATCTTTTCACAAACATTTCTTACAATAAATCTTTCAGCAGTGAAAACAAAATAAATGGTCTCTATAACAGCAAACATTCACAAAGGTCTGAAGCAATCTCACAATATGTATTTCTGGAGATGCATTTTAAATGTAAAGAACAAATGAAAAATTTTAGTCTGACATTAATTACTTTTTTATATCAATCAAATTTTCACAGTACATTTCTCTATTAAAACAGTAAATATTGTTGAGAAACTGTCCCAAGACAGGCTGGGACAGTTTGTGTCTCTAGTGGCATTGCTGCCTGAAGAACACTGGCTCCTGCCTTGCCACTTCAGCTGGAATGTGGATGGAGGTGAGTGATAAGGATGTGTGGACAGGATGGCACAAGATTAAATATAAACTACACTTTGAAAGTCTCTTGTTGAAAAGCCTGTTCTATATATGGAAACAGTGGGTCTCTCTATTTTGCTAATATATTATGTTGGCCCACTGTCCTACTGCCATGAGAAATGCAATCTTACTGTGTAGCCCGGGTTCTGACAAATCAAAAATGTGTGGTTTGGAGACAAATTGGCCACCTGCCCACAAATCTTATTCCTAACTCCAAAGCAATGATTTATATTGTATTCTTGCTTCAAGTTTACCATCACTGTCCAACTTGAATATTGAATGCAATTCTTGTTTCGCACCTCTGTAAAAGACCTCTCGATAACAGATCTCACCAGGCTGATAAAATGAATCAAAAGTACTGAATGATGTGATTAAAGACATTAATTGGTAGTACTTGCCAGCTTAGGAAAGAGATGATTGAGGGGAAAACAAAGAAACAAACAAACAGCCAACCAAAACAAAACCCACCATCAAACCCACAAATGGCACAAAGAAGTGATAGCTCCCATCAAAACTCTGTATATCCACACCAAAGGACTTGCTGCTACAATAAATAGAATTTCTCAGTATGATTATTCTTGGATTTTTACACGGTTTCATTTTGAACTGTAAGCAATGAGCAAAGTTCTGTGAAAATAATTAGAGCCCTGAAAAGCAATTTTATAGGAACACTAGAGTTTTATGACATTGCAATAGTAAAACTTCAACAGTTTAAAAAGGAAATAAAACAGAAATAAAGATTTTATTTATTTCTCAGTATTCATATGCTGCTGAAACCTTCAAAGTGTTCTTTCCTGAAGAATCTACCCAGGTAGATATGATATAGAGGTGCTGGAACGTGTCCAGAGAAGGGCCACGAGGATGATCAGAGGGCTGGAGCACCTCTCCTATGAGGACAGACTGAAAGAGTTGGGGCTGTTCAGTCTGGAGAAGAGAAGGCTCCCAGGTGACCTCATTGTGGCCTTCCAGTATCTGAAGGGGGCCTACAGGAAGGCTGGGGAGGGACTTCTCAGGACATCAGGTAGTGATAGGACTAGGGGGAATGGAATGAAGCTGGAGATGGGGAGATTCAGGCTGGACAGGAGGAGGAAGTTCTTCACTGTGAGAGTGGTGAAGCCCTGGAATGGGTTGTCCAGGGAGGTGGTTGAGGCCCCATCCCTGGAGGTGTTTAAGACCAGGCTGGATGAGGCTCTGGCCAGCCTGATCTAGTGTGGGGTGTCCCTGCCCATGGCAGCGGGGTTGGAACTAGATGATCCTTGTGGTCCCTTCCAACCCTGACTGATTCTACGACACTATGATAACATATTTGAGTCAGAGAGCATGTTACCAAATACATTCACAAAAAAGTTAACGTTGACTGCTCTTCAGCTTTTGCTTTAATGAGAAGCATTTTCAAAACAGATCTAAGTTTGCAATCAGTTTTAGAAAACACAGCATGGATCTAGTGGCTAACAGTCTAGATGAGAATACAACAATTAAGCTTCTCGTCTGCTTGAGGAATTCCATGTTGGTCCCACTTGCAAGAGATAGAAATCAAGGTACTGGAAAGTATCTTGGATGGTAGCTAAAACCAAACTGCAGCTGGAAAAAGAGCAGTAATAACCCAATAGTGACTCCTTAGTTCAAATATCACAATAACCAGAAAAACTCTTTGAAATTATCAATTCCATTAAAAGCCTTAATGAGATTACCAAATTTAATTACTCTTCTGTGCTGCTTCAATTTATAAAGGGTGGGTCCTCAGTCTGAACATGTAATAATTTCCAGAAATAGAGAATCCCATTTAAAAAGAAGGAAAATGGCTCTTTTTCTTTCTTTCTTGTGTTTTTTTTTCTTTTTTTCTTTTCTTTTGTAAAACTGAAATAATCCAGCACAATTATAAACCCTTTGGGCACAATAGCACCTGAAAAGGCTGATATTCCCTATGTGTCTATTTTAATTGTCATATGCTTAAAAATATTTGAAATGCTCACCCTCTGTATGTTAACCACATTAAAAGAATTAATAAGGTCACCTTTAGGCTATTTTGGTTTCACAAATGTGATTGTACAAATCACAGATTCATAGAAAGGTTTGGATTGGAAGGGACCCTCCAAAGGTCGGCTAGTGTCCCTGCGGTCAGCAGGGACATCCTCAACTAGATCAGGTCACCCAAAGCCCTGTTGAGCCTGACCTTAAATATCTCCAGAGATGGGGCCTCAATCACCTCCCTGGGCAGCCTATTCCAGTGTTCCACTATCCTCATGGTAAAGAACTTGTTTCTAACATCCAGCCTAAATCTACTCTTTAATTTCAAACTATAGCCTCTTGTCCTATCACTTCAGGCCTTTGAAAACAGTCCCTCTCCAGCCTTCTTGTAGGCTCCCTTCAGAAACTGTAAGGCTGCTATGAGGTGTCCCTGGAGCCTTCTCTTCTCCAGGCTGAACAACCCCAGCTCCCTCAGACTGTCCTCATAGGAGGGGGTTCTAGCCCTGCCAATCATCTTCAAGGCCCTCCCCTGGACCCACTCCATCAGGTCCATGCCCTCCCTGTGATGAGGATTCCAGAGCTAGACCAAATGATCCAGGCAAGGTCTTAGCAAAGTGGCAGAATCACATCTCTTGATCTGCTGCCACACTTTTGATGCAGCCCAGGATGTGTTTTGCCTTCTGGGCTGCAAGCATACATTGTTGGCTCATGTCCAGCTTCTCATCCACCAGAATGCCCAACTCCTTTTCACGGGGTTACTGTCTACCACCTCATCCCCCAGTCTCTATCAATAATGAGGATAGTTCTGGCCCAGTTGCAGGATGATGCACTTGGCCTTGTTGAACCTCATGAATTTCAGTACCTTGAGCAACTGCAGCAATAGCCTTAAGGCCTTCTGAAAACCACCCCTAGGAAACAGATGGCTTTGTTCATAAAACTAAATATAAGAATCACAGATTGAAGTTTTCAGTTGGACATAGTCATCTTTTTTCCCCACAAGGTATACTGGCAAGGCACTTGCATAGTGGTATTCTCAGAAACAACTATAAACTACTAAGAGTTTCAAAAACACCACTATATTGAAGTTATACTCCTGCACAAAAGGATTCCATCAGATTTAGTCCACTGCTGGCAATACATTATTTAGAAGTACAGTATGGGCTAGTTTGAGCTCATTAGTTAATTGCAGAGTGCACCGAATTAAATAGTTTTGGTTTTAGTACAAGGATCTCTGCATTTGCACTATTCCTTTAATCTGTGTCCCAAGACGAGCAGTATTTGCCACATTCCAACCAAGAACACAGTAATCCAGAATCAGTCATATAAAACAGCAAATCCTGCTGCAAGACATTAAGGTACATCTGTCCAGCAGAAATCCTCTTACAGCAAGACAAGCATTATTGCAAGGAGATATTGCTTAGCAGAAAAAAGATCAAGGCCTAGTAAACTCACACAAGTACAAAAGCACAGATGAAAGCTGTGGTAAGAAGGCAACGTATATCAAGTTCTCTGACTTACAACTTCAAAACCAGCTGCTATACAATAGTTAGAACTATTCTTTTAAAACTGGACAAAGAAAATGTTTCCCTAAACCAGAAAATCCTTAAGCAAGGTTAAAGAGATAATGACTATAAACAGAAATGTACTAATCTCTCCACAACTAAGAACAGAATAAAGTTACATTAGTTATGCAACAAAAAGACGATTTCTGAAAGAAACCCTCATGGAGGCTGTTGCTGTCCACACATTGCAGTCTCTCTATTCCAACATGCAGGTACACCCTTCCCTCCCCCATCTCTTACCATAGCATTAGCAGCCAAATGCTGCATTATTTTGAAGTCTTCATTACTTTTAAAACTTAGGCCATCAAATCCAGGCTCAAAAATATTATGAAACATAAATAATCAAAGCTAAATCTCAGCTGTCAACATAACAAATGCTGCATGAGGCTCATTTACTGGAGAATGGAATTGAAAAGCTGATTCATAAGCTACCTTTGCACTTCTGTGACCACGAACCAGCACATCACAAGGAGGACTGTGCTGAACACTGCCATGAGATGGAGAGCAAGAACAAGAGCAGTAGTGGACTGCTTGTGCAGGTTTGGTAGCAGCCTCTCCCCAGTAGCATCACTGGATCTAGTGCCAGAGAGAATTGTCAATAACAGCTGTAGAGACCTGCAATTTTCCCCATCTCTTCCTCCTTTCCCTGCTGCCAGCATGAACAAGCAGTTCTGCTGTATGCCACTTCACAGTCTGGCACAAAATGAAAGATGATACACGTTACAAGCGGCTTTCTAGTCGCCTTTTCAAGCTACGATGAAAACAAGTGAGACAAAGGGGGTGAAGAAAGGGTAGAAAAACCCTGAAAAAATGATGAAACTCATGCTTGTTTCTTTATCCTTCTATCATACTCCCATCCAAGACCAGAAGTGGTAGATTTACTTTCACTGAACAGTCCTCTACTCCATCTAGCAACAGCCTGAGTCAGTGTATTGAGGTTATATTCTCTGTGCTGCTAAATATTTCTGCTGACAGAGTAATTGTTGGAGAGATGCCAGCATGTTTAATTGCAAATACAGAAAGCATTGGCCAAACGATCCTTTATTTCCACAGGCACAGATGAGGACCGGCTCAGGAAATTCCTTTAGATTGCAAAAGATTAATCCTCAGCCGGATTTTGAGTATCTCCTGTTGCAGGTGACTGTCCATAATAGTCTTATGCGAAACTGAAGCAGTGGAGACCCAATAATGCTTAAGTTCAGTTGCATGAAATCAGCAAAAACATCTGCCACATTTATTTTCTTTAAAATTTTCCACACATCACTGCCTATAATAATGATTTGAATAAAATTTATCTATAAACAGCATCATCAGGAATATCTGTCCTGACCTTACCCCCTCCAGCCTCACAGGTTTGTGGCTTGGCTCCCCTGGAAATGAGCTGCCTTGTGTAGGCTGCATAACAGCCAGGAGGCAAGGCAACGTCTTTCTCTTTCCATCCTTTGACACAGGATAAGATAATAAACAAATATGTGTGTGTATATATATGCTACAGAAAATATTTTTATTATTCATCCTTATTTAGATATTAAGACACTATCACAAATTCCTGCCTGACTAGCAACACTGGGCCCCTTGTACGCAACCCCAAAACCAGATCCAAATTTAGACCCAACATCATGAGAAAGAAGTCTTGAGAAGGACCTTCTAAAACATTCCTGAAGGTCACTGCATCACCAAAAATAAATTAAATTACTTTGCTCAAGACAAACATAGCAAAACACATTTTTGGCATCAGAATAAGTTTTGCTAGGGCAGAGACAATGCAGGCATTATGGAAAACATGCATTTCATTAATTATTGAAGATTGACACAAGCATTTTTGTCTTTGAACAGCCCACATATGGTGATAATAAAAGACTAATTTCTTCACTCCTAGCAGTGCTATGCAAGAGTATTTTATTACATAGGAGAAAGAGAGATTTTTAGGAGGGCTGGATCTCTGTATAAGCACGTAGTTTTGTTCTCTTAATGTCTACACTTGATTTTTCAGAGACTTTTAAAACTAAACCCAAGCATTCCTATTTATCTACATGAAAGATTTTGGTCAAACTTCATGAAAATTCTTGCCCAGAATCCATGGAGAAAAAAGCCTCGAATTATCCAGGTAACATGGGGCACGACAGAATGCTATACTCAAAACCCTCACATCACAACTTCGGAAGTTTGAGATTTAATTAGATTTCCAGTTTACTACTTGGACTTATTGCTGAAAGACTTTTGATTCTTTGTGTTTGGTGTTTTTTTTTCTCGCTTATTTTTGGAGGTTTGTTTGTTTTCCCCAAAAGATTCCCCTCTGTTCAAATCAGGACTGATGCAAATAAATACTTTTTCCTCAATTACAAAATGCTAATTGGTAAAGCCAGAACTTTAATACAACAGCTTCTCACCCCCAGGAAAAAGCTTTTGCCAGAAATCAATTACGAATTCATGATGGGAATTGCTAGCCAACACACGTGAAGCAAGGATGTTAGTTCACATGTTCCACATCCGGGGTAAGTGCCCAGGTCACTAGATCCACATTATCCTATCGGTCTCCTGCCCCACAGTACGTAGACCATTCAACATTCATTACTGGTACCTCAGAATTACTGTTTTGCAATCTTCCTCACTTTTCATAAAGTATTTTCAAACTACCTATTTGTCTCAATTCAAAGATCCCAAATCTCATTACTTACTACAGACCTTATTACTTTTCACAGTTCTTGTTTCCTTGATAAACAGAATTCCATTACTCTACAGTCTACCTCTGAGAATTATTGCCTAGAAATTCGGTTCCTGGCCATCACATTAAGTATTTCTGAACTCAGGTGAGTTATTACAGACACATGGGAAGTCTATTAAGCTATAAACATCAGCCATAAAATAAGCAACGATCAAACATTTTTCAGGAGAAAGCATTTCACACATGTTTTCATAACTGAACTGTGTGTGTGTAAATGCCAGGAAGTAGAACTGCATGCAGAGATTGCCAGGTCAGCTGCACAGGCTTGGGCTGCACAAAAGCTACAGCAGGACTGCTGCCCTTTGCAGTATGAGTGGGGATTTCTGCTTGTCAGTGTGTTGGGACTACCCAGTGCAGTGCAGAACTGTGCCATGTACGCTTCTCTAAGAACATTTTCAACACCACAAGGACCAAACGTGAACGTTGTTTCAGACTGAAGGTGGTGCTGGTTTCTCCGTAACAACTCTTTGTAAGAATGGCACATTACTAATTCATTTTAATCTATTCTAAGATCTTTAGGGATTTGAAGCTCTCTTACCAGTCAAAATAAAGTTATAGATTTAAACAATTTGTACAATTATTTAGCCAGAATAGTTTTACTCATATTTCATTGCAAGTTATTTTCTGCAGCTTCAGCTGAGTAAATGTATCAGAACTTGGCCCTCTCAGGATTTTCTGTTCCTGTTTCGCTAACACTAAATAAATTTTATTGTTTTCTATTATTAAACACCCAGAAGTGAACTGTGGAGTCACAGACACTCCTCCAAGGTATTGTGGATAAATAAATTCGGACTTTCATGATTCCCACCATCAGAAACAGAGCATCATCGAGCTAGCCGGGTCCTGCAGAGACACACCCACCACGTTTATTCTATACAGAACTCAGTGAAAATTTTCCATAGATATAAATTCTAGCATATCAACTAGTGATTTTTATCCCAGGAAAAAGAGCATTAAAATACCACCAAGACAGCATAATGAAAGAAATATTTATTTCTCTAGGCTCTACTTATTACCTTCATTTTTTCCATAGCTATTGCTTTCTAATTACACTGCAAAATCTATGATAATTTGTATTATTTTGTCAGGTTTTATACCTTTAGATTCTGTCTTATAAGCCTGTATAAACCAACCTTTAACTTAATTTTATCAGCACCTATTCTGCAAGGTACGAATTAAGCACTTTGTATACAGAAAAAGAGTCAGCCTCTGAAAACAAATTCTACCTTGTACAGTTTTCATTTGAATCACTTCTCTATCGTCCCTTCCAGCTGATCACAGATAAGCTAATTTTAGCAGCATTATCATAGCCTGATGAGGTCTCCAAAATAGAAAAGGGGAGAAAAATCAATGAGAATACACCTCAAAAATGAAACAGCAGAGATACAGCAAATGAGCTTTGTTTGAAGTGCTAAGTGTATATTAATGAGCCATATGCATTCTATGCATTTAATTTAAAAACATTTTTAATAGCATGCAACTTCAGGTTAACCTAAAATAAGAGAGAGGACAGCTCAGAGGAAGACAGGTTTACTTCATCAGGATGATTTTATGTTTGGGGCTTTTTTTCCCAGAAAGGAGTTAACTATCAAGGGTACTTTTGGCCCCTTCTGAACCTGTTAGGTTGGTGGGTTTTTTGCCTTGTATTTGATGCCAAAGGGGGAGGCGGGGAAAGGGGGAGAAGGGGGTGAAGGAGAGGGAGGCTGGGTGGAATCACTGCACATTATACTAGCAGCAATTTTGCTCAAATTTACTGAGCCATGGGTCTACCTGATGTGATAGTTCCTTAATGGTCAATGTTTGTTGGTTTTAACTTGCATGATTTCTTTCACTGTTACTAATACACACTGTATTAATTTTCACTGTGTTAAAATTAGAGAAACCACAGAACAGGAGAGCTGTCATCATGTTTTACTCATCTTTCCACCATTTCAAGTTCCTAAGTAGGAGCTGAGAAAATATGAGGAAGAAAGCTCAGAAGGATGTAATTTCTGAAATTATTTTAGAGCCAAAGCTAAAGGAAGAGAGAATTTGACATCTACAGAGATGGAGGCACTGCTATAATTTGAACAGAAGCACATGAAAAGTGCATAAGTTTCTTTAAAATTTCACATTCTTTCTCTTTTACAGAGAAGAAAGCGAGAGGTGGAATTGTATCTTATTGCAACCCCTCACTCAGAGGTGCCAGTGGCATTATAACTGTCATTATCATGTTGCCTGTAAGAAGTTTTCCCAGAAGGTGAAGAAGAACGAGTCATATATTGAGCAATCAGCTCCCTGTTGAGTCATAGCCATGGTGTTAAGGACTGCTGGCAAACATTTGTAGATATTTTTGGATTGTTATTTAGGCTTCCTTTTGTCTGTATGTGCTGGAAATGTGCTTGTGCTGTTCTCTGTGCCTGGAGCATGAGTAAATAATCCTGGTTTAGTGCTGTTAACTATGTGGTTTATTATGAGATGTTCATGAGCTCTACATATTCTTTCTTACTTCAAGGCTGATCCTGCACATCCTCCTCAGTGAAGAGATCCTTACTAATATGAGGAATGCAAAGAATAAAATCGTGTTTTCCCTTATAATGGATTAATTATGGTTTTTCCTGGTTACATCTGATGCAAATGCAAATATCCATTTATAAATTTATGGTCTAGTTGTTGGGTGGGTTGGATTGTTTGATGGGTTGGACGCGATGATCTTGAAGGTCTCTTCCAACCTGGTGTATTGTATTGTATTGTATTGTATTATTATTGTAAATTGAATGATTTTTCAGGGTTACATACAAGGCATTCAATATTTTTTAACAAAGACATGACAGTTATTGCACTGGTGGACTCTGGCCCTGGAAAATCTCAACCACAATAGCCAGCTTAATTGTTTTGCAGGCATGGGTCTACATGCTGTCTGCATTTTAAATGGATGGTGTGTTCCTCGTGCCACTGTCATTTACATTAGGAAGCCTGTTATCCCTCAATAATCAAGTTTGACACCACTCTGGATGAACACCTGTATTCTATTTAGAACAGTACTTCATTTTCACAAAGCATTAGCAGAGTCATGGATCTCTGAGCATTCACTTGAAGGTCCTCATTGCTGTAGATCTGTTTATTAAAAGGAAGAAGCCAGATTCGTGGAAGCTGTGTCCTTTATGCAACTCCCAATCACAACCTTGAGACTTCTGGCAAAGCTAAGGTTCTCAGATTAAGGAGGAATCTTCTAGAATAGGTCCTTCTTTTGAGCATATTAAAAAAAAAAAAAAAAAAGTGCTTTTTTGACCTACTTCTGTCTAAAACAAGGATTCACTGGATGTGCCATTTTACTTCAATAATTATGCATTGTTAATGGAATTAAGAGGGCTCTGTACACTAGGCAAAATATTCAACAGTCAATGCTTTTATTTTAGAGGCAACTAGAAAAGTGATGGACTTTAATGTAGCCTCTCAATCACTTCATTGTGTCAAAAATAAATAGAAAAAATAACATAAAAATGAAAAAAAAAAAAAGTGACACCAGACTTGGGCCTTTTAAATTGCTTTGCAAATACAAAAGAGATACAAGTGGCTTATGTAAGCACAAGCACACAAGTTCTTCTTTAAAAGGCTCCAGTACAACCATAGAACTGGGTTCACCATTTAATTTTAATGACTCTCCTTTTAATGAATATGTATACAGTGTATTAGTGATGGAGAGGAAGGCAATACTATAGTTGTTCTATTCTTCCTGGGCATGCAGTTTATTCTGGACAGCCTCAACAATGGCTAATCTTATCTCTAATAAAGTAAAAGAAAGAAAGATGTTAACAAAGTTCTCTAAATAATATGCAGGGAAAAAAAACACCAACAAATAAAACATTAATACTTTTCAACACTTACTATTAAAGATGTAGATCCTGCACAAGGGTCATTAGGACATATTTGTTATTTTCTGTGATGTACTTTTTGAAACATATCACTCTCCCCTGGACCAATCATATCTAGCTCAGGCTGCAGCTCATATGGTTAAGCAATTCAATATATGCTGTAAAACATTGCACAGCATCCATGTGTCAGCTTCCCTGCACCTTGTACACAGAGGTCCCTACTCACTTCGCACTGAAGTTACATCCTCATGTTAACTGACAAGTGAGACAGCCAGGAGATTTAAACTCTGGGGTTTGCTTTCCCATAAGACATTTAAGACACCTCTGCTCTGTGCAGCAAACCTCAGAATTCAGTCACATCTGAAAACAAGAAAAATCAGTCTCAGTGCTTTGAGCAGCAGAACACAGGTGCCTTGCATCCTCCTCAAAGTTCTTCTTACCTGGCCAGAAAAACAGGGTTAAAAAATAATAATAATTTACTTCAACCCTAAATCCTGCATGATTTTGCTATCAGAAATAAGAAAAAGGTTTCCCAACTGTTTTATACTTCAGTATTTTGTTTCTGTAATTGTTTTTGCTTTGACAAGCTGTTAGATTGCTGAAAAGCAAGGTCCTGTGGTGCAGCTCAGTGAACATCCCCATTAGCCTGCCTGCAGTTATTTTTGGGGCTTGCAGTCTTTTGGACTGAGAAGACCTGTGATTACCAACAGGGACATACATTCATTTTTGCTTTTACCATCTAGATAGAGTTTAGTGACATTAAGTTTGACAGCTCCACATGTTTTCACGTTATTACTGCATAGCTTGGCAGTGCCACTATAGTTTAAGGTCTGTTGGTATTACCATTATAAACAGCACTTTTCAGGGGGCTATACAACTTTGCTATTTGAAATTGCAGAAGCCTAAAGCTCAGAATATAAATTGTCACTCTTCTCCTCTTCTAAATAAAGCCAGCTCCCAACGAAAATGACAGGTTTTGTTCCAGTTTGACAATACATCTGTCTCCAAAATGTTTTCTAGGTGATTTCAGACACTGATTTGCACTCTCCATGGTAGACAAAAATATCCCTGTAGATGCCATGTCTTCCTCTGACCTGCATCACTCAGAATCTCAGACAGGTCTGCGCAAACACTGCAACTTCTGATTTGGGTCAAATATACTTTCCTGGAAGTCTATTTTTGTGCACCTTGACAACACATAGAAGAAATTATTTCCTTTATGTTTCCCAAAAGAACCCAAAACCAAAACACAAACCAACATCACAAAAACCAAACCAAACAACCACCAACGCAACAAAACAACCAAAAAACCAACCAACAAACAAACCAACCAGCCCACAAAAATCCCTGAGCTCTGCATTATGGGGTCATTTTGAAGTATTATTTCTCCATTCTTTTCTCTAGAAGACTTTAAATACTTCTTTTCTCTTTTAGAATAGCTATAGCCATTGTCCCTATGTGGTGTTCTGGACAGGTGTTTCATAATATTTAGGACTTAAGAGACACTGACTGAGGTCCTCTAATGGCTAAAAGGTCCGTGTCCTAAGTAGGAAAATCTAAGTAAACAACAACAAAAAAATACTAAACAAAACCCCTGCTCTAAGTAGTTATCACTTCCTGTGGTTTCTTAAAATCTTTCGAAATCTCTAACAAAGAATCTTAAAATGACACATCACCAGTAGCATAGTGCTTGTGAGTGCATGTGTGGCCAAAAAGAAAGTGTAATGCAACTGCAGACTGGGGGTCAAATACATCAAATGTGGGAACTGCAGAATTATGGGCAAGTGAAATGTTGTTTGGCAGACTGCTGCAAAAGCCATGCAAAATAACCACATTAAATGCCTCAGACAAGTATCCAATCAAAACAGTTACTGTTTCTGAGGGCCTTTTCAGGTAGGCATGGCACTACCGGCAGTCATTTAATCCCTCCAAAAAACAACTTCAGCCTTTTAAACCTGCACTTTTATGCAACTCATTCAAATAGTCTCGACTCTGCACAGAGGGATGCTGTCATGATCCAGTATCCTGAACCAGCCTTGGGCAGCTGGGGAGGGAATTCAAAAATTCCCTGAGAGTAAATTAAAGCAAACCAACACCAAACAGCTGATGAATTAGGCTTTTAAAGCACACTCTTTTTGTTTTTGTTTTTGTTTCTTTTCCTCTTCAAAATTTTTCCAGCTTAAGTGTTACTGACCTCAAACACAACAATACAGTTAAGGGGTATCCTGTGCTTGGAAGCATTTGGCCTTCTTAGGAATTGATGCTTTTCAGTGAGAAGCTTCTGAATAAAGCAGCAGAGAAAATTGCATGGAGTCTGGTATTGATAGTATAACTGCTATGTAATTAGCTCTCTATCCTTTTATTTGCAGAAAGAAGAGACAGGGCACTGAACCTGTCATACAGAAATTACTTAGTATCAAAACATCAGTAACTTAATTCAATTTAAAGCATTGTTACTTGACTCTCTCTGATACACTCCACTATGTAATGCTACTCCTAATTTTGTAACTTTGTTTTGAAATATCTGTGAAGGGTGCTCTGGGACTGAAATCAAGATGCTGGCATAGTGCATATTGCACTTTTCCCTTTCCTATTTGCATAACAAGAAAATAAAATGTAATTTAAGCAGGCAAGCAGGAAATGAAAACTTATGTTTCTGCTTATAATGAAAATATAGGTTATCTCCACTTCTGTTCATAACTTGAAGAAGAAATTCCAGTGAAAACACTTCATTTTAGAGAAAGAAGAAAAGTCTAATGTCCTCATTCTTTACTTTCCTTCCTTCAAGTTTGATTTACATTAAAAACCAGGCGCCTATTTAGATGGTTTTGGTGTCTGTACTGAATTTATAACATAACAGAATAATTTTACTTGGAATTTGAGCATGCCATCCATGACCTCACACTGAACAAATACTGAATTTTCATAAATGCTTTTACTTTGGAAAATGCTGACCTGGCAGTGACTATGAGTGCATTCATTTCCCAGGCTGAGGTCAAAATTCCAGAAGTCAGAGACCTTCTCCCTCGAAACAACACTGAACCATCCATGGCCCTGGGAGAAAGTCTTCACCTCCATACTATGTGTTTATGATCTCTTTGCTCCGAATCAGGGAATGCCTTCTGATAAATTAGTTCTGTGATCTCCCAAACTGCTTTTCACAAACTGCAGAGATGATACTGATGAAAAAAGATTTTCTAATGACAAGTTTCAAGGATCCTAGCAAAAGATAAATCAAACTAAATTTTGTGGCCTCCTTGGATGCAAAGAAGCAGGTGTAACAGCTCTTGTTTCGAGTCCAGACTCAAGGAGATATGTGACAGAAATTATACCACATTATTTCAGTGACATGAACTTAAACATGACAGTTTGAGTCCTCAAGTTATTAATTCTCATCAGCCACCTGCCTTATTTGTGTGTTTAGACATCCCACATACAGAAGTGGTTATGGAAACAGCCACTCAAGTAAGGGCAGTTATCCTCAAACAGCGCAGCCACATACCTTGCTCACACAGCCTTGCTTCACAAGGCTTAACCCGATAGAGAAAGAAACTCTAAGAGTTTCAAGATTATAACTTGTGTTTAGCAACAGGACTCATGAAAACTGGCACACTGATGAAGTTTTCCTATTGTTTTGTTGATTGAGATTGACTGCATTGGTTTTATATCTGTAAAACAGGCTTCTCTCCGGGAGATATCATCTACTGCACAGCACTCCTCTTCAAAAGTCTCGGGCAACTCCCATGCACAAGCAGATTTTACAAACAGATACCTGCAACTCAAATTTTCCTGCAGAAGGCACTGCCAGTTTCTCATATTGGTCCTCTGATGATTTCTCCTTGCATTCACCCTCTCAGCAAAGACAGCAGCTAGGCAATAATGTGATGTGAGCTGGAAGACCAAAACTAGTCCTGTTGTGCTTCCCCTGGAAGGCACTTCTCTTTAACTCACTGGCTCACATTTTGGAAAAGGACAGAACTGAATTAATAAATTGTCCCCAGGTCTGCCTTCTTCTCTTTTCTGAAAATGAAAAAGCAGTGCCAGGACAGACAACTTCAAATGAAAAGGAAAAAAAGGCTGCAAAATGTAAACACATCCTAATATTTTCCTGCTGCTTCTCCTCTCTCAAAAATACTAAAAAAATCAATCAACATTACACTCCCAGCACACTGCAAACATCAATCAATGCTAAGACATATTGGTTTTGTTATGAAACATGTTATTTTGATATAAAATACAGAAATCCTGTTAATTTTGAAATTATATTTTTTTAATGATGGTTTCCTCTACATTATCTGTTGTCATTTCTAGCCCTTATGTAAGCCATTTTGCTGCAGCTTCTGGAGGCCAGGGAGTCTGTGTAGCTCATAGGCTAACAGAAGACACTGAAAGAGAGCGGAGAAGAAAAATCTGTGCAGACAGAATTGGCTTCCTTCTCCTACAGAAAGCAGAGAGCATAGAGAGGGTTCCACCAAGAAAATTTCCATGAAAGGTAGTTTGGCTCTTTGCTCCTGTCTAGGCTCTACATAAGCAATAAGCTCTACCTTCTTACGCTTTTATGCCAAGTGGCATCAGCCTGAGTCTAGAGAGCTAGAGTTTTGGAATCCTCTACAGCTGCTGACAACTCAGCAAGTGAAACTGGATTGCTTCCAGCCATGGTGATACCCATCTGCAGCACAGCACACACCTGGACCTGGTCCTGGAAACGTTAACTGCTGCCTGTACACAGAACCATTTGTGTGAAAACACATCTCAGAGAGAGAGTGCACCTGCCAGAATGGAGTTAAAGCAGAGAAGTGTGTGGATTGACACAATCAGTTTCAGTTTTCTCTAACTATGAGAGGTTTGAATACTGTAATAAAATCAATAAGCTCCCAACAAAACAAAGCAACATACCCAAAACAAGAAGAAAAACAGCAAATGCAGAGCAGGTCTGTAAGTTCACTCTTTGCTGCTGTGCCACTCATTATCAACTCTCAGGCACTGGTAATAGTTCTGCAGTAAATGAAAGAACTCAGTTTTCTTAGTGACAGAGCAATAAATGGTTTGAAAGCTTCATTTAGATTTTAGGAACTTTTTGACCTTGCCTCTAATTCCTTCCTACAGGAATTTTCCAGAACTGCCTTCTGTACCTCCCAATCTCACACTCTTCGCATCCTGTAGTACATCTTCCTCTTTACTCAGTATAAGCTATTCCTAAACCTCAACATGGTTACTGTATCTCTACTCTTTCCCAGTCACCAGATTCTTCTCTGGCTTACCAAGGTAATGGTGAGTCATCCAGCAATTCAGTCTCCGACACAAGCAATCTACCACACCCCTCACACCTCCATCATGTCTAAGATCTCTTCTACAACACCACATGCTTGTGATGTTCTCATAGACTATCTCAAACACAGCAGCATTCTCTTCCCTGAGAAACACAATCTGACCTGATTAATGTAGGATTTGAAAGAGAGGCCCTTAGAACTTATGTTTACCACCAACTGACTAATTGCCCTAAATATCCTTGTCATCTTCATCATTATCGTTCATTTAACCTCCTGCCTTCCCCTAAAATACAATGCTGCTTCACCCTACAGCTTCTCAGGCTGTCTCTCCAACTAGACTGAAATGTCACACAGACTGTCTCTAATGGCTGGTCTGGAGCCAGGCACCACCTTTGAAACATGAGGGGCATCTGAGCTTCAGGGCTGTAACTATGACCTCTAAAGGCAATTTGAAAGAAACTAAGAGCAATTAAGAGTTGAAGGTATGAAGGACAAAGGAAAAATTTTATGTAAAAGGCTCCAGACTTGTGGCATTTAGGTCTTAAAATTAGCAAGCACACCCAGGAGCTTTGGACAAACATTATTTTCAGGTATTACAAATGACAGATAATGCTGTGCTGGGTGTTTGCACTAGGTTTAGTGGATAGTTTGACAAGTTTATTGCTTTTGTGCTTTAAGAAACTAAGGTACTGTGGTACTTCACATTCAAGATGCTCCATCATAAACCAAAGTAACTAAAACTGCAAAGCAAGTGAAGAAAAAAGAAGCCAAAGCTAAGCTTGAAGATATTACAAATGGAAACTGTTATAGTTACCAATTAACATTTAGATTGCCTGTACAAAGGTATGCCATAAATTTCCACATGTCAGGTGCAATAATTTCTTTTAGTATCTCATTGAGTCACTGCCAAAAGACTGTCTCTCTCCTATGGACCACTTCAAGGAACATTAGTGCACACTTTGGATTCTAGAAAGTATTGGTGCATATGAATGACATCAGCCGACATATTTCTCTTTGTACTCCAAATAACGCACAGTTAGATTCTTCCCACAGAAATTCGCCAAGAAGCAGCAGAGGAAGCTACAATTCTTCTGAGCTTTATTCAAAGGAAAAGGTACTAACTGCACTGAGTAAATGCACTGTTGTTAGCAGAAAGAGGCAATTCCCTGAATTTCTTTGGCCAAGTTCTGCATAATACATTCATAAATTCATCTGCAGCCTGCACTGAAGATAGAATTTGGCTATGCCTGTACACAGCTCATTAGACCTGTAAGTGAATATCTGAGAAGGTTTCTTTCCCCCACTGTTCTGTGTCCCTATTAGTTTTTTGGCACTGTAACGAAGGTGCTATTCTGAGCAATTTCTAGTTACAACTTCAAAATAATTGGGCATTCACATCGTGGAGTTTTTTTTGGTGGACTTTTTTTCATAAAATCTCACACTGTGGTTTAAAAGATAAATATTTTGCAAACAGGTTATCCTATCAGCAACAAGAACATAAAATTTTACCTCTTGGTTTTGCACTCTTTTGCCTTTGATGCATATATACAGACAATTTTATTAGTAAACATTTTGACACTCAGTCCTCAAGAATCAAGCCCATTGTTATTCAGTCTGGCCAACACTACCTGAAGTAACAATCTTCTCTTCCCCTGAACATAAAAACATCAGACTCCCCAGCTCATTCTTTCTGTTTGCACTGAGCATTTACAATATGACAATATTCCTGATGATTTCTGTGGTCTTTGGAACAGGACAGGTACATTACTCGTAAGTGTACAGGTATGTAGGTATACAATGGCGAGAATACACAACAATTCAAAAGGGTCAAATTGTGAAGTTAGCCCAGATCACTCTGTCTTGGCGAGACTGGAGTCCAGAAACACTGTGTAACTTGTAAGTAGCTAAAAGAGTCTGTGTTATTCTTGAACAGTAAGTCTTCCAGAACTGTTACTTGATTTAAGAAGTAAATGTAATGGACAGCATCAGCAAGAGAAAGTTACACCAGGAGAGGGTATAGTTAAGCTCTCGGTTTTGGTGTTTGGGTTGTGGGTGCTTTGGTTTTTTGTTTTGGGTTGGTTTTGTGTGTGTTATTTGTTTTGTGTTTTTTAATTTGTTTGGGTTTGTGGTTTTGCTTTTATTAAAACCATTCAGATATAAGGAGATTGATTTGACTGCCAGTCTCCTCAGTTTGTTACGAAAGAGGTACTTAGAACACCTCTCTATATGCTCCACAATGAAATACACTGTGGCAATCAGCTTTAAAGGCTCTGTGAGGAGCCAAGACTATGAAAACCAAAGTCCAAAAGATTTAGAAATAAAAACCAATAGAGGCGACTGCCAATAATCATTCCAGTTAACAGAACTATTCAATTACACTTTCTAAAACCTTGGGAAAGTTGGGCATTTCCTTGGAGAATTCATTGAACGTTCTAATTTTCCACTTAAGAATCTCTTGCCTAAAAGATCTCAACCAAAGCTCAGCTGCTTCCATATCAATGACTGGCTTAAAATCAAGAGTGACATAAGTTATCAGCTACATCTGCATAACTAATTTCTGACACTAGTCAGCCTCATTAACTTCATCAGTTTCACTGGAGTTGGTCTCACTGATGTAAGCAAGATTAAAATCTGACCAAAAAGAAAAAGAAAAAAAAGCTAGCTTTTGTTCCAGTTCAGAGCTTTGCTTTCTAAACCATTTGTTCTGTTTTTGGCAATAATTACAGTAGGTTTTACGGCAGATAGTTATTGTAACTAATTTGTACTTACATGAATAATTATGAATGAGAAGAATGCATGCTTACGGTACTCTTACATCTGGAGAAGACCAGAAGCACAACAGCAGCTGTCTGCATGCTGTCATGAATTTGTGGCTATTTATTCACTGAACAGTTACTCTTTCCTCTCCTGATAGATGGTCTAATAGAACCTCACATATTTCCTATCAACTTGCGTCACTGCTTTAGTGAATTATTGAACAGGCAAATCACATTCACTTGACAAAGATAGTAAACATAATAACTACTCAATACATATGAATATCTTGCCATTAATCAACATAAGCTAACTATTAGCTTGCTCAAAAAAAGCCTGCTTTCTTTTCATTCCTCTGTAAGTTCACACATAATCAATTACCACTTCATACCTGCCTGAAATAACTGGGACAGCGTGATTGCTTTAGGTTTCCCTATTCCCTGTCCATGTCTGTTTGCCCCACTCCTACTGCAAGGAAATCTCAATACCTTGGCACTGTTAAGACAGTATTTGATAGTCTCAATTTAAAAATCCAAGATTATAAACGTTCTATAACAAAAGTTTCTCAACTTGTATGAAACAGAAGCTGGGCCCAGAGATGCTGTAGACCCCCAGCCAATGTTAAGCAAACCAACAAAACTAAAGCCTTGAAAAGCTAGAATGAATAAGCATTTAACTTTATCATTTCTCCTGCAATTAAGTATTTGCAAGAAATTGTTTCATCCTAACTCTGGATTAAGTGCCAGAATTCAGAGCGCAATAGACAAGGTTTTTAATTATTTCAGAATTACTGTCCAAGCTTGCCAGATAGGGTGCAATAAAACAGTTTCTCTGGAAGGTCTGAGGTTAATACTATTGTGTACTTATTGCAGCATTAGAAAAGAGTATGTACTTATTTAAGAACAGCTTCAACCTGTATCATCCTGTCTGCATGGCAGAATCCTTTACAAATATACCTGTCTATGCAGAAACTCTAAAATGGTATTGAATTAATTTTCTCTTCTCTGCATTAAGTCATTACCTGTGTATTTCAACCTACTTGTATTATCTTCTGCTTCATTAGCATGTCACAACAATTTCAGAAGCAAAATTCTTATCACAGTGTGCAATGGCAGAAGAATCCGTATAAGGATATTTTGAGTTACAATAAACAAAGGCACTGAAGCAAACTGAACACCCAAAACAGAGCAGCTATCGGTGCTGTTGCCAGATGCTGAGGAAGCCATTGCAGAGTAGCATTTTCCACACCAGCAGGCCATAGCAGCACTCAGCCAGTTGCTCATTTTACTCTCATCACTGCCCCAGGGTTTTCTTATCCATGAAACAAGTTTCCTTGCCCTGAGGCAGCTCAAGTAACAGACATGCCAATTCCCCTTCTTACAAGAGGATTCATACATCACAAGCAAAACAATACAACCATTATTACTGCAAAGGCCTGCGCAACTGGAAAGATCCCATCCTAACATTATCCATCCTTTCCCCAGCTTCACCAGATTCTCGATTAAATGCTGTTCAGAGCCCATGCCCCAGGGCCATAATTTCCTGTCCTATTGACTCCTGACATGGTAGAGTAGAGCTGAAGCTGGCTGCTGCTCTGTGAATTCTCCCACACCTCATGCGCCCGAAGGAGCTAAATGTTTCTACTTACAATTGGATTTCATTCATCCATAAGCTGTTTTTTTTTGGTTGGTTTTTGATAGGAAGTTAAAACATCAGAATGGGGTGCCATAATTTTAGGAAAGATCTGACTGATCTGATCTAAATTTTCTCACTCATAATTCAGCATTACGGGAAATTCCATCTACTTGACTCTCCAAAGCTGTGAAAGACCCATTCCCATCCAGCACCATTAACCAGCCTTCCTTTACCACTCAAACTTTACAGATCAGCTACAGAAGAGATCTGGTTCTCTTCCAGTCACCACTAACCTCCCATTTTCTTCAAGATAAAAGCTGAGGGCACATTTTAAGGTACTGATTAAGGTTTTGCACTTGTCCTGAGCAAGAAGTATTTGAACTAACAACTATTTCAACTGGACTTGGTAGAACCCGATATGAGACGTTCTTCGCGGCGTGAACAAATGGCGGTAAAAGCAATGACACAGAATGAAAGTAACACCTCATCTAGGGCAGGGCAAATGCAAAAGAGAGATTCTTGGTAATTTTATATATTCTTGCTGCACTTGTACAAGAGAATTGCACCAGAATAAATATTTACTGGTCCTACTAAAAACAAAGAGCACCCTAAATGAAGGGGGGACTGTTGTGAAATACCACATGGATGGTAAAACAAACATCTTCAACTACCAGTTTTCAAGAACTTTTTATTCCACCTTATCAAAACCCTCTACAGATGAGATTTGAAATTTGAATCCAAGTTGCCAAATTTAATTACTAAATAAATCTTGGACTAAATCTTCTGAGCTGATTTTAATAATTGAAGAATTTCCTCTTACAAATCCTTCCAAAGGAGAAAACCTCATATCGTTTAATTTATCTGTGTGACTTTCTGAGCTCTGTAACATAGAAGTACAAATTATAACTGTAAAACATTACTGTAACTCTGGAACATCTTAGGTTTATTTATTATTCATATTTCTCTGACATTCTTTGTTGCCTGTCTTACCGCACAGTGGTCCTGCTGTGGTCATACAGCCCCAAATGGGCTTGACAGTTTTCAGAAGGGTCAGGCTTGAAATATATCTCCAGATTTTACCATTTCCATCTTTAAAGTTCAAAGTTTGATTTCGGTGCAGAACTTAATTTGAGTTAACACCTCATTAACAGTATGTGAAATTTTAAGGAAGCTGAAATTCTAAAAACCGCAGACAAACCAAAACTAAATCACCAGAGGACATTTTGCTACATGACCAAAATATTGCTACTAGACTAGTTTTATCCTAATTAAGCCAAAGTTTTGGATTAGTCTTATTCCAAGGCATGTAAGCAGAAAATTATCTAGGTATGCAAAAAGATAAGGTACACTAAACTAAGACAATTGCTTCCATTTTCTGAAAAATAGATTTCCCAAAAATATGCTTACACACGAACAGTCTGCTGCTACTGTCAACTGTCTTACTGCTTTTCTGATAAAAATATATCCTGCTTTACTTCAAATCTGTAAAAGTCAGTGAATGATAGTTAATTGCTCAGTCATGTAGTGTGTACAGCTGGAGACCAAATAATGTCTGTTCCAGTTTCCCAGGCTTGTTTTAAATATGTTCTCATGGGTCCTTCTGTAATTCCCTCCACTCGATCCCTTAGCCAGACATCTCTCTCCATCTCCTGAATCAATTTGTTCTATTTTTGTTACCATTTTAGATTTAAAGTAATGATGAGACTTTTGTCCTTGATCTCCAGACAGCTGGAAATCTGGGTCTGGATTCTTTCATCTGTTTCATGCATGCTAGAGTGCCGGTGTTGAGCTCTATTGCTTTCTGATGGGGTCCGTAAAAAGACTAAGTTCCTGTACCTACATATGGAGGCTGCTTTTTTATATTTGAATGTTTTCAACATACAAGAATTCTCAATATTTATGATGCACAAATGTCTCTTTCGAAATCAACAGCAGTAATAGCTCCTTATTTTAATAGAAACATTGCCACAGATATGTCAAATATTTCCAAGTGCTTATAGATTACTGGGTACAGTGTATTTTTATTCATTTATGTTTGCTAATCTCAGGACTTGATGAAAGCATGTACTTGCTAGGAATTTAAAGCAGATGCCCAGAAAGTTATTTCTAAGTGCCCTTTTAAATGCTATATTCTAGAAACCTAAAAGGCTAATATTCTAAATAATTTTTCCTCAGGTACTTTTGAGAAACCCCACTATTAAAAAACATTCCTTACTATGTAAATATTCTTATTCAGAGTAAGACTTGAGAATTCATATGCTTCAGGCTCTCTGACAACAAAATTTCCATTTCAATAAAAACACCCCCACCCAAACCACAAAGCCAGCTAAGAGGAAAAAAATTTACATTTTTTACCCCCTCCATGGCAATGCAAATCTCTAGATAGGACATCAGTGCTTGCAGTTGAAAAACCATTTTTAAAGCTCATGTTTTCTTTGCAAAAACTGAAATGTTACTACAGTCAGATGTCTGCAGTGTGGAACAATGAAGGTTAACTGCGAGATCTTTTATTTGTGTCTTACAACTGTTGCCTAGATTATGTATTGAATAAAAGATTACCTAGAAATTCTATTAGCAGTTTTGAGGTATCAGTCCAAAATGAGAAAGGACACTGCTTGAATTTGGACATGACAAACATGAACTAGCAGTACCACATGTTGGCTAAGATACAGACACAATCTACATTTCAAAATGAACCAGTTTTCACCAAATCCTTCTCCCCTGAGATGTAGCACAGCACCACTACGGCAGTATGAAGCACATATGGGGCTGCTTCCAGCTTCACACATTGCAAGTGGGTTATCTGCGTATGAAATTTATCCTTGTAACATGACAAGCCAGAAGAGGCAAACTTGCCTCTAAGTAAGAATCTTAAAATAACTCCAGCAGGAAGGGACATCTAAGGGCCACTTGAAGGAGGGCTAGCTTTGAAACTGGATCAAACAGAACTCTTGTCCAGTCTCCCTGTAATGTGGGAGGCTGCACACCTCCCACGGCCTTCACCCTAGTGTTTGACTATCCTCAGTGTGAAGAACCTTTTCCTTTACATCTAACTTAAATTGCCCTTGCTGAAACTTGTCTTATATCCTGTCCTTTTGCTACACATCTGATGAATTGCTCCACATTCTCTCTAGCCTCTCACTCCCCTTTCCTCAAATGACAGATTCCCTTCAAATGATACATTCCTAATTAAAAAGTTATTTGCTTTTTATAGATAATTGATTAAAAGCCTAATTAAGGAAATCCTTGACAGACTGCAACAGTTACTTGAGGCAATGATACTCACACACAAACCCCAAACCAAAAAAAACACGCATCCACAAAAGAAGACTCCCAGAGTAAGGCACAATAGATTAAAACACATTGTAACATGACTGCTGTAGCTAGTAACGACTCAGTCTATACTTGTAGCAGATGCTCTTAAAACCCACCAAAGCTAACAAAAGCCACAGAGCAAGAAAGAAGTAAAATATATTGTAATCTAGTGCGCTAGCTGCTCACTAAAAATTTGCACCATTAAACAGGAAAAGTGCAACAGAGCAAGTAAAGTTAATTCCTTGTGAGATCATGTCTCACTGTTGCCTTTCAATTGATGATAAGATTGGTGCTTTCTGAAAAACTGCATTCCAGAACTATTCAGACACGGTGCAAACACACACATACACAGTAGTCATTGATTTATTACTATTTAAGTTATTACAAAGCAAAATCTTTTAAGAATATAAGACAAAGAACAAAGCCTAGGTAAAAACAGTGCATAATTTAGTTACAATATTTTCCTAGCAATAATTTATCTGAAGCTAAAATTACTCACATGAAGGGAACTCACTCCTTTCTTTCCAAGGGGAGATTTGTCAGCCAGCAACTTTCAGCTGAAGATCTTTGACTCAAAGAGGCTAATAGACTAAATTATTTTCAACTGAACTACAACCTAATTCCAAAGGAATTTTGCTCATGTAGCATTTTCTAGCAGTTTATGCAAGCACAAGCCAGATGAGAACAAACAAGGCATGAGCTGCCTATGATTTAAGGCTCCTAATTAAGCATACATACCACAAAAAACAGTGTCACTTCACTAAACATGTTAACATGCAAATTCTTCTTCTCTCAAGCCAGCATTACAGACAACAGAATTTGCAAACTTAGCAGAAGAATCAAAACTCTGGTTTTAACTTTATAATTCGTTAATCCAGTTTGTTTCCTTCAACGATTGTATAGTAACAGCAGGTAAATGCTAGAACCAGTCTACTCGATTGCTTTTGGCACTGTACAAATAAAAATGAATGGCAAAAAGGTTTTGTGCTCATTAAGAATTAAACTCTTATTTCCACAATCTTTCCTACACTATAGACCTAATCAGACATCAGGTGTACTTTTCAGCCAAATTCCTCCCCATGCTTACATAACAAGACCTACCTCTGAACTGAACATGCAAGATACTTCAAAAATATTTTTTCCAGCTCTCTAAGTCCATACTCTACTGTTTAACAGAAATTATTTTCAAAATACCAACAGCAGTCCTTCTAGAAGAAATCGAGCAAATAGGCATTTTCACACTTAGTGGAAACGTAATAATTTAGACTAGCACGTGGAAAACATTGAGTCTTCTGGAAATCAAGTCTGTACATTCTGCTCTGCATCCAGACAAACAGAAACTAGAGCATTTATTTAAAATGGATCCCTAAACAGACTGCTCCGACCTCAAAGACTATATCTGAACTGGCAGGAAACACCATGTAGGATTGTATTATTCTTTTGGCTGGGGTGATAGGAACAGCTACAGGGGACAAAGGCAGGGAAGCAGGTAGCAGTGCTCAGCAATAACTAGCTCTTATGCATCCCACAGTAGTATGTAGACCTTATAACCTTCAGCCTGAGCCATTCCCTCTTTCCCAGAGCAACAATACAAACTAATTCAGCACCAGGAAGTAACTGATGATGCCACTGGAGGGGTCATATCCATCAAGTTGAAAAACCTGCATGGAAAGATTTATATGAGGTTTTGCAATACAACTGCTCACAACAGGAAGGGAGCAGCAGAGATATGACCCCATGTGTATCAGTACTGAGCAACAGCAGATGAGTCCTACAGAAATAGAGGGCAATCAGAAATCATGCTTAACTTCTCTAACATTTTAACATTTAGATTATTCTTTCTTCAAAAAGGGGAAAAAGACCTGCCGAAAAACTCCATGACATGCAACCACACTGCAGTATTAAAAATTCCACTGGTTATACAAAGAAATCCAAATGGCATGGTTAGGATGACAGCATAATTATTCCAACCCCAAAACTTATGCTCATCACACAGAGTTCTACTGGGATGACAAATCAGTAATACGGTAAGCATTTTGGGTCTCATTTATCAGCCTGAACCTCTGTCTAAACCCTTAAGTCTTGTGGTCCCTCATGGCTGTGAAGAGTGTTTCCTCTAGGTCATCAGAAAAACTAAGCACTTGCTGGCTGCACACACCTGCTTCTGCTTATCTTTCTCTCCTGGGCTGCAGGAATTCTTTAAGTGGTGGCATGAGGACTGAGCTATTACAGCCACAGCTGAGAACAGAAGAACGGCACAACAGGTTTACACTGTGGCCAGGTCTACCTTCTTTTTTTCTTTCTTCTTTTTTTAAATTTAATTTCCAGTAGTGAGAAGCATAGATTCACAGAATTGTTAGGGTCAGAAGGGACCTCAAGGATCATCTAGTTCCAACCCCCTGCCATGGGCAGGGACACCTCACATTAGATCAGGTTGCTCAGAGCCACATCCAGCCTGATAGCAGCCAGATAGCTGGATGAACATATTGTACGATATCTTGTACAAACATCACACGTACTTGTGACAGGCTCCTTCTGAACTGCTGACTTTAAACTGCTCTGAGATACTGCAGTGAAGTAATGTCAGCCCTTTACAGGGTAAAAGAGGAAAAAAAGGAAGATGTGTAAATTATGGACAGGAAAACAATAAAAGCCAGTGACTACTGATTTCTTACCATGTTCATATCTGATTTAGAACAGAATATTTGAACCATTTCAGAGAAAGGAGGAGGATATTCCCTCCACTCAGGCAGCATAATTTATTAAAGATTAACTATTAGCAATCCAGAAAGTGTGGTCAGGACAGATAAGTTAGTAACAGATGCATTTCTAGCAGTTAGAGTGAAGATCACATATCCAGAGAGACCTGGTTCCACCTTGAGAAAAATATAGAAACTGGAGAATAAGCTCACAGTTTATCACTTACCACCATGCTAAGAAAACCCAGGCACCTATCCTCACATGATAGGGATGCAATGGGTGCTCAAAAAAAGCCTGGGGAAGTGAATACCAACTTCTACCAGCTGGCAGAAACTCAAGACTTCATGACCTGTACTTTGTAAGTTATTGCTGAAGAGCTCCCAGATGAGCTAGATTAATAAAGCTGTAGCCTAATTAAACCACATCCTTCACATCTCATCCTCCCATGTGTCTGGGAAGATCAATGCAAACCAAGGCAACCCAAGTGGGAATCATTAAGTGCATCTGTGAGCCATGCCAGATCAACAAACAATTAGATACACAATGTGCCAATCAGTAAAACAAACCATCCCTGTGGTTATTATCCTATCAGCTTAGCTTTCCACAGGTGCACTTCCAATTAATTATAAAACATTGATACACAAACAGTGGCATCGCTAACCATCTACTTAAAAACTATTAACAGTGTCAATAGTCTAATTTCTATAAGTAAACAATACAGCCTTCCTCTTACCACAAAAGTCTTATCCCACTTCCTCTACTACTCAGCAAGTATGTAATTATATTGATATAGCTGTAACCCCTGAAGGATGTGAATGGAAAATACGTGTAAACATACTAAGTTACACTTGGTCTCACAGGACAGCTTTTCAACAAAACCTCCCTTCACAATGAAACCTTTAAAGAATCAGCATCAGTACTATTTAGTTCAGAAGATTTTCAAATCCCATGTTACCACAGGATATGGGAATCTGCCCAGGCAGAGAGAAGCAGCATCTGATTACTTCCTCTCTTAGTAAATCTTTCTTACCATAGAAGCTACAAGGAACTTAAAACCCACCAGTTGTAAAACTACAGCAGGTTTATGACTTGGCATCTTACTTGCTTTCAGTTCCTTTCTTGAGGTTTAGCGAATTTCCATTTGATAATAACTGCACTTCCACACTTACATTTTAGGAAGCTCACACACATTTCAACTTGCCAAGTGGGACTCTCTTCCATGCTATAACATTTTAGCAGTTCGTATCCTCACAAAAAAAAGAGTATAAAAGATACTATATGAAAATAACCATGAAGACACTTCTACACTGACCTAATGTTGTAGTGTGGGTGTAGGTGTTCAATCACCCTAAAGCACAGTTTCCAGGCCAAGATGTTAGCAGGCAAAGATGTTTATTACGTTACACAGCATAGTTATATACTCTATCAGAAGGCACGTGTCACATCTTAATTGGTTATTTTGTAGTGGCATGCATGTAATTAAGGCATACAATAGGTTAAAATAACAAAACAATATTCTAACACATCCAACCAAATTCTGCCAAGTTTCTCCCTTCAGTTACAAGATGTTTACATAGCTGTTCCAAAGCTATCCAAAAACAACCCTTCTCCTACAAGCTAACTCCTACATGAGGATCTGTTCCTGAAGCTATTTGTATAACTCCATATTTTAGGAAGAAAACAAACCCAACCAGATAGACTAGCTAAAGTGATGCAGATGATAGCGTTACTGTTTGCCTTAGCAGGTCCAAAATGTGAAACAAAAACTTAAGGCTCTCATCCACCAATGAGCATAGCAAGAACAAACAACATATCCTATAGCGTGGCTACATTTATGGAACTTATCACTTTTTTGTTACCATAATAAAAACACTGTAGATACTAATGATAACACTACATTGTTCCTTGCTTGCTTCCCTCACATTTCCTACCTTATTTTTATTCTCTGCCAAAATACCCAAAGATTACTGCAAACAAGATGAGTCATGTGAGGAAGTGTCAGCTCCACATACTACTATTATTGCTCAAATCGATTGTAAAATGTATAGAAGGAAGCCAAGATATGAACAAGTTTTTGGTGAAAAAGCTACATTTAAATAGGTGTGCTTGGAAGGAAGAGAAACAGCAGGCTGGAAATGAAGACTGCCTGAAATTAATGGAAAACTTGCTCAGGCCTGACACATCAGGAAAACTGTTCAAGAACACTTGTGTGTGGCTGTGGAAAAACAGTCTCAAAGTTCATCCAAGGTCAGCAGGATTTGGGCTGAATGCTTTGAAAAAGGCAGTGTCTGAAGATCACCGTAGTCACATGTTCTCAGGTTTCCTAATCAAAAAAGATACTACTTTTGGACTTGGCATTTCAGATGACAAGAGTCCACTGGGAACTGATATTCATTAGTTTTAGACAATAAGTAATTTTGAGGTGCAGAGGACATTTTAAGCCAGGCCAACACTTGTTTATGCTTTGTATTGACTTTGCCCTTTTTTGGCTATTAATTGATTTATTTGTTCCAGTTGAGGATATGAACTTATCATTGATTTCTACTAAGCCAAATAGTTGAAAGATGATATATACAACATAATTTGATGTTTTTCCAGAAAATGCCACTAGGGAAGAAAATTTCCATTTTACCCAAGATTTCTAGGTGTGAAATGGCTAAACTGCAGGCTTAGTTCTACAAAAAAACTTAAGCACTGGATACTGATTACAATTACTGCCAGCCAAGGAAGGTACTTATGCACATCCTGTTGAATAGTAGTTTGTAAACACAATTCATCACCAGTGGCAGCTATTCAGTATGTTAAAATAATAATTATTTATTTATTCATTCCAAATCATTATGCATAAGATAGCATGAATAAAGATACTTGAAATCAGATCCTCCTCTTTGCATTTAGCAGACTGAGTAGAGATGCCAGACATTCTTCCTATCAATCCCTTTAGAATAAAATATCATGATCAGGAAAGCTAGAGATCCCTACAGCAGAGGTCCTTGAGGATTTGTTGCCCATCACATGAGGACAACATTACACGAGGGTTTATAGGCTGTACACGAGGGTTTATAGGCTGTGACCAAAGCTTTCTATGTTCAGTCTATCATACAAACGGAGGAAGGGTGTTAATACCTGCTTTTTCTCACTCATCTCATTGTCCTGGGTGAGGCATTAACAAGACAGCTAAATCTGTTTTGAGCCACTGCCCCTTTCTCCTCCTTCTCTGTTAGAGGGTCCGGATTGAGGTCGAGGAGCCTAATAGGCAGGTGCAGTTAAGGCTGCCTGGAGAGGAGTGGAAGCTGAACCCAAGCCTCACGTTTCAGAGAGACAACGGCACGTGCCAGATGCCGTGAGAGAAGGCGTGCGCAGTTTACTCGCCACCTAAACATTTTGAATTGACTGGCGGGATTTGAGTGGCGAATGTGCTGTTGGGCCATTCCATTTGCAAAAAGGGAATTTATACAGGAAGACCTCCTATACCTTTTGGCTCATTATCATAGCTTGCATGCTCCTCACTCTCTTCTCTCTCTTCCCTGTTCGTTGATGGGATTCAAGGTGGTGACAAGCACCCTACTTGCTCTAATCTTCAGAGCAATTAGCTTCTTTTGTTTTAGCCTCAAACACCCCTTGTTCAGCAAAGGTTTCGGTAGTTAGCAGCTCCGAAGTTCACGAGTAAGATACCCTATTTTGCCTGGTTATTTCTGAGGTTTATAGTTTGTTACCCCCTTGGTTAACTCCACTGTGAGCTTCGAGGTGGTCGTCTACACCACCCGAGGCAGTATTGCTGTTTAGTTTCATGCGCATAGGGAGATTCCAGTTTGTTCCTCTGTATTCCAAGTTCTGATTGCTCTAGACTATTACTCTACTGTTTATTAGCCTTCTACCTTGTGTAAGCAACCTGAATAAAACTGGCTCAGGAAAGCAATTTTTTATATTTAATAAATAATATTCATATTTTATCATGTTTCTGGCCAAAAAATTTATATAAGAACAACATCTTTCTTCAAAGCTAAACCTCTGTGAAGATTGACAAGTAGCTGCCAGAGATATTTCTCTTTCTTTTATTTTTTTTTTCTCTCTGAAAATACACTATTTTGAAGAAAAAAAACCCACACAAATATGCCCAAGTCTCATTATAGAATCAGTCAGGGTTGGAAGGGACCACAAGGATCATCTAGTTCCAGCCCTCCTGCCATGGGCAGGGACACCCCACACTAGATCAGGCTGGCCAGAGCCACATCCAGCCTGGGCTTAAACACCTCCAGGGATGGGGCCTCAACCACCTCCCTGGACAACCCATTCCAGGGCTTCACCACTCTCACGGTGAAGAACTTCTTCCTCACGTCCAGCCTGCATCTCCCTACCTCCAGCTTCATTCCATTCCTCCTAGTCCTATCACTACCTGATGTCCTTAGAAGTCCCTCCCCAGCCTTCTTGTAGGCTCCCTTCAGATATTACACAACAGTCACGTAATGAATGCTTGCTAGCATATTTATACAACTTACTGAACTTGGCAGTTTGTCTGCCAGCCCTCCTCAGAGGCTACTGGGTGATATTTCAGCAATAGCTTTAACTAACTGTTTGAAAATTTCAACCATTCGGGAATTTAATTTATTTGTGAATGTCAGTTCTATTACAAAGCCATTCATCAGCTCAGATGATCAATGTAAAAGATGCAGCTCAAAAACAAGGCAACCAGATGTCACAACACTTGCAAGTCTTTGATGTAAAGCCAGAGAACAGGCTGGCATCCATTCTAAATCTGCATTTATAGTACTGAAATGGAAGAGCAATCCTCATAGAGCAAGGAGATGTTCCATTTCATTAATGCTGTACTTGACAGAAGGAGAACCTGTGACTGATTTTTACCTAGAAAACGGAAAATTTCAGTCTCAAAGTGAGCCTGGCAGTTCACTTAGACTTGGTGGGTACCCATCTTAGAGAAGGATCGCCAAACTCAGACTGAGCAATTCCGAGTATCAAACTCGACAACTGCTTTTACAAAAGCAGAGAATAGTGCAAGCTAGCAACTCACCAGCACTCAAGTGAAGGATATTTAAGAGAAGTAACCTCCACCTAGTAATGACAATTCTTATTATATTTTTTCATCAATGCACTGTGCAGAGGTATCTATTATTGAAGAGAATATCACAGAGTGAACTATTAACACACTGCTAAAGGCAGTAGCTGTTACTCGCCTTTGAGTTACGAAAGTAGCAGCATTGAGCAGAACTTGGTAACTTAGAGATGGAAATCAAAACTCTTAAAGAACAGCCTCCAGACATTTACATCAGAAATTCAGTGTACACTGGATCTTAAGCTTTTGTAATACTTCTGAGTTATCTGTTTTGCAAGAATATCTGGCTTTGTGTAATGAAAACAGAAAGACCAGCAAAATCCTTAGTATTGCCAAATCTGCAGCACTATCACAGCCTGCTACAGCACATGTTGAATGCAAAATACTGGCTTTTTACAAAATAGAAAGAAGTGTTTCATTAGGGCTACCTGCACTAACTCAGACACTGTTTTGGCTTCCAACAGTCCGGGGAAAGAACAAAAATGCAGCACAAGGACAATTTCCCCTCCATTCTGAGTCTTAACATGAGATCCCATGTTAAAGTTTCCATCTGTTGATCCAGTGAAAAGAAGTAGTAGTGTAGAGAGAATGAAAAGAAAAGGATTCTCAGCAATGTTACTTGCACTTATTGCACTTCAGTCTCATGGGCTGGTGGAAGGAAGGAACAAAAATGCCTAGAGATGGTATATGAACCACAGTGGAACAGCTTAGGTGATGTTTTTTTAAGCAGTGCTTCTTTACATTACAGTACTTCACGGGAAAGGTCAGATCCAAAAGAAATGTTTCTAACCTGCATCACCAGTCTGGACACAATACTTTGAAGAAGAGACAAAAAAGGGAAAGGAGAACATTAGTCTTTCTACCACAATTTCTCTTCCACTAATCTTTTACTTCCTTTTTTGGTATCTTGAATAAAGAAGAGTCTAAACTGAAACCTTCCAAATAATAATAATAATAATAATACCACCAATGACAAACCCCCAACAAACCAACAAAAAAACCCCAAAACAAGAACAACCACCTCACCAAAACCCCTCAAACACCACACAACAAAAGCAAAACACAAACCCAAAAACAACCAACCAAAAAACCAAGTGAATGAAGTATGTAACATCAATATGAGTCAATATATACTATTTTACAGAGTATCAGTGGATGAAATCCATAAAATTGCATCAGATCAGAGATTAAGAAACAGTATTATTACACTAGAAACATACAGAACTCAGTTTGGGAAAATATAACACTGGCAGTGTCAGGGGAGAAAGAATCATACTGTGAATGTCTGAAACTCAGCACATTAAATGACAAAGATTTGATCTGAATGCTAAGCAAACAAGGAAGATGCCAGTTAGTATTGCTGTTTCAAATACTAATATAATCCACCTGTTAAAATACTAGTAGTTTTAAAGTTTTTATTGCATATTATTACTTTCAAGCAATGAAAACACTAGAAGTCCTAAACCTATTAAAAACCCCACACCACAGCTAATTAATTGCAGAACTCTAAGTACAGAGTTACCCACAGTCTATTGATGGACAAGCATAGCTTCAGGCATGAACTGTAACTCACAAATCCTCTTAGATAAATTCCTCTGCAGGCTAGGGAGTTCTCTGGCATAATGCAAACACCAAGTTCAGAGTGCTGATAAAACGCCACATAAAAGTTGAGACTAGTTTCTGATGTATCAAGATATGTACATCAGGTTTTCAACACAGCTTAGCCTAGACTTTTCTCCCATCGTCTCAATTTCTACCCCCACCCCACGACACACTGCTGGTTTCAGAAGTTTCTTTGTTTACATGAACACATACACAGTACTTATCATACATATATATATATATGTATGTATTTATTTTAGTCTGTTTCCTGGGAATGCATGTCAAAATTTGGGATTTTGAGACATGCCTTTAGGGCATTGCTCTGCTGTATGACCAGTAATGCAGCCTGTTTCAAAAAAACCTGTGCTAAAGTGTCCAAACGAGCTTCTGAAATTCATGTAAATATAACAAACAAACCACTTCCCTTCAGAAGGGAAGGAGATGATTAAGAAAAAGGATCCTTCAGAGGAGCAGCGGGAGGTACTCTGGAATCCATTGGGAACTTCACATCCTCCATTACTCCAGCAATAGCAGGCAAGCAAAAAACTGCAGGCAGGGTAGCACTTCTCAGTACTGTTTACCCAACACTGCATTTTACAGAGAGACACTTTCTCTTGTCCCCGAGACTTTTATCAACTCTGATGATTAGTTCAGTTAAAAATGAGAAAGTGGTTAAGAGGGGATAATTGGTCAAATACATCAATTTATTGGTCCTACACATAGGTCTGGGCAATCCCAAGCACAAATACAGGCTGGGCAAAAAGTAGCTTGAGAGCAGAAGGATTTGGCAGTGTCAGTTGATGATAAATTCAACATGAGTTGGCAATGTGTGCTTGCAGCCCAGAAGGCCAACTGTGTCCTGGGATGTATCAAGAGGTGTGAGCAGCAGGATGAAGGAGGTGATTCTCCTCCTTTACCCTGCTCTTGTGAGACTGCACCTCGAGTACTGCATCCAGTTCTGGTGTTCCCAGCATAAGAGGGACATGGAGGTGCTGGAGTGTGTCCAGAGGAGGGTCACAAAGATGATCAGAGGACTGGAGAATCTCCTCTACAGGGACAGGCTGCGAGAGTTGCAGCTGTCCATCCTGGAGAAAAGAAGGCTCTGGGGAGACCTTATAGTGGCCTTCCAGTACCTGTAGAGGGCCTACAAGAACTCCAGGAAGGGACTTTTTACAAGGGCTTGTAGTGACAGGACAAGAAGGAATGGCTTTAAGCTTGAAGGGGGTAAATTTAGACTAGGTATTAGGAACAAATTCTTTACAGAGAGGGTGGTGAGACACTGGAATAAGTTGCCCAGGAAGGTGCTCAAGTCCAGGTTTGATAAAGCCATGAGCAGCCTGGTCTAGTGGAAGGTGGGTTGCAACTAGATGATCTTCAAAGTCTCTTCAAATCTAAACCACTCTCTGACTCTGTTATAAGAAATTCTCAAAAATATACGTTCAGTGTTATTCCTGGTGTTGAACCAACAGTCAAACCCAAACCCTTGTGCTTTACTGTGTCTTTTCCAGTTTCTGTGATAAACAGTTTTCTTCTTCAGAGTTCATAACTCAAAATCTAATGTCAATAAAACTTTTATAAGAAAAAATTCTCCTCCCACAGGCAAACCTAAAGGGTGAATATAGTTTGGAAATAAAATGTCAACATGTACAAGCATGGTCACTCACACTGAGCATCTATAAAATGCATTGTGTAGAGTTCTCCTCTTTTTGCTCGGAAAGCACATAATGCCTCTAAGGAGGATACAGTATAGCTCTCTGACACAAAGTCAGGATGCTTCTTTAAAAGGGCAGGCAGGTTTCAACAGTCAGAAAAGTGGTCCAGTCCTGCCCTGGATACCTTGTTATATAGCAGAACATAGTAAATTCTCAATTTTCCAAGTTTCCTCCTTGTGACATGGTGTGACATCATTTACTCTTATGATTTATTTTGAAAAATAGCTAGAACGTACTGAAGGCTGGGTACACATCAAGTGCCGAAATGCCACTCAAAATGCAACTGTATACAGCTGTGTAAATACCAGGGACATAAACATTTATTATTTTGTTTAGCTAAAAAGGAAGAAAAGAACCTTTAGTAAAGCAAACACAGACCTGTACTATTGCATGTGTTCCCATCACTACTGACAAAGGACCCCTACAGAGAACCTCTCTATGTATGCAATAACAGAAGTGCCCATGAAAAGTAAGATGAAAAGCTTAATCCCTCAATCACTCATCCAAGGACCACATTTGCTCAGTGATATGTCCCAAGGTAGATTCCTTCCTTTGTTAATACTGTGCCTTCTGCATCTCCTGTAAATTCAGTGAAATGTCACAGGTAAAAATTGCTGCTGAAGGCAATAAGTTATTTCTCAAGTACTGTTCAATTAGAGAATAAACATAAAGAACAACTAAATAAAATTATTCACTTTAATTAAACCTGGAAGGCTGCTTTCCCCCCCCCCTTCCCCCCTTTTTTTTTTTTATATATATATTGCTCTAAACCACAATAGTCAATTGTGTATGACCTGAAAAAAATACCTTCTGCCTCAGAGCATACTGACATGTAATCCATTCTGGGATACTTTTTACTACTCTAAATCCAATTCACTTACAGGAAGCAGTATCTGCCTCACTGCAGGGGCAGCTTGGGTATTCTATCCCTTTATCAGTATGTCTTGTGGTACAAAATATGAAGGTTTGGTGGAAGAAACATCATGGTTTCTTGAAACATCATGAAACATGCAGCATCATACCAAGGGAGAGGGAACAGAGAACATGTTTTTCTGCTACAGCGTGGTTTGTAAGTAGGCTAATACAGATCACAACATGGGGTCTAAAAAAAAGACATTTGGGGATTCTGTAACAACTATTAGTTACTTTTTCTTGTGCATAAACCACTGTTTTCAGTTGTTATCCTAAAATAACTAGAATTTATTATCCTGAAATGCTCCTTTGCCTGATCAGCTCTCAGACAGATAATTACTTCATGTACTTTTCATCTATCTTTCTAGCTTCTCACTTGAGCTGCTGTTTGTTATCAAGTTGTATTATGAATGTTGCCATGATTGTGACTTTCAGCCAAGACTAACAATGAATTAGTGGCATAAGACTCCCAGCTTTCATTTAAAATTACCACCTTGTTGACTCCTAAAACGGAATTCCATTATCCACATGAATCCAACAGCTTCAAAGGACAAAAAAAAGCAGTAACACAGCTTCACCAGATTTCTAAGCTCTTAGCCTGAGACTAATGGGACTACACAAAACAATTATATCAATTCACTCAATGCTTATACTGAAACAACACTGAATGCTGAAATAATGAAAAATACTGAAAACACAGCGCTAAATTAGCTGCATCATTTCATGGAGACTGCTTCTCACATGGAACTATGATCCTTGTACCGGGGGAATACAACAGAGATCCTTTACATTTGGACAGGGATCTCATCACCACAGGCTATTGTAGTTGCAAGACAGTGTCAGATTATCAACAAATCACTGTCCCTTCCCTTGAAGTGCTGCTACTCGTAATAAATCACTTGTGCGTGAGCAGGAGACAGGCCAGAGTACAAACGTTTGAAGCATGAGGTCTTCTGTAAATAGCAGTTCTAAAACAAACATGCAATCCCACAACCAAAATGACTGAATTAGAACAGTTTTCCTGACGGATAAAAGAGCCGAGAAGTAGATTAAAACGCGTGCCACTAAAAAAATGCTAGAATAACAAAGCAGCCAGACTTCCACAGATTTCTGTGGTAGAATTTACATCATCCCTTTGCTATTAGGGTCAGAATATTTGAAGACTGATTGTCCTTTATGAAATCCACAAGATTCTGTTTCTTTGTTAGGCAGGTAGCATCAACACCCTAACGTGGTAGCTAACTGTACTGTGAGACTACTCAAGAGGATCTCGGTAAATGAGTTTCTTCAGGTGGGAAATACAACTGCTAATTACAGAATCCACTATTAAGGATAGAACACATCTCTAAAGGCCACGTAATCTAACAACATATTACATGCCCTTGAGTACATGCTTTACTGCTTTTCTTCCTAGGTAAGTGCACTTTGTTAACATTCATGTTACTCCACTGTGTACATGCAGTGAACCTTCTGAAGAAGAATGCATCATTTTTCAGATCCATCATGAAGGATTTATAAGCATGAAGGAAAACAGTTTGCAGACCGAGTAGGTCAAATTAAAATATTTACATAATGAGACGATAGCATATTAATATATTCATATGCACATAGGTTCTTCAAATTCAGACTTTCAGCCAGGGCTCTGGCAACTAGTTAGTGATAGAAGATTTCTGTTTTCCATGAATTGCTGTGAAACGTTCTACATGAAAGAATAACACGTCTAATTTTACTCTGAAGATGAACAATTTGTCATGCAGAAATGTCCATTAGATTTAACCATTACTAAAAAAACAGGGTAATACATCATCATTTTGCACCAAATGAAGAAGCAGCACCTTTCTTTAGTTTAGTTGTTCAGTCATAATCATGATAAATGGACATTCCAGGACAGCTGCATTTTAACAAGCATCCAATGCACTTAATTAGATTTTGCTTTCTAGTTTTTGTTCTCCGCACCTCTATGAATGAAAAACTAGAGATGAAAGTACTGTTGACTACACAAGTATTCACTGCTGCATTAAAAAGCTGCTTGTTTTCACAGGGCATTGTCCTGAAGTCAATGGAACTTTTAAAAAAGTGCCAGTGATTTCATAGAAGGGATGATGGACGCGCAGAGCACATGAGAATACAAATACATCTAATATCTCTGAGCAGTCTAATTTGTATGAGAGGATTAGTTGGTCTAAGACTTCCAAATAACAAACAAAGTTCCTCTAGTTCTGATCATTCTAATTTTCCTTGCAGGGAAAAAAAAGAAAAAAGAGGATGTGCAGAGTGCAACCTGCATTCCAGCTACCTGTGGAGCCTGTCTCCACACATTCTGTGTTTCCATGGGTTGCCGGAGACCTCTGATATGTCCCTTCTTTCCATTTTTAACCAAAATCCACTGGGCTTTTCCTGTTCTTCATTGAGGTCATTTGCAGCATGATCATGACTAGAAAATTTTGGAATCTGTGACAGACTGCATTTCATACTCTACCTCCCTATAAATGGACACAACGGACATTTATTTCATACAGGCAGATCAACATTCTTTCCCCCTTTCAGTATCATAGTCTTGGTATTTACTGAATCATTGAGGACGAGAAACAACAGAATAGTAGGCAAAAGAACGTGATCTCCCAAAATAGGTGTTCCAAAGAGTTCACTGGGAAGGGAAAAAAGCAAAGCCAAACCAACAAACCAAAGCCCCACCAAGCTGTCCTTAAAAAAGTTACATCTGTCCAACCTGGGTAAAATGTGGGGCTCAACATCAATATGGGAATTTAATTTTTTGTTTGAGATTTACTGAATAAAATAGAATCTAAAACTTTGTATCCACCAGGCAACCTGTCATGGCAAGAAGAGCAGAGTCAAGCTACAGGCTTTGCAACCAAATGCTCTATTAGTAGCAAGGAAGAAAAAACTAATACCATGCCAACAAGTGTTCCAACTTGAAATCACTAGTCACAGAAAAGATTATTTTGGAACACTAATATGCAACAGAAGAAAAGAGATTGTCCTATTAAATACAGTGCTATAAACTGAACAAACATGAACAGACCTAATTTAGGACTGTGCCAAAGGAAAAGGCAAGGAAAATCCCCAGGCATTATTGAAGATTAACATGGTCAGAGTCAGAAATGATCCTGAACAGAAAGAAAACGGTAGAGAAAGAAATAGAGAAGTTATTAATGAACACTGATGAGAAACACATTGCCCTGGACCACAAGGAAAAACTCCACTGAGCTTCACTTGTAATGAGAATGTGTTTAATCACTTATATGGATATATATAATCACCACCTCTTCCTGAACACTGGCTAGAGAAAAACCATGCTGGAAGTGGGCCAGATGCTGAAGATTGTGACAAGAACTAGATAGTTTTTATTGCACATACAACATAAATATTAAAGAAAGATGGGAGGTCAAACATAATTTACAGAATTTTCTTCTCACAGTCATATCAGCCATGGATTTCAGGCTTTTTTTAAAAATTACTTTTTACTTAAAAAAAAAAAATATCTGCAGTGTACATTGATTGTTGTAGGAACTTCACCACACAAAACTAGCTCTGTAATATGCAATTGCACTGCTGTAGTACCCTGATGTCCCTGTTTTTTTCATACATACTATATGATCCACACTGGATGCCTAAAAATCCAGGTAAAAATAAGAATAATTCCTGATTGAGGTAGCTTAATTTCTTAGGAGAGGGACCCTAAATGTCATTCTCATAAGTCAAGAAAAAGCCAACCAAACACAAACCAACCAACCACCCCAAAAAATGTCAAGGGTAAATCCTATTAAAACTACCCTCCTCCTAAACTTGCTTTTTCTTTTTATTTATATTGATTCTATGATATATATGTTCTCCATTCTATATCAGCCACAAGAAACACTTAGTGGAGACTATTTCCTCCATATTCACTTACTTAGATGATAATCTTTATTAAAAATGCTCTGCCAAGGAGTTAAAAGCCCACTGGCTCTTCCAAAGAGCTTCTTGCAAAGTGCTTAATGGCCATGACCTTCAGGAGAGTCAGGCTTATCAGAAACATGAATGGCAGGACCCTAAGAGGGGACTGATAAAGGCTTTTATTTTGCCAAAGGCTTTAAGAAAGGGAACTGCACAATCTACCACTGAATTTCCATAGTGTAACCTCAAATAATTAAAAAAAGTCTAAGGCTACAAACCTAAAATACAGAACCTTGGTAGTTCATACTACTGATACAGGAAATATGTGAAGTAAGATTAGTAAAGTGTTAAAAAAATAAGAACAGAAATAGGAAAAGCTTAAAACATATAAAATAAAAGCAAACCTTTCCAAAACCTGGACTCTCCAGTCAGTTTCTGCCAGTTCTTTCAGCAGCAACTGATACACAGAAATTAGCATGAACACTTGGGAAACACTTACTACACAATGACTTTTAGACACCTGCTCAGCCCTTGGACTGCAGCTCAGGGTAACAGCACAATTTGCATTACCCTAATGCCACAAGACAACTGATTTAAATAAATCTTCTCCCACTGATGGGCTTAGCTGGGTACATAGTTGAGTTATTGGGGGGGGGGGGGGAACACCAACTTCCCCCTTAATAAAAAGTTATATTACTAGACATAGTATTATTTTAGGATAAACAACTATAGAGCTACCATGTTATCAGGGCATGTAACACACACAGACATTAGGATTTGTACATGTTATAACTACCAACTTACATTAGAGATTAAGCATCCACTTCTCTTTAACCCTCACATTTAACCTAAAAACATTCTAGATGATTAGATGAAAATAACTGAGGTACATAGCTTTTTAAGATGTTTTTATATTAACTTCATTCTTCAAATTAAAACCCAGAAGAAACAGAAATGTTTGCAATTAATTCTCATAAATATATTCACACACCCACATACACATGCATACATGGAATGCCTACAAAATCTCTTTGACAACAAATGGAAGCGTCAAGCAAATTCTTGCAGCAAGTCAAGATGCTTCTATTTCTCCATAAAGATAACAGCACTGCATCAAAGAAACTCCTTTTATCTCTCAAAGGTAGGAGATGCCCTTGGGCCTGGAGCAGGTCTGACCCTGCTGCAACACATAACAGAACAGGGCTGAGAGAGCAGCTGCTCCCCCACAGTGAATCAGAGCCCCAGCTCAAAGGCATGACTGTGGCCAGTTGCTGGCCTTGGTGGAGGAGGCAAACATATACAGGTACAGAGCCTTCTGGAGTGCAGGCACAGACTCTTATAAAAATAAACATCCCTGGTACTTCTCTAAGGACTAAAAGAACTTTGCTCCAAGCACAAGTCTAGGTCTACATAGCTCAACTTTATCCATCCATTTTTAAAATAGAGGTGGATAAAAATTGCCATCAGCAAGGCTAAGATAAACAGTTTTCCAGCATTTCTTAATTTCTTAAACTGGTGCATTTTTAGCATTTATGTAACACACTGGGGTTTTTTAACCTTTGGAATCCCAGAACCATTTGAATAAAGCAGTCCAAATAGCATCTGAGACTTCAAAGCAACATATTCGATGTCATTCAGAAAATCAGTAAATAATAATTAAAAAATCCACCAGATGAGACATTCTTTACACTAACATTACACAGAAAAAAATGCTGCAACTGGACAAACCCTAATGATAACCAAAGCATCCACCTCCAACACAACTAACATAAAAGCAAAAGTCCTCTGCAATTGACCTTAAAGTTACTGTGCTGGTGTATTAAACCGGACAAATCTATCTGAACAGAGCTTCATGGTCCAGAGTTACATGTGCAAAAGTCATGAAAATGAGAGTTACACCTACAATTGTTTAACATGGTTCAGTGACTTCCTCACACAGAGGGTATCTTTTCCTCTCCTTCACCTAGTGCTATATCAACTGTACACCCATATGTACACATGAGCAATGATAAGCAATTATGAAGACTTTATAGTGAAGATTATTAAATGAGAATTGCAACACAAGTAATATTGCTTTGCTAATTAACAGTACAGAAGGCTTAGACATTACTTCTGAAGGGAAAGCTGAGAAACGAAGCATATGCTATTGTCATTGTAGCATTTAACATTGTTATTAACCAAGGACATGCAAGTTTATTTTATCTATGTTAATTATTATTACCCTAAAAAAATATTAAAATAATCTTGAGATCCTGCCCTTATGCAAGATCATCTATATTATAAATGGGACACTGATGCCAGCTTAGATATTTTATGGCACTTTTCCAACCCCAATTACCTATTACATATGGGTTTGAGAAAATAGCAGAATCAAGGGCATTGGGCTGTGCCTTAATGATGAGAAATTTCACAAATTATGAAATTTTAGGGTGCATACTTACTGCAGAGCTTGCCTGTAAAATAAAGGCTAGATCTTTTCCCCTCTAACTCTTTTCAATCCATCCAATTTAATGATGTTTTAATTCCTAGTAGCAGCTTGACTGGGACTTTCACTAAAAGTATATTTGCAAGTAAAAAAAGTTCAGTGAAAAGAGGACCAAGAGTAAACATTTCTACCCTGAAGCCTCTCAAACACTGTAAATTTAGTACCTCAAACATGTACCTAGGCTGACTGCTCAGACCTTGCCTAGGTTCACCTACATGGACTCTCACTTTTGCTCTCTCATAAACCCAGAAAAATGTCCTGAAAAAATTAACAAAAATGTTTACCCCACAGAAGCTGTAGCGCAAGAATCAGGGCTCTCTGGACATCAGACCTTCGGACTCCAGAGGCATTCTCCAAGGATGAATACCGATGTGTTTTCCCATAAAGTCCCTAGTCAAACTTTCTAGTTTATGAAGATGTGTTCTAAAACAGAATTAAATGTCACATGCTGGGTATAATCTGAAGATACTGATTCCACTGAAGATGTTAATGAGTACTTTTTACTGCTAGGAGAGTCTTTTCTGAAAAATTAAGGCAGACAGGTCATTCCTTCTTCCCAGATAACAATATCCTCTTAATACTTCACCTATGCATTTTGCATTCACATTGACATAAAAGAACCTGAAACTCACAAAATTCTACAGCTTCCAGCATCTGAAAACAAAGCAAGCTTTTCAGATACCTCAGAAAAGGCAGCAGCAAAACACAAAGAATGTCATGTACTTGTCAGTTAACATAGCATTAAAGTTGTATATTTATTCATATAGAAGAACTGTAGAGATGGGAAAGGGATATTTGTTAATCCAAATTAGGCCAGTGTGAACCTGACAGCACAGACATTTGTGATTCTTCCCCAAATATCATAGAAGTATATATTCATGAGGCTTGCATTAGTAATGTTTCACTATCCTTTATATGAAGTAGATTTAAAGTCTCTCTTTCAAACCTTTTCTAAGTAAATGCTTTCCCTTCATTACAAGAAGCAACAGATGGTAAAACCCCCAAAGTTCCCAGAGCCCAAATTTGCAAGCACAAAAACCAAAACAAAACAATAACCAACCACCCTCCCCACTCCCCCTGCCCCACTTGCTGGGGTACTCTTGTACTTCCTCTGCAGCTTATCTTTTTTACACTCACTTTACACTTTTTTTACACTTTAACTGCTCAATTTACAGTGGTTATAAACTAGATACATTCAAGAGTGGGGAAAACCAAACCAAACAAACAAAAACCAAAACCAAACACCAAAACCAACCAACCAAAAAACCCCAACCACAAACCAAAAAACCCCAAACCCAACCAAAACCTCAAAACACCACCAAAAAACAAACCCACAACACAAAACCCCCCACCCAAACCCTACGTGTTAATTTCAAAGATCTATATAGCAGTGTCTTGTTTCATGCCATTATTAGAGCTGGCAGCATTAATAGTATTTTATTGCTTATGTCTGCATTGATGTCCCATTCCCCCAGTACACACAAACACACTCCACATCCCTGGGAGCAGTAGGCTCATTTTGGCTACTCAGCAAATGTGGACATGTTTCTAGAATCCTGAGCCTGCTTCACTACAAACTAGAGAAATTGATTACTTTGATCACAATAGGTGTATTTGCATGAACAAATTATTGATTGTAGTGACAACTGTTAAGTCAGGATCCACAAAGCAGAGCAAAGTAATAGATTAGTCACCACAGCTTCAATTAATGGTTTTGGTTTCCAGTGGCAAATCAATGTCCATCAACTCTGATTTTCTTGCCAAAAGCAGGCAGGCAACAACACCATCTATAGCACTTAATTTACAGATCTTGTAAAATCTTGTAAAAGCAAGAATTGACAAAACATCTGATTTTACCTTAGGACAATGTATAAACTATACTTTGCTATTCCGCTCCATCTTGAAAGGCTTTGGCTAGAAGGGTAGAATAATTCAGTATTGCTTAGTGCAGAAATTAGCTCTGGGTAATCATTATCTTAAATCACATGTACAAGCTCTAATATAAATTGATTTCAACTAATGTCTAATAAACAATTTCAATCTAGTAAAATTAGGATACACATGGCCTTAAAAATAAGCAAACAGGAGGGGGAGCATTGGGGGGGGGGGGGGAAAGAGCTTTGGAAGAAAGAAACTTGGAGCTGGAAAAGTATTGCAAACAGAACCTGCAGCTATGGTGAGCTGTTTTAAAGAGCTTCTCAGAGGATGAGAAGAAATAAGGCACAAACTCACATGTCACATTTTATTTCTGCATTAAGGACAGAAGAACAGAAATATAACAGAGGCTAGAGGAAGCTTTAAGGAAAAAATATGAAGTGCAAGATCTAGTGTCATATAATGTAACTGAGCAACTTGTTCATTGGTGATGGTATTTGGAGTGAGTTATCTTACTACAGCATACTTCTGCATAACAACTCATTCGTGTACAGTAGCAGAAAGGTCCATGAACCAGAAAGTTATGAAGGACTGCTGCTTCTTCGGCACTTGCTTAAGTTAACTGTAAAAACATCCAAAGACCTTACATAAATTTGGTGGAAAGCAAGAGAAATGGAGCTCAACACTAAAGAGCAGGCAGTGAATACACTGAGGGGCACATCTCAGCATTCTGGAGCTTCCCCAAATGGAAAAGCAGAGCAAACTCTGCACAACTTCTAGTGGTACAGCTCTCAGTTTAACACATTTCAATGATGAAAATTTCTTTTTACACCAATGACACAGAAAACCACCTCAGCTTTCTCTCACACACATTTAACATCAGCATCTCCACTCCAAAGCAAATGGCAAGCACAACCTTCTCCTGAAATAAAATTAATGTACAATAGCTTGTGGAGTTTTTCTTGCAGTTACAAAAGAAACAGGACACAGAAGTGCTTTACAGTCCAGGTATGGCAGAAAACCCAAAGAATTTTACTCCAACAGATTGAGACCATCTCACCACCTACTCTACAGTGGCAGACAAGGACACCTACTGCACAGAGCCCTCTAAAGATGGTGGTTTTGGTGTTTGTAACATCCATAAAAAGTTTCTTGATAATCTTGCCAGGGTAGTTCATCACGGATATTATGCATAATGAATAGCAGCTATGCAAGTGACCACTTGGTGTTTTTATAGACTGCTTCTTGAAATTTACACCTGTTTTCTTTCTTCTGCTTTAGACCATTACTGTTTATTGTGTCTGCACTATGTACTGCAAATAATCTCATTTTACTAATTCTTCTCCAGATGTGATCTGGGCTATTGTGCAGCCACTTTTCTTCTGGGCTGTACTAATTCAGTTCTCTTGATAACACAGTGTGACCCATAAATCATTGCTTAGGCGGATGTCATTACTCTGTACATTTTCAATCAAACCCTGTTCTTACAGCACCTCATTTCAAGCCTCTTAACAGCTCTCTGCTTCAAACACTCCAATCTTAACTCTAAGGACATAACACATCAATTCAAAAAAAAATTTAACATGTGCTAGAAAGGCTTACACGGTACAGGCAGAATTCCTACAATTCATGGATGATCCCATTTTGCTTCACTGGGATAATTAACCACTTTTTAGTTGTTGAAAACAATGAACTCCTGATCAACTGAGAAAAACTGTAACAAGAAGCTACTTTGCTATATAACAGTGTCACAATGCAGGTCCTGAGAATCAACATTACTCCTGCAAAGTCAGGCACAGGACTGGCACTTTCATCAAAAGTGCTTTGAGATTGAACATAAACGAAGAAAGAACTTTTAGGAGAAAGGTCTTTTGATCTATACATATAAATTTAAAATTCAAAAAAGGGATTTGCCTCCTTTTTTGTTCAGTTCTTACATTTGGCTTGTTATGTACTTAAGATTTGAGCACATATCTAAAGCTAAGCATGTTCTTAAATAATATTGGTAAGTCAGAATCATAAGGAGCTATTTCTACGTGTATTAGAAATTCATCCAGCAGTCTGAGTCAGTATACACTGTGCTAAGTTTATACAGCTCCAGAACAAGGTGACAGAAGTTTGAAAAATACATAAGGAAGTGCAAGAACATAATAGGAAATTTCATAGCTACTTGTATCATCTTAAAGTCTCTAAAAAACAAAAGGAAAAAGAAAAGTCTAATTGGAGTTTTTTTTAATTGCTTTCCTATTACATAGCACGAAGTAGTGACTGTTTCAATTACTTGCTCCCCAGTCTTTATAGGAAGCTCTTTCTAATTAATGAGAAATACAATACCATCAGGACTAAACTATTGTTTCTGCACAGGTGAAACACGTTAAATGTGAACCGCCTGCAGGAGTTCCATATTCATGGATTTGAAATGGCATGGAAATGCATTTTAAGATAAATCTAAACAAAGACTTCTAGAAAATCATTTATTCCATCAAATAAAATGGCAAGATCACATGTATCAGAACAATTATGAGATGTTTTGTTAGCAAATCAACAGAACCTGAAAGATTTACTTCAATATCCACTACACTTCCCCTTGTGAGATCTTACTACAGCCCTTGGAAAAGTTCTGTTTTGAACTATTTCAATTTTGGATCAGCAATCAAAAAACAATAAAATGATGAAAATGAGAGGCTACACCAAAGAACACACAAACATCTCTATGGGGAAAATCAAGAATACTCCAGACAACACTTGACAGATGTATTCTTAATACTCTCTCAAGGAAAATTCTCCGTGGGTGCCCCACATACCTAGGTGCCTGCTTCTATTACTCCACTATTTTTACAATAAAGAAGGGTTTTTTGTTTAGAAATACCTGAATTATATCTTCTTTCCCACAAATAAAAGTGATTACTTTTTATTCTACCCTCAGGGAACACAGAAAAACAAACCAACCAACCAAAACCCACAACTAAAGCCAACAAACATTCACAGTCCTCATAGTATTTTGGGGTTTTTCTACAGATTATGTATCTGTTACTGTTATCTCTTCAGTCCCCCACTTTCTTTCTTTTCTCTTTTTCTTTTCCTCCCAGCAAAATAATCCAGTTTCCTCAAGCTTCCCTCAAAGGTTGAACTGATGAACTTCTCATTTCTATTGTTTTCCTTTCATAATTCTCTTTTTTTGTTGTTTTTTTTAATGCCTGCCAACATGGGTGAAGCTCAGGATTACAGCTACATTCTAGCTGAAGGCTCAAAAATCCCAGTAAAGACAAAGCAATATCTACCATCATGTTAGATACAAAACTTCCAGTTGGGCCATGCCAAACTAAAATTAGCTCCCCCCCCGCCCTTTTTTTAGTAACAACACCATATTTTTGCCACATGCTCCAATTTACAATATGCTACAACCACTAGATTGTTTTGTTTTGGTTTTGCTGACCATCTGTCAGGCCAAATACTGACACTTATCTCCGAGTTTCTGTCCTTGCACTTACCTGCTTGATGCTTGAGTCTCTATCTCCACGTTAAGATCATGTGAAGTTTCAATTTTTTTCCTCCAAAGTACTCGTGAAAGAGTGACCCATCCACAGGTGTTAAAGAGCTTTCTTGCCTTATTTGGTAACATTGGGCGTACCCTCACATGTGAGTTATGGAAGCCTTGTTATCTGTAATGGATGCCACCTGAAAGCTTTCTTTGTCCTTGCTCTCCTTAACAGGTGGAAAATTTGCCTACTCCCCACATCCAAAACAGAGAAAAACGTCTCCAGGTTCTACAAGCTCAGTAACTTGTCAGTGCTTTTCTCACTAAATTTATAGTCACCCACTTTGTTTTCTATAAAACCAAAGCAATCTTCATTAAATGTACTGATTTCAATGGGAATTACATGTGTAATGCTTGGCTTACGCTGTTCCAAGCAGTTTTGTTAGCAAAGGGTGAGGGTAAAATCAAATACAAGTATCACAAAACTGAACAATTCATATTCTCTCCTGGTTTTCCTCAGAATGTCAACAGCCAGCATACAGTGAAAGTGGGCCTCTAATTTATCCTGATCAGAAGTTATTCTGGTTCCTATATTTTCTAGGAGCCTACTCTTCATTCCTGTGCCTTTTTGTAAAAGCTGCCCAAAAGGGCACCATTGATTTCTACTTTGTGAAAGCCTAACTAAACTTCTACACTAATTTTTCATATATTGGCAAAGACCCTTCTGATTTAACTGAGTTTTACTGCTAAACAAGGTCAAACCCATGTTGGTTTGTGTGAAGCCTTGCACACCCACTATCACCTCCCAAACTATTCACTCTTCACAAGGTAGTGGAACAATTATTTTGCATCAAAAGCACTCTGTATAGATAGGGAGCAAGATAATTATGCAAAAGCACAGATATATGGACATTGTGTAAATATTAATTAAGTTCAGTCTGCATGTTAGAACTGCTGATTGGTTAAGATGTCACTGACGGCACTTTAGCTTTTTGAAACTGCTACAATTAAGCATTACCTTTTTCTTTAAAACAACAACGATAAGATCCCTCTAAAACCAGCAGCACACAATGATGAGGCTTGTGTGTGCCAGTTCTGTGCACCAACAACTAAGAGCTGAGGTAGAGAAGAATAAAAGACTAAAGTCATGAAATCTTTAAAGAGTGTCAGCCAAAGGATGCCTTCAGAAAGGACTATAAAGGCAGAGCAAGGCTCTAAACCTCTGTTGGCTCCTCTAGTTCCCTCTCTTGATCTCTTTTACCTTTCTTTTTCTGGACCAGATATATCTAATTGCCTTGAACTGAAGCTGCATTTTCTGAACACCTCTGTGGTTATCCTTCCATATTTCTCACCTTTGGTACTTCAGAATTGTGCATTTGTGTTCATTTCCTTGCCTGTGAATTAAAATTCACAGATGCTAGTAGAGATTACAAATTCCATCATCAATTTTTTCTTCTTAACTGGAATAATCTACAAAACTGCACATAGCTATCAAAGTGGGACTGCTGATACTATTAGATGCAAACATAATTAAGACATTGTTTGTATAAACACTGAATTGCAGGAGTAATTTTACCAGCACAAGAGGTATGAACTTGTCCATTTTAAGAAAAACACTTTTATTGTACTTCAGCTGTTATGCTAGTTGCAAGCCATATAGCTAAAGATGAAATACATTTGGTTAATGAAAACCTCCTGTTTCTTACTAAGGAGCCTGGGTTCATTCTTAAGGGCAAGGGTAAAATGGTGCTTTGCTTTTGCATCCATGAATAATAGCTTTGCAATGGCTCTTGAACTGTGATTGCAAAATTTTGGTTATCATTTAGCCCCACAAATTTGTGGTGATTTGGCTCTGGCTGGGGGCCAGATGCCCACCAAAGCCACTCTATCACTCCCCTTCTTAGATGAAGGGGGGAAAGGAAAATATAACAAAGGCCAGTGAGTCAAGATAGAAGCAGTTTAATAGGATGAGAAGCCAAGGCAAAGGCCACATGCAGAAGCAAAAGCAAAGAAAGATGTTATTTTCTACTTCCCATCAGCAGACAATGTCTGGCCACTTCCCAGGAAGCAGGGCTCCAATATATATAACGATTGCTCTGAGGCACAAACACCATCAACAAATGTCTCCACACTTCCTTCTCTCAGTTAGCTTTTATATCTGAGCTGATGTCACATGGAATGGCATACCCCTTTGGTCAGTTTGGGTCAGCTGGCCCAGCTGCATCCCCTCCCAAGATCTTGCCCCGCTGTTGTGGGGTACAATGCTCAGCCAAACCCAATACAGAATTATATGCTAATGGTATGGGAAACACCGGCAATCACATTTGATTGTCTTTCTTTTAGAAATAGCAAAGTAAAATCAAGCCTGTATGATATACTCATCAAACAGTTCTACTGCACAAGAAAAACTGAGGTCAGTTGTTCATCATAGTGTTCCTCAGAGAGAAAATATGTTATTGAGAGTCAGCAAAACCTTTATCCTCAGATTCTGGGAGAAAGACTGAGTGCACACCTAAATTTCTTCCTTTAACAGAAAAGAAAAAGCTTCACAGATTTTCCACTGCATGCAACATGGAGAACATCACTGCCTTCAGTACCCATTAGGAGTGAACTTTTGAAATGTAACTGTTCTATGTACTAGCTGTATGTGACAGTGAATGACATTTCACTGAATGACATTTGCTTCTTTTCTATGTCTGAATTCAGACACCTTGAATGTACTACTACATTGTATATTGTAACATACAGTGTTTTAAAGAATCTCTTAACATTCTAAATTGTTATAGTTACATGGGTAAATGAAGGAAAAATATTTTAACAAATATATATATATATGCACTTGTAGAAGAACTTGCAATGTTGACTTTACCAGATTTCACTCTACCCCACTATGCTATTGTTCCATTTAATTCACCTGTTATTTAAAATGTAATATCCAGCTATTCCTGTAGATAATAAGGCAACATTAAGTGTCCTGATGAGGTACATCTATTGCCAAATGCACTACATCAAGAAACAGGATCTAATATGTGTTTCATTATTGCAGAAAGTGCACCAATTCACTTATGAATATTTATGTGTTATTGAATAGCTGGACCAAGATGGATCAAGATTTTTATTAAAATTGTCCCTGTTGGTTGCCTGGGGAGAACGACAGTTGCTACTGGCACGTCTCCTTGGGCTAAGTGCGGTATGAAAACAGAGTAAAGAACTACTTCTTCTCCCTAATCTTCACGCCAAGACAAAATGAGAAAACACCAGGTGAAGGCTGAGGACCATAAGGCAAAGCTCACTGGTTCAATGTGACTTCAATAGTATAAACAAAAATACTGGAGACAGAAGACAATTTCATAGGTAATATGGTATCATTTGGGAAAAGGGATATAAACAGAAGTCAGCAGAAACAACAGCAGCTGAATATGCTTAGGAAGAAACAGATGGATGATCAAGCTGACACGATAGTGGGGCAGAAGAAATGCATGGGTACAGTGCATCGACAGGTACATCAGCAGAACATGGGTAAAGATGCAGAACATATTAAGCAAGTTTCTATATATTGTAGGATCAAAGCAGAAAAGACTCACAAGTCTCCCAATCCAGTTAAACAACAGGTTTATGGAGCTCAATACCAGGGGCAGAGGCAACACCGATAAGGAAAATGACAGAACTGAACAACAAAAGACCACCTAAGCACAGTATATGAAATAAGATTGCTGTAAGCAAAAATCTGGTCATATATAGGTAAAACAAAATAACAGAAACATCAAAGGTGAAGGAATAAAAGAGACTGAACTAATACATAGAAAAATACCCTGATAAACCTGTGCAAGTAGTGTTCCTCACTCAGCAGCAAGCATTACAAGTATAAGCAGCTACCCCACACAGAGACTGTGGGCAATCAGGCGTAGGGCAATTGCAAGGTCGGTGCATCCCCACTTGCTTTTTACCTTCACAGTTATGCTGACAGTAAGACTGATAGAACCAAAATTGTAAAATTCTTTACCTGCACTTAGGTGAAGAACTCTTGCTACAAAAAAAATAGGGAGCTCCCTATTATTATATAAGAATATTTTTAAAGCTGTCAAAACACATGCTTTTGACCTGTGAGGTTCACTGAGAAATACTTCATGGAACAGTACCAGTTCTCTCTAAATGCTTTATTGCGGCTATACTGCAGGACAACTGTAGGAGAGAATACGGAAACAACCAGGGGCTCTAAAGGGCATTGTAACTGTTATGTAGAAGAAAACCTGTAAATGGATTTCCTCACTGCAGCACACTTTTGATAGCAGAGATGTGTACTAAGTTATAAATCTATTTGTCTCTGACTGCAAGAGCTCTGTATTATTTTTCTTCTCTGTACCAGGGTGGTGATCTTTCTGATATAGACGTAAAGAAAATACTTTCTAGAAAGAGACTATATCAGCCTAGAAAGTTTTAGTGTGTTACCCATATTACTGATCTCATAAAGGACAAAGAGAAAATGATTACTGCTTATAAAGATTCTCCAAATTAGCTCATCAGATATGTGTAGGCATACAGATGCATCAATACAGACATACACATACTCAAACACAACATATATAGTTTTTAAATTAATCTTGCAATATCAAGTGGCAAACATGGAACTCACTTCCTTTTCCAGAATTGGAGTGATTTAGTCTGTTAATCATCATGATATTATAAGCTCTTATTAGGTCTTCACAATGCACACAGTCCATCTTTAGCCCAAGATACTGTGCAAGCTCTTTGTAAAAGTTCTAAAAGCTGACCCTGTTACAGTAAATGCATTTCACTACACAAACAAAATAGAACTCCATCCTGTATAACCACTATCTCAAGGTTCCAAATGAGCTTCTAGATGCCACGTATTACAACACAAACTTAATATAGTAAAAGAAATAAATACAATCTTAAGTTACAGCCAATTTACCCTGTGCATTACCATCCTGCTAGACATGGTGAGTCAGCAGGAAGTGGTGAAGTCAGTATTTTATGGAAGACCTCTAAAGAACTGCTTGCATCAGAACACGGTGTTCAAAGAGTGTTTCAAGATTGCATTTTTGCCCCTGTGAGAGATAAGGGTGAATACAAACTTTTTTTTCCATCATCAAATGGGCTGTAATAATGATAGCAGATGCTTTCCCAGGCTCTTCTATTCACTGGAATTTGGTCTAAATTAAATATTTCCACTCATAGACATGCTCCAGTAGTACAGTGAAGTGACAAACTCTGCATAAAAACTTGAGCCTAAGCATTTTCTCTCTACAGTGCCTGGCACACAATGCTATTCTGTCATGTCAGTTTCTGTCCTGGTTAATTGTGTTTTGGTTTTCTAACATTCTCTCCACTGCTCCCTTGCTGGACACCACTCTGTTCTCCATCTCAAAAGCTGTGCAATGTCGCTGGATTTCTAGACAGTTCTTGTATATTGTTCCAGAACAGATACATCAAATAGTTACTTACACATTGGGCTACAGTAAAAGTAGGTAATGCAGAAATGTGAGATATTGCTATGCTTTAGGATTACAAGTTTGGAAATGGAGTGAAGAAATATACCCATGTTTCAGTGGTATATCATAGACGAAATAAACCATGATTAAACACAGTACAACAGAACTGAAACCACATAATCTGCATGTATGTGTATTTAAGCACAGGATGTGCCGGGTTGCTTTTGCTCACTGCACAGAAGAGTCAACAGAACCTAAAGAAGTAAATTTAATGCAATAAAATTTAGTTACAGTAAAAGGATTAATCTGGGCACACCCATCCTGATCATTAAATCAAATTTATCATAGCAGGTACAGATCTATAAAAGTGAGTTTTCCAAATCAAATGTGTGCACATAAGCAAAATTCCCACTGTGGGAGGGGAGGACAGAATGTATTTTTCTAGACATTGCAAAGTTCCCAGATCAATCTGATTGCCGAAGTAGGTCAATCAAGTTATAACTGACTCTAACCAGTACTCCCTTATCCTGCTAAATATTTCATCTGCATCCAAATCAGCCTTGAAGTAAATGAACCTTTTTTCCTTCACATGAAAACACCTCATCCCCAAATTACAGGACATAATTTCCATTTGGATTGCTACAATGGGAGGCAGGGCGGGGGGAGGAAAAAAAAAACCAAAGGCAAGCCCAGTCAGTATAAGTGAAAAACAAACAAACAAACAAAAAAAAAGCCTAACAACTTACATATAGCAAAGTCTGAGTGTCTGAGTCAAATGATCACAGCAAGCATGACTGCAGCTATGCTGGTTATGGAAGCATGCAATGGAAATGCCAGTAAGAGGTAGGTGCGTGTAACCAGGCAGCCTCATTCACTTGACAGTAAAGGAACTCAGCATTGATGGAGTGAAGAGAAATGGACCTCCTTACATTTTAGCTCAGTGAAATATAGACCTGCTTTCTCTTTCCTTCACTGCCTGTCACTTTGCTATGTGATCACCCATAATATTAAAGAGCAGCGGAAGAGCTACATTCTCAAAGCCAACTACTAAATTTAGCTAGTGTTAACATGCCACATGCTCACAGAAAGAAGTTTATAGTGATGACAGGTGGAATTAACTACAGCAAAAAGTAAACAAACCCAGCAGCAGGCTCAGCTCTCCCTCTTCACATCACCTCCAAAATAAGCTGCATCCACAAGGACAAAATGCTGAACCATTCACCAGTCTCTGAATGTCTTTCATCTGCTTTGCAACACGGGCAGACAAGGAAAGAAGAGAAATAGCACAGCCGCACTTACATGGCAATGGCACCTGCCAGAGGGGCCAGTGCGAAAGGAAAGAGCAGAGGCCTTGGCCCATTTCCTGCAGCCCGTAGCTGCACTGCTGTTGCAGAGGTAAAAAGGCTTGCCCTGACCCAATCCAGCCTCATGGACAGGAAATCCACAATCTCCCACAGAAGTGATCCTGCCGTTCCTATTGTTCAGGGTTTGCTCAGAGCCTTACCTGATGCAATGTGTGCTTTCATGCCTCTGTGGGACACAAGCTGCCAGAGTCTTTTCTCTGATGAAGAAAAGTCCTTCCCACATCAGCTACCTTGCTCCAGCATGGTTGCCATGATGAGGAACACTTTGTGGGCCCCAAGAGCCTTATGGTATAGCCGGGGGCCAGGGCCTTTTTTCTAGCTTGCGTTTACCGCTCGCTTTGTGGTTGTTACTCCTGAAGAAACTAAGAGTGCCGGATTTTCCAGCTCCCACCGGCTGCCTACCTTGGGAAAGTGCCAGTACAAACACATTGTAAAGTGCTGAGTTGTTCTCATCAAGCCAGGTACAAAAATACCTGATCGGGATGTGCTGGGTGTCCAGGGATTACCAGCAGAGCCTGGGGGTCTCTGTGAGGAGAGGCTTGGGCTGCCTTGCGTTGGACAGGGCCGGTTCCAGCTGCTTCCAGCCGGTTCTGCAACTGCTCCAGCACACCCTGGTGGTGCCTCTGGGAAATACATCCGGCAAAGGGCAAAACGCTGCCAGACAGCCAGGAGCAAAAGTGTGAGGAGAATTGTGAAGAAGAGCCCTGTAAACACTGAGGTCACAGAAGAAGATGGTGGAGGTGGTGCAGGAAGTTCTTTTCCTGGTCAATTTTGTTTAATTTAAACCCCACAGAAGGAAACCATGTACAAGATATCCTTCACAAAATAGACCAATAATGTTTAGTATCTTTACATGCCTGAGTGCTAATAGGGCTGGCAGCTGTCATCATAACCAACTTCTTGAATCTGTAAGAACTTAGAGCTTTCTAGTGTAAAAGCCTCCATGGCCATGATAGCATTGACATATTGGTAAGAAGGCAAGAAAGCATGTTTAACCAAAACTATATGATTAGCAATTAAAACAATGCTGAAAATTGTATTTAAAGGAAGCAGTTTGATGGGATTGTTTTGCTTCTTAGCTTAATTTTGGATATGAAAGAGTGCCAAAGGAGAGTCAACAGTCTCTGTACTAATTTCATACACTTTTTTACTTTCCTGGCCAAGGCCAACTCTGAATGATAGAACTTTGCCTTTAAAAACTAGAGGAGTTAATTTTCAATCTTGATAGCTGCTAAGACAAACGTTCTAAAATAAGAGATGTTGCTCCTGGCTGAGCTACCGCTTTAACATATCTAATATCTGAATTACCCTATTCATCTCAATAGGGAGTTAACGCTGGGGACTAATGATGCCTTGTTAAGAGTCAGTCTCTAAAGGCTTTCAGCACATGTTCATCCAGAAGATGTCCATTTTACTTTTCTTCCATTTGTGCAAAAAATTTACTCCAACAGCACAGGCAAATTATCCTACCCTAGAGGGAAGAGAGGCCCAGGACAGCTGGTCAATGTTCAAGGATCACCTTTTCCATGCCCAGGAGCAAAGTATACCCACAAAGAGGAAAGCAGGGAAGAATGCTAGGAGACCTCTCTGGATGAACAAGGAGATCCTGGACATGCTGTCACACAACAAGAAACTGTACAAGGAGTGGAAGAAAGTACAGCTGGAATGGGGGCACGTAAGGAAGCTGCTCGAACAGCAAGAGACCTGGTTAGAAAAGCTAAAGCTCAGTTAGAATTAAATCTAGCCAGGGAGATCAAGTGGAACAGAAAAAAATTTCTATAGGTATATTAATAGTAAAAAGAAGACTAGGGAAGGTGTGGGCCCCCTCAGAAAGGACACAGGTGAGCTGGTAACAAGTGACATGGCTGAGGTTCTCAATGACTTCTTTACCTCAGTCTTCACTGGCAAGGGCTCCAGCCGCACTCCCAGAATAATGGAAGATAATGGCAGGGACTAGAAGAAGGAACTGCCCATTGTGAGTGAAGATCAGGTTCGTGACCATCTGAAGAACCTGAAAGTGTTCAAGTCCATGGGACCTGACAGGATGCTGAAGGAACTGGCAGATGAGGCTGCTAAACTACTCTCTCTTATATTCCAAAAGCCATGGCAGTCCAAGGACCGTGTCCAGAGAAGGGCCATGAGGATGATCAGAGGGCTGGAGCACCTCTCCTATGAGGACAGACTGAGAAAGCTGGGACTATTCAGTGGGAAGAATGCTCCAAGGAGACCTTATTGTGGCTTCCCAGTATCTTAAGGGGGGCTACAAAAAAGCTGGTGATTTTATGGGATTTTTTTTTTAGGGATTTTTTAGGGTGTCAGGTAATGATAGGACTAGGGGGAATGGAACAAAAATAGAAATGGGTACATTCAGATTGGATGTTAGGAAGAAGTTCTTCCCCATGAGGGTGGTGAGACACTGGCACAGGATGCCCAGGGAGGTGGTAGAAGCCTCATCCCTGAAGGTTTTTAAGGCCATGCTGGATGTGGCTCTGAACAACCTGATGTAGTGTGAGGTGTCTCTGCCCATGGAAGGAGGGTTGGAACTAGATGATCCTTGAGGTCCCTTCCAACCCTAACAATTCTATGATACTAAATAGGAAAACAGCCAAATAAGCAAAGAATAGAAACAACGCTGCATCAACACTGCATTCATGTACCTTTTCTCTCTCTGCAATATGTCTTTCCTTTTGAAAAGCTAAGTACCTGTGATGCAGCACAGGAGTAAGCCAGGCTCCAATGTGTCCAGTTCATCCCCAGCATAAAAGGTAGGTATTGGTAGGTATATATCCCCAGGAGGCGGTAGGTATTTTTTCCTTTCCTTCACAAATCCAGTTGACATTTAGGAGGATGGAATGACAATTTGAGACAGTTTGTGTCTCTGCTTAGTGATGAGCACTCTACCTGGGGCACTCTACCTCTGTCTTTCATGACAATGTAAGAAGTGGGAACCTTTCATTCCAAACATCGAGGTATCTTTGCACAGCCATTCCAGACTCCATCCTCTGTCATCAGCAGGAATGGACTACGCTTGCAGCCCTGCCTGCAGGTCCCAATGAAAAGTGTTGTTTTGTCATCTCGCAAAGAAAGAGTTTGATACATGGGTGACAGCCAGAAGCACACAGATCAGCAAGGGGAAATATTGCAGTGTCAGTGCTATAAATCCTGCTGTATATGAACTCCAGGAATGGATATATGTAAAAGTGATGAGATTTGCATTTGATAGACGAGAAGAAGGGAACAAACATCTGTCACTTACCTAATCAGCAACTGGATGTGACTGCTGTTCTTTAGCTAAAAAGCCCTTTTTATTGGTGTAGGAAATGCATGTGTGCACATTAGAGAAAACAGTTATATCATGACAAAAAATTGGAAAAACTGGCACTTTCCTGCTGAAAGCTTCTGCAGTGTAAGTAAAAGTATCATAGAATCACAGAATCACCCAGGTTGGAAGAGACCTCCAAGATCATCAAGTCCAACCAATCACCTAAACCTAACCTAATCAACCAGATCATGGCACTAAGTGCCTCATCTAGTCTTTTCTTAAACACCTTGAGGGATGTTGACCTCACCACCTCCCTGGGCAGCTCATTCCAATGGGCAATCACGCTTTGTGTGAAGAACTTCTTTCTAAGATCAAGCCTAAACTTCCCCCTACACAGCTTGAGACTGTGTCCTCTTGTTCTGTTGCTGGTTGCCTGGGAGAAGAGACTAACCCCCACGTGACTACAACCACCCTTCAGGTAGTTGTATACGGGATTAAAGTCTCCCTTGCGCCTCCTCTTCTCCAAGCTAAACAACCCCAGCTCCCTCAGCCTCTCCTCACAGGGCTTGTGCTACAGACCCCTCACCAGCTTGGTTGCCCTTTTCTGGACATGTTCGAGCAGCTCAACATCTTTCTTGAATTGAGGGGCCCATAACTGGACATATATTTGTTTAACTACTGGGTAAGAAGGCAATACATAATATCCCTGACATCACCACTAAAAATCTTAGCATTTCTTGAGGTTCAGATGGCCTTTAGAGCATAAGGGGCAGACAGTGGCCAGTTCTTCTCCAGGCAGGATGCATGCAAGAGGAGACAGCCCTGCAGGGACTAGGAAAGTCCAAGTGTTATCTTCCCCTATTCTCAAAAGCCTGCAGAATTCACGTGGATCACCATCACCCAGTAATGACAGCTGCCACAGCTTAGGGGGGCCAAGGCAGGTGGGCAGGGCTGCCTGGTGCAAGATTCCCGCTCCTGTGGACAAAGTAATACAGGAAAAAATGTTTCTATGATTGCCAGGGACAATTTAAAGAGAATTACAAAGGATAAACCCATTTTAACATTGTGCCTTGAAGACTCACACATACTGAGGAGGATTGGAGACATCTGGAAGCAGATTGGAACCCACCGTTTAAGACTAGGAGACAAGTATTTGACCGTGCATACCACCATCCCAATCTTATGTGCATACTGTACACCTTATCTGCAAGTGACATCCAGTCTGATTCAGCACCAAACCCAACATCATCACTGAAGAGGACTCCTAAATTCAACAATTTAGTATAGAACACCTTGCAGCCAGCTGCACTGATGGGTTTCCTTCTAATACAATCAGCGGATATTATGCAGAAAGTTACTGCATTCGCAGTGACTCTCAGAGGAAGAACAAGGTGATAAATTCAAGTGATAGCATGTTCTCTTTAATTAGTTAAACAAACTGTTTGAAAAGCTTCAGGGAAATAAAGACTTTCCTGTTGCACTTCTGGATGCTATCTTCACCATTAGTGTCCAGAGACTGCTGTATCATTCTGTTAAAGCAACATCAAAAATTACTTAAAAAATCTGTAAGCTGAATTGAGAAGAAATCCTTTCTTCCGACCACTTCTTTTTCAGATACATCTATCAATGCCTGGAAAAAAATGGTCTTGCAATTCAACCCAAAAGCTAACAAACAATCTAAATGCTACAGACTTGGTTGCCCCATCAGGATAAAGATACACAGGCATCCTTCATTAGAACAGCCAACCACCTGCCCTCTCGAACAGAAATATTAACATAAGCTAAAACTACCACCTATCATATCACATCCACTGTTGCATCAATAGTTCTTTCAAAAGCAACCAGAGCCATAACCCATAGGAATTACTTAAGGGAAAAAAAATATTAAAAAATCAAAGCCAAGCTCTTCAATGGTGCACCTGAAAAGCAATAGGAAACATCAGAAATTTAAATCACAAGGCACGTGTGAAGCAGATTTCCTGCAAGACATGCTGCCTATTAAAAAGGTTACTACAGCTGTCCTAGCTGGATTATCCCAGTGGCTCTCAGATGTGAGCTCTGTCCCCAGTGGAGCATGGTGCAGCACTCATGACCTGGAACACTGTGGTAACCTCCACATTTCACATGCAAAAAGTCTTAAAAGCAATACCAAGTGGAGGGAAAAGTGAGTGTGCTGCCACCCCTCTCTGAGAACTGAATAAAACCACTCATATGCTGCATGTCTCTGTCAGAGTTTCTCTACTCAGGAGATCTCACTTCCATTTACTTTAGGTTCTGTTAGCATCCCGTTGACTGTCTTACTCAGCCAGCCTTCATCCAGGTGAAAATCTCCTTTAGACACTGTTTTAATCCAGATTACCATTGAAGCCAGCTGCTTAGAGTTTCAGTTTATGCTGTTTATTTACCTGGTCTGCCAAAAAATATGAGGAGGTATATCTGAAATGCAGTACATACTTATGCTTACCAGTTAACAGTGCTCAGTTGCTTAAAAATTTTTGTATGTGCAACATCATTTACAAGTACTTATATAAAGATTAATACAGAGCTATACATAGAATACACTAAATTATTTCCTCTTACATTTTCTTCAGATATTAAGTGCAATCAAGAAAATAATTTCAAGATAAATTGATATTTGGCAGGGGGAAAACGGTCTTGAATAATTAATTTAAAAGAAAGGATATTATTTAGAAAGAATTGCTTGCAACCCTTCTAATTATGACCAAGCAAATACTTCATGCCCCTGAAATATTTTGGTTCCATAGCAAGCCATGAGAATGATAATTCTGCCAAGACAGTTATCTGCTGAAATCGGAGACATAATTATGGTCAGTGAAACTCTTAATCTTGAAAGACCTTAGATTTAATTCTTTACGCTATCAATCTCTCTCCCTGGATTTCCTCCATGTTACATTTGGCATGATTAACTCTAAGTGGAGAATAGGTCCACAGAATTACATGCCTTCTGAACTGGGACAAGGAAGGATTATTCAATGCCTCGTACACGAGAGACATATTCAGCTTTAGCCTTAACCTCTTGTGTGCTGAGATATGAGGCAATGTTGGAGACACAAATCCATTTCAGATGGTTAACCAAATACACAAAACAGGCAGTGGCCTGAGCAGATGCCTGAAAGCATTGCACAGTTCTACACATGTACTACACATTGCTGCCATTAAGTCTGTACTGGATGTTGGAGCAGTTTCATCAGAAGGAGCAGGATAGGCTAAGCCAAGAAAGAGCAACTTTTCTAACCAAGTCATTGGGATCCAGCCACTGCAACAGTTGAAAGAATAGTGCAAAAGTGACTGAATGTAGCTTTGCTACCACCGATAACCCAGGCTGATAGAATTGATAAGGTTGGAAGAGACCTCAAAGATCATCAAGTCCAACCTGTCACCCAACACCTCATGACTACTAGACCATGGCACCAAGTGCCACGTCCAATCCCCTCTTGAACACCTCCAGGGATGGTGACTCCACCACCTCCCTGGGCAGCCCATTCCAATGGCTAACAACTCTCTCTGTGAAGAACCTTCTCGTCACCTCAAGCCAAACTTCCCCTGGCACTGCTTGAGACTGTGTCCTCTTGTTCTGGTGCTGATTGCCTGGGAGAAGAGACTAACCCCCTCCTGGCTACAACCTCCCTTCAAGTAGTTGTAGACAGCAATAAGGTCTCCCCTGAGCCTCCTCTTCTCCAGGCTAAACTATCTCAGTTCCCTGAGCCTCTCCTCACAGGGCTTGTGCTCAAGGCCTCTTGCTTCATTAAAATGGTTCTAGTTTCTTAGTGAATCCCATTCACTGCCTAAAATTCAAGGACAGCTTGGCCAAACTCAGTAACAAGTGGGACAGTTGAAAGAAAAGGTATTTTCAGTTATGTAAGTGGAAGGAAGAACGTGACACACACATGACAGGATATTCAAGGTAGACCATGTTCCTAAGTATACCAAATATAAATACAGCTTCAAAACATTACTTTTGGAGGATACTGCTGGCAGCAAGCACTGAAGACAAGAGCTGAGCTAAATTATCATGATTTGGTAATTCAAACACTGTAGCAGACTCACAGTTCCATGTGGCTGGGTACCAAATGGAGAAAGAACTATCCCATTGTCATGAGTTACTATCTATAAACAATTAACACTATGAGAAGCTGACATGCAATAAATTATATTCCTAAACCTCATGGCTACAAACTAGAAGCCTGAAGTGGTATCTTTGATTTTGGGAAATGAGTCTAGAATACAGGTTGATTTACATTCTCCATTCCAGATCAATCCATGAAGTGCAGACCCTACATCACTCAGAAAGTGAAACATAGCCTTTTTCAGATTTCAAACTATAAAGGAAAACATCTGACGTTATCTCATCTGGCAAAACATTTCAGCTTTACCTGTCAGGCGTGACAAAACCAGGTTTTGCAAGCCTACAGTCCAGCCTGATTAGAGTCTGATTTATAATCTAGTTTTATCACTAATGACCCTTGGAATCATCCCTGATTTTTGCATCATTTCAGAAAGTGCTTTTATATTGTTTGCACAGAACCTACCAACATGTACTGCACAAACAGCTAAGATGACAGGGTGTTCTCATGACAGAGAGCTTAAGATGACAGAGAGCTTATGACAGAACATCTTGGAGCATACAAGTATATTCCAGACTGTTGCCATATGTTTGGGTTTTTTCCAAACAACAAGACAAGAAAGGAAGGGTTTCTTTATAAGAATGATTCCCCTATAAGTGGGTAACAGTCCTGGCCAACCATATCTGCAAACCTGCTTTAAAACGTGAACTAAATGTTAAGTTAAAGTGATTAATTTGTCTCCATCTAGCTCTACTGTAATGCTAAAGCTAGAAAGGAAGTGTGCAGAGCACTTGGAGTCTCTGATAATTTTGGGGTACTATCTCAGTATTTCTTCCCTCAGAATGAATATTATTATAGACCTCTGTGACTGTATTCCAGTGAGCTAGGGAGTTCTGCATCCCAGCTTAAAACATTGCACGGGCAGGTGGGTCCAACATTTTGAAATTTTGTTCTAGTTGCAAAAACCCTACTGGTTTGGGGGGATTGGATGGGAGTTGCAGAGTGTCTGAAATTTGCAAATGCTGAATTATCAAATGCTCTAGGTAAAAAGAGGCTCAATATCAATGGAATATAGCAGCTGCTAAATGTGCCAGCCGGCATGAAAACACTAATTTTGGCAATTGTGCAGTGAAATAATCAATATTTAATATTACTACTAAAAAATATTGGCAAGTTACACTTTTTGTCATTTTATGAATTCAGGCAATTCCCATATTTATTTTTGATAGGAAAGAAAATAAATAAATCCATTTCATTCCAAATATCCATTTGAAAACCCAACAGAGTGCCACATTCCTGAAATTTTCCTGAAATCAAGATCTTAGCTACAGTACAGGGTTAACTATTTTGCATCAGAATGGCTTATTTATAGCAGGAAAGTTATGATTATTAATCTGCATAAATATGTAGAAAGCTATGTAATATATGCCTGCACTGCACTTGTGGGAGAAAAAAAAAAACACAAAACCAAACAAGTAGAAATTTCATATTCCAGTGTTATGAGTTATTCATTTTTGAGAGCAGCTATCTTCCTCTGTTAAACCCCAACCTATCCCTCCCTTCAATTCCTCTAACACATGATGCCTTTCATATAAATCTTAATGGATTTATTGACAAAAAGGGGTTGGACTATTGGTGAACTCTTGTTGTTTGCTGTGGGAGACTATTATTTTGCTGGTGCTTCAGGGGCAACTCCATTGTTTGGTGTGAAAGGGGAGCAAATGCAGTGTTCATTAAAATGGATCACACAACCAAGAATCAGCCTCTGCCTCATTCACATGGATACTGATTTTTTCCATTTCTGCTACACTGAGCTTATCACAAGAGTGTGTGCCAGCAGCTGCATCTATGATATTCAGATTCCTTACCAGGGCTGATGAAATGTCTCCGTAATTCAGTGTTTGCTTTTTGCTTCCAAGTGACAAGAATAAAACGTCTGCACTCATCACTTCTAACAACTAAAATCTTATGTTCACAAAGAAGAATTAATTTCTTCTCCTTTCTCACCCAAAAAGACACATTAGGTGTTTTTGCTTTACAATAAATTTAAATTGACTTTAATATAAAATTCTAAATAACTTTGATTTACTTTTCCTACTAAAACACAAACTAAAACCCTAGCTGTTTGAAACTGTGTAGGCTTTCTCTTTTGGTTCAACAAACAACTCCAAGCAGGGATATTTGATGAAGACATAGTAATACACTAACTTATTGTTAAGCACTATACCTATTTTAGCTCCTCTCTGCAGACATGCTAAGAAATCTGTCAGATCCTAATTTTGAAAAAGAAATACCAATATTTCCGAAGTAGTTTGGCTGAGGTTAGGTCATCAAATCAGCCAACTGATTGCTAAATGCTAACATGTCCTGTAGTAAAATAACAGCAGCTCTTCTTCAAACTGGTAACCTGCCACAAGTGGGGTCTGCCAGAGATCAGTATTGGGCACACCACTGTTTAGTATCTTCAAAAGTGACCTGGATGATGAGATCAAATGTACTCTGATGAATTTTGCTGATGACACCAACCTGAGTAGGGACATGGACACTTTAGAAGGGAGAGACACCTTGATGATCCTTGTGGGTCCTTCCAACCTTATATTCTATGATTCTATGATCATCATTTACAAAGAGCTTCAGATATGCTGTCGGTTGAGCCCAGTCAGGCCGCAGCTTGATACTAGCTAATTTTCCCTGCTGAAAGCTTTGCCAGAAGACTTTTTTATGATGCTACAGGTGAATTCCAATGGCAGCCCAAGAACACAGCTAAGTGAGAAATCCTTAAAGCACAATATTGTCCCTCCTGCAAACCTAAGGTAAACACAGCTCCAAACTCTGGATGAAGGGACAAGCATCTCCTGGAATTTGGTTTCCAGTTTGCCTAGTTGCTTAATATTAGTGCAAGCACAAAGGCAGCACCTCCTGACAGCAGGGATCTCTAGCAAAGGGTACAGTGTATCTGATAACTTGTCTGCCAACCACAGACAGGAGCTTTAGGAGACAAGAGTTTGTATGCAAACACAGGAGAAGCTGATACCATGTTGCATCTCTTGAATTTCAGGCTTATTAAAGAAAAACACTCACCCACCCATCAGCACAAAACCCCACAAAAACATAACAGGGTTTGAAACTGCTCATATGTATGACTCAGAATCAATTCTGGCAAACTGAAGCAGTGCCAAGGAGCAGATTACATACTCAAGCTCTGTCATTCTTCTATCTCTTGGCCAGACAGTCCCATTTCTTCTGTTGCACTAGGTCTTGTGTTCATCGGGATTGAATTTAGTATTCTAACAAGTCTGAGGTCTGTTAAAAAAAATAATCAAGTCCTGTACTTGGTAAGTCCATGAGAACACGGTATCCAATAGGTTTTTCAGTAACATAGTGGTTGGCATGAACATCAGGAATGGCAGTAGGAGAAAAGCAAGTGCTGAAAGTATTTCTCCCCAAGAAGGGTTTGCATCTTGCTCCTGATCAGGACTTTTCTAAGTTAAGCTGTACCATCCCAGCCACAGTTCAAGAGGAGGTCACAGCTCCAGCAATAGTTTTTGTTCATGTTTCACACTTAAACAGAACAGAGCTATCTGCTCACTTAACAGCAGAATTTGAAAAGTTTACTGTTGCATGACATATGGTAAGATACACAGGGATTAAACTACATACTGCTGCTGAAAAGTTTGGGGCATGCTTATAAATTATAAAACGTGATTGTTCACCTCTGAAACCTTGAATTTTGCATTTTCAAGTGTCAATTCAGATTTTATGCTTTGTTGTAAATCTAAGTAATTTGTTCAGCTACATGGCATCGTGCAGATCTTGAAACACCTTTTTATGCAAGCATCCAGCACAGGGACTCCAGCTAGCCTGAAAGGCTGGGGTTAAGTAACACTCATAATGAGGTTATGAAGGTTTTTAATACTTATATACTTATATATACTTTTATAATACTCCTCCTTTGAATGCAATTATTAATGGAATTATTAAAAAATTAAAATTTAAGCTTTCAGCTCACCAGTCGCTGCAGTTGTGCAAATGACATCATAGCAGTCATCTATCATCCTTCACAGGTAGCATAACATTTAGAAGGTAACATTAGGCAGAGATCTAGAAAACTCAGGAGGTAAAATGTTTTAACAGCTTCAGCCTACTTTACACTGCCATGCTATATAGGTATTGCCACTAAAAAGAACGCCATATCAGTCTTTCGGCTAATATGAGGTCATACAGCTGAACCAAATGTAACAATGAAAGTCTTAATACCTGTCAGTTAAGTACTAGTCTGAGTTAGACTCAGAAGATTAATGTTTAATGGACTGTCTTGATCATGCAGATGTAACACGAGCCCAATTCAAGCTTGCTTTGCTATAGGAATTTTTTGTACGTTAGCCTTTTTAAGCCTATCCTGGGGATTTGTTGTCCTGACCATTTCTGGTTGAAGAAACCATGTTCCTGGTCTCAGGTGTAAGTCTGCACTTACCCTACAAAACCTAGGAACAAAGGTACATGCTGTTGAACAATATTAATGGCACTCTACATGCTTGTTCACAGAGCTGACAAAGACAGAATGAAGATTGAGGCCTTTCTTTGAATCAGATGAGAGCAGCATCTTCAGCTGCAATGGCAGTGAAGAACTGGTCACCCCAATGGTCACTCCAACCCTGCTCAGTATATTTTAATATAATTGGAATACAAATACTTGATATATCTAAAATAGTGTAGAGTTAGCTAGCTGATTTAATATTTCCATGAAACCTCTCAATGTGGTTGAGATATGATGATAGAATATCACCAAAAAAAAGAAAACAGTGCTAGAAAATGAGGAGATGGCAAAGAATGGAAGCTTCTTTGCCTCAGTGTTTATCATGTAGCTGTCCAGCACACAGCTCTCCTCAATGGATTTTCTTCACTGGCCAAAACCACCGGTTGCTTAGAGCACACCTGTGGAGCCACTGATACACAGCTGCGGTGCACAGAGTTGGTGATGAGCTTCAGTTAACTTCAGTAAAAGAATTAATTAAGATTTGCAAAGAGGGAACAGACCCCTGAGACTGACACACAACTATGCAAAAGTTAAAGATATATTCTGCCTCGTCATTTGTAGAACCTTTGTCATTGCATTTTCATCACATTTATTATCTGTGCTAGCTAGTTGCTATCAATACATTCATGCTTCCAATTTACTCTCAGGACAAACCACTAATGAAACAAATATCTGGGTGAGATAATACTATTAGGTGTCGTGTATGGGAAGGTAGGTAGCCAGAAGATCAATTACTGAGTTTATCAATAGATAAAGAAAGAATAAAATATAAGAATACTGGGAAACGTAACAAACATTCAAGTGTTAAATGAAGGTGCCAATGACAAACACAAACATAAGCCTTTCTTAAATAAGAATACACCATAGAAATCCTCCATAAGAACATAGGAAAATCAACAATGAAATTAGACACTTGGTGAAAATCCATGCCCACAGACTTGTATTATGCACAGAGAAACAGCAAGTGTAGATTCCATTTAAATAATTTCAGGATTTCTTAGAATCTGTAGTATTTCTGGACAAAAGCAAAATAAGAGTGGGAAATACTTGCCAATTCTGAAAATTACACCAAATGGAGAAAGCAGAACATTTTAAGGATGAGTAAGCAGACTTTGTGCCAAACAAAATATATTGCTGTATCATTGAGGGCTTCAAGATACTAAGCTGCTGTATGTGCCCCTTGACACTGTATCAGGACAGGACATGCATAGGCTAGCTCTTAACACTGGCCTTTTTAGAAGTGTGCAAAGCCACGTTTTGTAGGAAAAGAGGAGCTTGGAGGTGACAAGAGACTCGGATCAGCCTACACCCAGCCTGAGTGATTTTGGCAATCTACCTTCCCCAGAGAACATGGCAAATGGGGAAATCCTGGAACCATTTGAAACTATCCTCCCAGCAAACTCACAGTTGTTGTTCAACTGGAGTTACCGAAAGTTCATGTAAAAATATCCTGGGGGGGGGAAAAAGACATTTCAAGATTAGTAAGGCTGTTAAGCACCTCTAAAAGATTCATGAATATATTAATGAGAGATACTGAAATGGAATAGCACTGTGTTTATTACCATGAAACAGAGCATTACAGCAAAGGGTGATACTCACAAAAGATAACCATCTATCTTTTACAGGTGTGAAAGGCCCACCATATAATTCACAGCATGGGCATTTTTCAGAGTTATGCCCAGTTTATGTACCTTTACAATGTCTTGACACATAAAAATTATATACAGCCATCTTCACTGTCATAAACAAGGCATTTATGGCACAACCAGCAAACTTTCTTGGAAGCATTTTTCTATTTCCACATATTAAATGTGGTGAATGGTTATTTAATTCATACTATTTCTTTACAACCACTGTGGCTTTGACTGAGCCCTAGATAAACCAATATATTTGTGAATGAGGTAATCTTTTTGAGAGATCAAATATCAAGGAGATATTACAAAGGTATCCTATAGTTTAAGATGAAGAAAAGTCCTAGCTACCTGGTTTGTTCATCATCATCAGAGAAAAAAGTAGGTAAAGCTGTAGCAAGAGACAACAGTTAAAACCTCTTCAGTGAGTGGGATTATATCTTATGGATTCGTGCATTATTTCCCTATTTATATGTTCCTCCAGAAGATATTATCAGCTAAAGGAGGTATTGTCAAAGAGCTTCTATGCAGAAGCAGATTCCACATCACGTATGTGATGTGCCACAGAAATCCCCATTTCCTTTTCATTGCAGTTGCTGATCCTAACCGTCAAAACAGACTCCCATGAAAGATCAGCCCACCTCTTCCCTTGACAAGTTGGAATATCCTGCTGCTTAAGATCCCACTAGCCCCACAATACACATCTACTCATTCCTCAGCTCTGCATTCACAGATTTGCACAGCTATACACAACAACTGATGATAATTTCTCTTTCCCACATGTAACAGAACTGTATGGGTTTAGAATAGAAGACCTTGTGCTTGCAGACAAATAGCTTCTTACTCACACACTGTGGTATTTCAATTTTCTGTTTCCTTCCTTGCTTAGTTTGTGTAAGCTTCCCAGAACAAGGGCCTAGGCATTGCCAAAGACTGCTGTTGTACTGCAGCTATGGCAGACTGTGGTTAAAAAATAAATAAATAGATATTTACCCTTTGGGAGACAATTCTTTTCTCTATAATATCTTAATATAGAGATTCTGTAGAAACATGTAAGTCCAAACGAGGGCAATTTCATCAACATCTGCAGACAATAATACAATACAATAAACCAGGTTGGACAGACATGGACACTGCAGGACTTTAAAAAGGAAAAGCAGTTTAAAAGATTTAAAACATTGTTTTCCTTTTCAGTGATTTCTAAACTATCATTAAAAAAAAATAATAAAAAATTGTTGTAAAACTCTTTGCCCTACCAATGTATAAAACTTTTTCCTTGGACAGATTCCAAATGCTCTTAAAGTTGTGTATCGCTGAGATTAACAATGGTGTAAAATGAGTTGTGAATTTTATTACAAGACTGTACTGATGTATTGTCTAGGGGCAGCAGTTAAGTGAGTACTGGCAAGTATTTCTGTGTTCTAATTCCTGGTAACAAAAATTCAGAGAGCTTGAAACTAGTACTCTGGTAGAATATAAATTTTGATACCATGCACTTATTTGACCTGGAAATCAAAAGCCCAATACAAAGTCCTAAGACCTTTTATGCACAACTGGTCTCTCCAGGCATAGTACACTGAAGTTAGTTCTGTGCACTCAAGTTTCAGTTAGAAGAGAATCCTGCTGTCATTAAAGTTCCTTTGCACAATTTGACATACTGCTTTGATTTTGAAAACTCATTTTGCTGTCATTTCATCTATTACCCCAAAACTTATCTGGGACTTAAATCTTTTGCAAAAGTCAACCAGCTGGAAAAAAGATTTCATATCTCAAGATCCACAGCCACACACAGGCCTGCCATACCAGGTGGCTTATAGAGGGCATATACATTTCTCATGCTTCTGCAATAACATGTCTCTTTCCAGACATCCACCTCCTCCTTTGCTAATATTACTAGGCTGGGAGCCAGGGAGGAGAAATAAGGACTGGTGCCCGCTTTAAATTCATTGTTTGCTCATTGCACGTTACTTAATTAAATAAATGATGCATAAATACACTCCACACCAGAACTTTTGAAGATTCCCCATGATCTTCTGTAGATACCAACGCAATCTGTAAGAATGTGGCTGGTACTGGGCAAGGGCAAGGAGAGTGGGACCTCACAAAGATATTGCTCAAACCAGAGACATGCAGTGTTGCTACCTGCCGCATGACAGAAACACAGCTTCCATGGGGCACCACACAGTAACCAATATTTATTTTGTTTGCTTTGGATCATTAGCAGAGAAGTCAGCATATCCATGCACACCAGCTGTTGGGGGTTATCCAAAGGATGCTTCACTGGACACAGAACTGTAGAACTTGGAGCTAAAAATGAGCCAGTCCAGGCCTTCTCAGAATAAAATTCTTACACAGCCCCTGCTTATGGCTTCTTCGGTCCAGTTTTAAAAGCCCCTGATAGCAACAAAGTACCTGGCATTCAGCTTACCTTTCCTTTTTCTTAATCTCATCTTGATTCTCCTAATTATATTACCATGTACAACACTAATTGGCATTCACACATGGCCAACTCAGCCACAGATGGTCAAATTTACTGTGTCACAAACCTAGCAGAATTTGGAATTCCTTAAATTTGCATTTGTGTTACTTAAGCATGGACTACGAATGAGAAAAAACTGCAGCATTTCCACCGTTCTTTTCCTTCTTCCAGTGGTTTGTGCTAAAAGGAAGTCAGGATCTCAGTTTTCATTTACCTGTTTCTACTTCTTCCATCCATATCTGCAATGCAGAGAATTGCTAGCAAGCCATTTTACAGGACATGAGGCCAAGTGATGGAAACAGGGTTATATGGACAAGCTATGTTAAAGCGCTGATAAATCAATCTCATGATAACACCAAGCCACAGAACATTTATTTTTCTGAAAACTGTTACAAAATTATGTAAATTATGAAAAGTGACAGGGTTTGTACAGATGACCACTTGCACTCAAATACCTTGCTACTACATTACCAAGCCAACACCTTCCTTTCTCCCAGCACATCTCTAAGAGATATAGATTGAGGTAAGGTCTATTCCACCTACCATCAGGGGACACAGAGCAATCTTTGAAAAAAATCTCTAAGCACTAACATGAAAATTGCTTTTGCCTGAGGCAAGCAGGTGGTTTGTAGGATCTCCCTAATCACTTCTTCAGCTCCCCATACTTACCTGTGAGAAGTGTCTCATCCATCAGAACAGCTGTATACAACAGGAGACCAGTACCGTAATTCAAGGCATCTCAACCTAGACCAGCAAGGCCACGCTGGTTTTGTCAATGCTGCATCTATCTTAGCACCATGTAAATTCACAAAATCACTCATGATCTAATCTAGGTTACATAAGTTTCTGTGGACTCAGAATGAGGCTGAAGAATTACAAGACAGAAAGCCTGTGCAAGGAAAAGGTGAACAACACAGTGCTACTGCCAAGAAAAAGCAGAAGGCCCCAGAGGATAGATTTCCATTACCTCAAATGTGTTTTTTTGGTAACAAAAAAATACATTTTTTTTTTAACTGAACCAAAAATTAATGAAAACCATTATTAATGAATCAGTGGTTTGGCATTTACCCAACACAGCCTGTAAGTGCACTGGAAAGGCTTTATCCATCCCAGTGCTCACTACTCGTACTTAGCTACTTGTATGAAGCCAAGCAGCCACTGCATCCCTACACTCACTGAAAAGCTGTAAGGCTTTCTAATGCCCTGGGGGGCAGGCAGGCAACATGGCCTCCTCCAGAGGACTCCTGAGCTGCCCTACCCAGCAGCTACCTAAATTCATTTATCATAGGGAGGACTAGAAGACTATCGTCCTGTACCACAAAACTCTCCTGCAACCCTTGCTGAGACATTACTGTGTAGCACAGGTTGCTTCAAAGGCATTTCATAAGCACATAGTCATTCTGATTATGCCACCTGTGTGCTAAGATTTAGCATACTGTGTGCTAAGATTTAGATGGCAGCACTTGAGGCACAGACACCACAGTGTATCACTGTTCATGCCTCAGATGGACAATGCCCTGTGGGGAAACTGCTCTCCACACACCCTCACTCCGTGCCCAGATACTGCCCTGTGATGGACAGGGCCAGTTCTGGCTGGTTCCAGCCAGTTTTGCAGCCACCCCAGGAGAGGGCGCAGTTGAGCCAATGGCGACTCTGGCGGTGCCTCTGTTGGAAAATATGCGAGAAAGGGCAGAAGGCTGCCCGTCAGCAAGGTTTGGAAAGCGTGAGAAGTGTGAAGTACAGCAGTCTGCTTTGGGAGGGTGGGAAAGCAGTTTTGTGGCCTTTCCTGCTGACTGCACCCTCTGCAGCTAACTGAAATCAGAACTAAGATCACACCAAAAGAGGACACAAATGTGTCTTAAAAATGTAACAGAGCAGCATCCTCTATTTTACTGTATAAAACAGAAGAGAACTTTCTCTCTGACACGAGGTGACACCTGGTTTGATGCTGTTGAAGGTATTCTCTGCCTGGTCCTGCTGCCTTCCACCAGAACCACCTCTGGCCACGAGGACACTGACTATCCAGACGTCACCACCTGGTGACGTCCAAATCCATCTCTTACACGTAAGGTCCCTGGATTGTCACCCTCTTCAATTTATGCATCTTTCTGAAAGTAACACATCCAACAAGCAGACAAATGAGCATATTCCAGGATCACAAATTTAATAAGTACTCATGAATACCCAAGGAAAGAAAAATCAGCGTCCAAGCAAAGCAAGCACTCAAACACACCGAGTCCTGTATTACACCACACATCGCCACACATCACACACTACCAATAAGTTAAAAATTCAGATTCAAAAGATTCTGCTTCAGTGTCTCTGAGTACAGCTAAGTAAATAATTCTGCTAACCAAACACTTTTAGCATAATCACTCTCCTCCTTCTATTTGCACAGCTCTGAACTGCTTGGGAAGTTGGTGAAATGGATTTGAGCATACAGAAATCAAAATATTTTTTTTTCAAAAGGATTGAGAAAGTATGGAGTATTTCAAATAATGGAGCTAACACTCAGCCATACACCATCCATATCTTGGACATTGTAATGGCTCCATATTTATTCTGTGAGCAATATTTTTAGGTTTTTTTGTGTTCATTAAAGATGCAACTGATGTTATACATTATTAAAACGGAGAAGATACTTATTTTTCCTTCATGCAAATGAGATTTCCAAATATTAAAAACATCTGAAATTTCTTTACAGATTTCTGATTACTACAATGAATACTTGGGGTATTCATTGCCACTGAACTGAACACAAAAAGAAGAAACCAGTTTGCCTTGTTGAACGTGTCCATAAATCTGTCACATTAAAATTAAATTAGAATCATAAAATCATAGAATCAGTCAGGGTTGGAAGGGACCACAAGGATCATCTAGTTCCAACCCCGCTGCCATGGGCAGGGACACCCCACACTAGATCAGGCTGGCTAGAGCCTCATCCAGCCTGGGCTTAAACATCTCCAGGGACAGGGCCTCAACCACCCCCTGGATAACCCATTCCAGGGCTTCACCACTCTCATGGTGAAGAACTTCTTCCTCACATCTAGCCTGAATCTCCCCACCTCCAGCTTCATTCCATTCCCCCTAGTCCTATCACTACCTGATAGCCTGAGAAGTCCCTCCCCAGCCTTCTTGTAGGCCCCCTTCAGATACTGGAAGGCCACAATGATGTCACCTCGGAGCCTTCTCTTCTCCAGACTGAACAGCCCCAACTCCTTCAGTCTGTCCTCATAGGAGAGGTGCTCCAGCCCTCTGCTCATCCTCGTGGCCCTTCTCTGGACACATCCCAGCACGTCCACATCCCTCCTGTAACAGGGGCTCCAGAACTGGCTGGAGTCCCTATTCAGGCTGTAAAACACAAATATATTTCTTCACAAAGAAAACCCTGGGAGGTTAAGAAACAGAATGAAACTTTTTTAAAATCAAGTGGGGGAAAAAAAAAGGGATAATGAAATTACTAAAAACACAATAATGAGCATACTGGCCTGTACTCTTCAACACATGAAATCTGGACAGATCTGCATGGGTTATGGCACAGCTACCATAGTTCGCAAGGGAAAGTCGGACGTTTATGGGGACGATGCAAAGCCGTAGCAAGCAACCTTTTGTAAAGGTTTATTTGCCTTTGTGTCAGTCTATTCCTATTTTTAAGTCTTGGCCCACTTGCTTGTTTTTCATGCACACTTCAGACACCAAAGATGACTAATAATGGTTTCTGACTTCCAACACGGTGACACTTTCTTTTTCAGAAGATTTTAAAATGCAATCTATCATCTGTGTAGAACTGGCAACAGCATAGATATAAAGCGAAAAGAAAACGATCAGAGCACATAAACTTCATAATGTGGTTCTAGCAAGAACATTTAATTGATTTACAGTGCAGCTCAATATATAATCACTGTGCTATGAGTAAAGGTATAAGGTAGTCCATCACTTCTTAGTGGTCTTCCTCAAGAGCTTCATTCACAAGCCTGTTAATTAGCTTGGGTCCTTCAGTGTCCAGCATTCAGATTTAAATCACTTGTTTCCCATTATACACTGCAGGCCCATAAATTCACGCATCAATACTTCTATTGGCAAGGCTTTTGGAAGTCAACTTTAATTATTGTAGTTGAGATCTTCCTAAACCTTGCAAACAAAAATGATTAAAATACCACGAAGGGTAATTCAGAGATGGTGTTAAACGCTGGAGTATGTTATGGTCAAACACCATAAAGTTTATTACCCTTAGTAGGAAAGAACATTTAAGATCAACATACTTTTTAAAATGCAAACCCCATGCTTTTCCAAGCAAACTGAGATATGAAATTAATAAATTTAAGAGCCTTTCAAGTTCTTTAAATGCTGCATTTTTCACCATATAAACCTTCTAGACTTTGTGATTCAGTTCACATGAAAAATAAGCCACACCACAGGGCTAAACCTAACAGCAATATTTGTTAATTGTGTCATATGCACAAAGTAATTTTATATAAATGATATTTAATTATTTTTAATATTTATGCATTCATTCAAATAGAATACCTCCATGTAACATGAATTAATACATTGCTTAATGTCATGTTCTCCACATATCTAAGCACAGCTATAATTTACACTGCAAACTAAGATCTACAGATTGTCAAAGTCAGCTTTAACAAATAGAAAAAAGCAAGCAGGACAGAATTAAACAATAACATAACAGTCATGAATCAATTCTGATTGTGATGCTATACTCCTGTGGAATATAATCAGCTGTTTCCTGGGTTTTTAAAAACACTGTGATTTAAAGTTTCTTAACAATCTGGCAAATTAATTTTATAGCACTTTTAAAATATTGCCTGCAGCTGAATTTGACAAGTAATGAAGAAAAAATGTTCTTGATGCCATTTCAAATCATATGTCATGCCATGCACACAACAAAATTGAGAAGTTTGGTTTTAAACTAGAGCTACATCATCATTTGTGACTTGCAACACCTAAAAGAATGAGAACAGCAGTCTTGCAGGTTGACATCCAAGCTCTAAGATTCGTGTTTCGTTCACTCAACATACCCTTGTCCAGTGTTTATCTGTTACTTATTGTTTCAGTGCAAACACTAACACAACAGCAAAACTCCCTTTTTATCAGCTCTGCTAAACTCAAAATATTCAAAATCAACAACATGGCATCCTACAGCTCCAATACATACTCAACAGTCTCTTTAGGGATTTGACCTTGCAAATTATCCATCAGGTTAGGATTTGGGGGGTGGGTAAGAAGAAAGAAAAGATGCTGTTAATAAGAATTTTGTTTATTTTATTACACAAGAGAAAGAAAATAACCAAAGCAAAATCAAAACCAAGGCAAAGAGCCACTATTAAGTTGCCTAACTTGGCTATCACAAGATTTCTTGCACTGTCCAGTGAAGCAGATGGTGCTTGCTGCTCTTGGGGCAAGGACACTGCTTTGCCAATCACAGGATGTCAGGGGTTGGAATGGATCTTTGGAGATCATCGAGTCCAACCCCCTGCCAGAGCAGGGCCATAGAATCTAGCGCAGGTTGCACAGAAACGCATCCAGATGCATCAATCTGATTGTTTCCTATCCTAGATTGTTTAATAGTTGGTCATAGCATGCAGCTGCCAGATTAATTAAATAATGTAATTTTATCACTTAGATGAAAACAGAATTTTTGTTACTTAAACAAAAACTGGATTTCAGTTGCAGTGAAAACAATTCATTGGGCCAGCACTGTGCTAAAGAGAGTAAACAAAGCTTACAGAGGAGAGGAAGGAAAATGCTTATTGCAAAAGCTCAGAATTATAGAGAAAGTATTGCATTAAAACACACATTGCTGGGTAGCATTTGGGAAACTCTAAGAAGAGGCAAATGGAAAGAAACAAAAACACCATATCCTGCTATGAAGCTTAATGCAAAATTCCCATAGATACCAGCAGATAGCTCTCTATTATGGTAGGGAAGGTTTGGGGCCAAAGGCAGAACTGCTAAACATACTTCGAAGATTACCTCAGATTTTGACATTCCAAAAGTAAATACTTCACAGTAGTAACTACCGTGAAAGGTTTGGTTACAGTTTGCAAACTGTGTATAATAAAGCTTTGTAAATTAATGTACAGAAGTACCTTAATCTATTCTCTTCCCTGAAACTCAATGGTAAGCGGTTGCAACAATCCTGACAGTTTCATTATAGCTACGGTGTTATCAAGCAAAACACCTAGCAGATGTAGTAAATAAAAACCACATTTCAGCAGCTGACAAACTTCCCTTACTCTGTGTACTAGTGCCACCGCTTTGTCCACGTACATATTTTGCTGGCTTCTTTCACACGTCATTGTAGTTCCTGGGCAACAAGAACTTTGAAAACCTCTGGAAATCTTAGGAAGCAAAATTTATTAACTGAGTTGTCCTGTCTGAATTGAGACTGAAGGGTAACTCCATCTTTTCACATACCACATCTTAGCAGTATGCAGTTGTCTATTTCAATGATTGCTTTGTTGAAGGACATTAAATAATAGTTGTATTGAATAAGCATCAATTTACAATATGCTGGTCCAAGACTCTAAATATAATATTAAGCTCCAGCAACACTCTCCCAGGGCAATACTTCTCAGTAAGGACTCATAGATGGATTTTGGGAGCTGCTTCTCTTTGCAGTTGAGAGCCAAGGCCACGTACACTATCACTGTTCACAACAAAGAAGAACTAGGACAGTTGAGGTTCTCTTTTATGTGACAGCATGGGCTCTGTTTTAGTTTTGAAGAAAAAGCCATACACATAATCATTTTGACACTGCTGAAATCTATGTAACACTGACCTTTCACTTGTCCTATTCAGAATCCTGAAACTTGTAGTAGTTTGCAAATGGTTTCACATGCTTGCCATCATCTCCTTCCTCCTTCAGCAAAACCATTTACTGCCTTTCACTCTAAAGGTTTATTAATTTAATCAAGGGCAAAGGATAGGTAGTATGTTCCACCAGTTAATAAAGTTTATAAAGCACATGGGGATCTACTTGGATGAGAATCATCACAGAAATGCAGGACTTAATCAGACCAAAACCAGCTGCTAATGCCAGAGAGATGTAAAACTCATTTACAAATTACAAGGGGTGGCTGAGCAAGCAGACAAAATTGAAAAGTTGTACTATGAGACAGAGGTACAAAGACTTTTAACCTAAGTTAAGGTTAGGTTTTTAAGGCTTAAAAAGTAAGTAATGTGAACTGCACCTGAGATAAGTAGTTGAAAGGCTACTCAGACACAATGGATGTGCTGATCCTAAGACTTTAGGAATGACAGAGTAGGAGGTTCCAGCAGACGAAAAAGTGTTTAAAAAAAATAATTAAACACTCAAGGTCTATCAATATTATAAGACAGGAATTACAACAGAAGTGACAAAATTAGAGAGCTTTCAAAAACCACTGTAACGATGCTTGAAAGAATAACCTGCAAACCATTCTGAACAGATAAATCATACATGTGGTTGTGTGTTCAGAATGGTTCTGAACTACTAGTCACATGCAGACTTATAATAATGTATCCATACGTACAGCAGCACTCATCTGTCAATAAAGCACAAACACTCAAAAGGAGCATATGAACGACACTAACTGTATTGCACTGCAAGGTAACTCCACTGGTTTAGATGGGGTGATGTAACAAGTGTTATCATAGTGCCATCTAGTGCAAACGAGGCATTTGAATGAAAATGGCAGATGGTGGAATCTCAGCAACCCACAGCACCACCATTGCCTGCCCAAGAAGGGGAAAGCCTCTCTACTGGGGCCGTGGTAGCTTGAGAGGCCATCCCACTTCTTGCTAAGGAGTTAGGGCATCTGCCTCATGCAGCAATTGAAAAATTTATTTCCATTCTTGCTTTTGGGTGAATTGCCACTCAGTGCCATGCATTTAGCATTTTAAAATATCTGGATTATGCTACTCTTTTTTTCATCATAGTCACTTGCTCCTCTCTTTGTCACACAACGGGGAAGAGCTTTATGCTGACAAACATAAAATGCTCTCCAGGTAAGAAAATGTAACTCTGATTTGCCTGAATTAGAAAAGGCCATGATCCGCTTAACAAGTAATTGTGACATACTTGCAACAACTTTCAGTTCATACAGACTGGTACTTGGGCTCTGGCTAACTGTGCACTTTTGGTCCAGACAGATTTGGGTCCAAAGTGAGAATGCCTGTTCACATCTTTGCCAACCAAGTTACAAATACTCATTAAATAGACAGTAGCTTCCATGTGAACCCTTGGGGAAAAGTCCAACTCTAAGGTTCAGTTGTCATACTACCTTCAGAGCAGTTTTGTTCATTTAACTTCCTTCAGAAATACACAGTCTTGTATAAGTATTGTAGTCAATGCACAAAATTCCAAAAGACCTGCTTTGTGACCCATGGGCTGTCCCTGCTACTTAAAGGGAAAGGACACCCAAAAATGCATGTCTTGAGCAAGTACAGGAGGTGCAATTCTACACCACCTTCTCAGAGTAGGACTGTATGAGTAAACTTTACTTTCCTGCTATACCCACTGCTGCTCACTTTTTGATGTCAGAGCTCTGTAGCCTGAGAGATACAGGCAATGAATCAAACTTGCTTTACATGAAATGAGACAATTCCTCTTGAAATCACAAACCACAAATCAAGAGCAGTATACTTGTCTCCTCTGCTGCCTACACACAAACACGCACTCACACACATCCACTTCATTCTATGAGAAGGAAATGATACAATTACTGTCTGCCTAACAACCACAGTGCACGGAGAAATATTTTCTTTATTGCTTTGCTTCTCTAAGTTTTTTCATGGTATGATGATTCATAAAAATAATGTATGGGGTCAATATGGTTTCATTGGATGGCCTCTGTGTCCAAAGGCCAACGTATTTGTTTGGATCTCTTTGATCCTGAACTGGACAGAGACTCATTTTAGCCTCTGCTCAAACTATACTTGAAACAATCATTCCTGGATGCTGGGAAGAAATCCAGCAATTTTCCCCCCCTAGCTCCATCCACTTAGACATTCTGTATAGAGGGCCCATATAAATCCCAAACTCTTTGTTTTGCCATTTATGGCTCCCTAGAGTCATATTACAATAGCTTTGATTAAAATACAAACCAAGTGAGTAATTGCAGGCTTTTTAATTTTACAGTGTCAGTTTGTCATTGTAATGGATATGTTGGAACATGAAAGTCTCTTAATGAATTAAAGGAAATGCATATTTAGAAGGACTTAAAACTGCCCATGACCAGCAACCCCATACACTCACACAAAAAAATAAGAGAGGAAGAACAACTTTTCTTGTCAGTGATACAATCCCTCAATAAAGATGATGAACTGTATGTCCTCCTCACTGCAGCTCTCAAAGTGCCCTGTGGCTTCACAGAGCATCATTAAGTAGAACACATGTACTTATTTTTAACAGGCTTGTCTATCTATATGTATTCATAATGCTGGGGGGAAGAAAACAAAACAAACCAAAACAAACCATCAGTATTTTATAACAGAATTGAAAGAAAACCAGAAGGAAAACCCTCCTTCAATATTGTTTTCCCCCTCCAATCTGTAAGATCTCATCTTAAAAGAAGTAATACTTACATTTCAGGGATGTTTGTTTCCAGGAAGCAGATGCTTGTTTTCCCTTCTGCATGTTCTCAAAAGACACACTGAGAAGCATATTAGAGTGAAATGCTGGAATACCTTTTTGGCTATGAAGATCTAATGAGTAGATCTAATCATACTTGGACTACCCCTCTAATAAGCAGGGTAAATGCAAGTATCATTAAGGAAATTGGTAATTTTTTTCCTGATGCACACTCCAAACAAGTAGGAACTCTATTCTGACAAGTGTTGCAAATAGCTAAATACGAGGCTTAATATGTGTTTTATTTAAAGGACAGCACAGTAACATCATCATAGGGATTGGCACATGTATGACAAAACTCATGTGGACTGGTAGAAAGCATTTCATGCAGAAGGGGCTTGCTCCTACTCCATCTCCATTACCAGACTTTTAAAGCAACAGGGAAGAGCAGACTCCAATGTCACTGCTGCAGTCATGCCAGAGAGTATTTATGCCTCCTTGTCAATACTGCTAGCTATTCTTCTTCACATAAAGTGTAATAGATTAAACTGAATTGTAAAATAGAAGACTTCTTTTTCCTTCCACTTTATGCATGAAAATTACATGCATAAATGTGCATGTAGAGGGGTAAATGTAGAAATGAATGCAGATTTTATCCCTTTTGGGCAAAGTATTTCTGAGCATTGGGAAAGGAACAGAATTTTTTTTTTTAAAGAGTGAGAATAAAAAAGACCAGAAACCACATACAGTTTTCCGCATGCTCCAGAGCTAACAAGGCAAAAGAAGAGATTTCTTCATAGCCCATTGCTCCCCTTCCAGCAACTCATTGTGGATAAATGACTAGTAAAGATTCCTGGTTTCGGTGGTCTCTACTTCCCATGGCAAAACAATTTCCCCAGCTGAATAAAGCAGTTGTTTACTGCAACTGTAACTCTTGCCTAGACTTCCTTGGCAATCTGCCAAGTTGCAGAGTCAGAATAACTCTTTTTTTTTGGTGATTTTAGCTTAAATCCTCAGACGTGACAAGCACCTGCAATTCACAATGATTATAGAGTGGGAAGTATTCCATAACTCTTCTGTTAGAGCCCTGAGATCATCAGCTTACTCCACACAGAAGATTTTAATAGCTTTCCCCTAGCATTTATGCACTAGCCTTTTAAGAGCATTTTCCATTTGTGAGAGATGTAACTTGAGCTGGACCTAGACAAAGACAGGGCAGGGCTGCATGGTACTGGGTTTGGAAATGGAAAGCACACATTCATACTCAGCATCTTCTTTCCATATGGCTTCTCCCACACCAACTAAACACACTCCAAGATGATGTCACTACACTGCTTTCTACCCACATCCCGAACCCTTTTCTGTTTGCAGTTCTTTAATAGCGTCCACACAACTCCACTGTAGCCCCCAGATTATACTGAAATCGTTCTGTATTCACATTGGTAACGACATTGAATGAAACTCCAATTCAGCAAACATGTGTGCACCCACCTGATCTAAGCGTGCACATGGTCCAGCTGGTTTCAGCATATGGATGCGCGCAGGGTAAAGACTAAGACTAAACGCAAAGCACATTTACTGCTTACTGCCATAATACCATACTTGGTATGGCTTTACTCATGGTGACTAAACCAGATTTTAGTTGACATAAACACCCACACCTCCTACAGCAATTACTCTTGAGCAAAACTCTGCAATAAAGTGTCTGTTCACAACCGCTAATTTTACAACTCCTGCAAAAATATCCTGAACTCACAAGTGCTTTTATTTGGCAAACAATTTCGAGTACATAAAGGAAGTAAGCATACTTTAACAAATTTATTTCACTTGTGGTTTTTTTCCCCCTAAAAATCAGCCCTGTTCCCAAAAGCAGTATGTGTTTGATAAGCATAAATTGACTCTGCTTCCATTTTTGAGCAGAGGGATGTATGTTAAGAAACAAAAATACAAACCAATTGTTCCTCCTGCTTGCTATTCACTGCTCAAATACTGAAAGTCTCTTCATGAATAACATGAATTGATGTTCTTGTCAGTAGCAACAATATTTACAGAATGTATGTTACATTAAAGAGGAAATTGAAAGTAAAGATGTGATTCCACTAAGAGAGACATTGAAATATGCAGACTAGCTCACCCTTGCAAAGTCTGCTCACCTTTTGTCAAGATGTTTTGCTTAGTATTCATAAACCTTTTGTATTTGATGTTGACTATTTAAATCAGTTATTATTTGTCAAACTGGGTCTCTGCAAACATTTGTGATATCAGAAAGAAATAAACAGCAAGTTGTTATAAAGCATAACAAAAATCTAGGCTTTTTCATGAACTACAGAAAGTTTGCATCATTCTGCTAAGGATGTTCCTTCGTGGGAAACAGAGAAAATAATCTGAAAGTGAAATAGAGAGTTAAAACAGCCAGTCTGATTCACTGAAGTTTTTCAGTGTACCTAAGGAATAACTACAGGCTCCATTAGCATAGTAGCTTAGTGCCAAATGCCATCATTAAAATTGACATAAAACTGATCATAGTACAGATTCCAATGGTCCCATCAATACCAGTGAGCACATGAGGAAACCTGATCTGAATAAATGTCTCTCCATGACTTTGAAGCTGGGGGAACAAGGGTGCTTAATTCTTTCCTGAAATTTGGCTAAAAGTTTGTTATTTACTTGGAGATCAAAAAATCTACCTGCAGACCAGGTGTTTTACACCCCCACAGCCATTGAAAGTACAACAAAAAATCACAACGCATAAAATCCAATTTTCGTTTCATTTTCTCCATACACAGAAGCACAAGGCATCAAAACACACCAGAAAACCCCATCCCTAACCAGTGAGAATCTAGCTTTCTTTATACTAGTCAAATGAACTTTTTTTGAGATGCTCTTTGACCAAGGGAACAGGAGAGAGAATTCCAAAGCAAGACACCCAAAGGCAGTGTATTTTTTCAGCAATGCTCTCTCCTCTCTCAAGGAGAAACTAAACCCCTTCCTAAAGGAAGGAGGGAATCCATCAGTTCAGAAGACTGCTGAAGAGCCTTGCACAGACTCACCAGACAGAAAAAGAAGCATGAAATAGTCTCTTTTTAACAAATATTTTGAAATTATAGATTGCTGACACAGACCATTAACAGAATTTGCACAGTAGATGTTAACCAAATACATCCCTGGGGAACCAAATCCCTCCATCCAAAATATCTAAGCCAAGTAATAGAGTGTAGTGAGTAAAAGAAATTAATGAGAAGAAATAAACACAAACCAAAATTAACCAGGCAAAAAATCCCCAAAGAAAGAAGCACAACTCCTACAAAAACAACCAGCCACCCAAACAAACCCAAAACAAACACCCAAAGAACAAAACAGAACGTCTGGAGAATGAGGGAAGGTGTAGTTCTTATATTACCTCCTTGTATTTCCTCCCAAAACTCCAAAACTATTTCAAAAGACCTCTGCAAATCTAAAAAAAAAAACAAATCCAAAACCCACCCAACCAACCAAACCAAACCAAACCAAAAACCCCAACACCAAAAAAACCAACCAACCAACTAACCAAAAACCCCACACCACCAAAAAACCAAATCCAAACCATAAATCCTAATGATGCTGAATATATGCAGCAGGGGCCACGCACAAATGGAGAGATGATGCCTTTAACAGGTTTTTCTGTTATGGTTACATTCAAAGCAAACAATTATGCAAATAAAAAGAAGGAAAACTCTGTAGAGGAAAATACTTCTCTCTTACAAGAATGAAAATGAAAGCAGTATTAATCATATGGCCCCGGAGATTTTGGTACTAAGCAGTACTAGTGACAAAAGACAAAAACCAATAATTCAAATGCATTTCAGCTGTCATACATCCATTACTATTCTTTTCTCGCAGATTTTACATGTCTCATTTCACTGAAACGGGAAAATGGCTTATGAGGAAGGATGGAAGGCAAACAAAGCAAATGAAATGGAATTGCAACAGGCAGGTAAAAACCACACCATGCTTCAAGCCAAGACAGCTTCTTGAATGGATTTATATTATTACATAACTGAAGTACTGTGCCAGGATTTTGGATAGATTTGCTGAGGAGTATATTTCCAAAGCAAAATGGAAAATGCATGGTCACCCAGAAAATATCCTAAGAAATTGTCCTAATTTGCCCATAATAATGTTGCCACACTACAGACAATTTTTTTTTTTTTTAGTGAAAACACATTTTGTTTGGTTGGGTTTTGTTTGTTTTTAATATACCTCTGCTTTTCAGCAGACAATTTCCAAAATTAAACCTGACGTCAGCAGGCTCATACACCTCATGGCAATACTTGCTAATCTGGACTGATGCCTAAGATACCCTTTTGGTTGAGAAAAAGAACATAAATTTCCCCTAAGCAGCAAAATGATGCACAAGTAAACTGGTAGGATACCTGCAGTCAGTGCAAGAAACATGAGAGCAACAGTAGAAAAAATCATCTGAAATGGAGTCATACTGCCCTTAACTAGAGGGAAAATTAAAAGAGCATCCAGAGGTGAAGGTTCAAAGCTGCTTTTGTATGAAATTGTTGACAAATATACTCCAGTAAAAATGTTATTCTTTTCCTACCAGCTCTTCTGACAATCCTTTTATAGAATTCTACCTTTCCCCTCTTCATCTCCTCAGGCATGTTCTGTCCCAAAACCAAACCAGAAATCAGCCCCACCAGTACACCTAGAGATGTGCACCAGTAGCATTCATTCTGCACACCAAGTCTGTCCCCTGTTCACATCTCATCCAAAGTATATTCTCATTACTCTTTTGCTATCTCTTCCCTTTCATTGCATCCATACAGATACATGTGACTGTGCCTATTATCTCCTTCATACACTGCTCTTCAAGTCACACTGTACATATGGACAGCTTCTTTATTGTGCTGGCTTAAGACCAACCCAGGAGGAGTGGGCTGGAAAAAACCTAGCCCCAGGTGGACAAAGAAACCTGACCCAGATGGGCAGAGAGACCTGGGCCCCTTCCCAGGAGGAGGGGTCCCTGGTCCAAAGTGTATTCCACTCCCACTTCTGTCCACAATCCTATTTAAGAGGGGCTCATTTCCAACCTCACTCTCTTCCTGCCTTTGCTTTGCTGACATCCTGCTGTTGTTGCTGTTAACCATATGGGGCCTGGTCCATACTGTTCCAAACTCCTAAGGGAACTGCATCTAAAGAGAATCTATCTTACATACAGAGAATCCTTTGCAAGTTGCATCTGGTTTTGTAAATATATTTTTATTTACCCCTTTTCCTCGTACCTTTGTAACCTTCCTTTTACTCAGATGACTCTTCTATTTTCTTACTTTTTTACTTCCAAATCAATTTGAGACTGTTCTTTCATAGTTTTACCTCTCTCTTCTCCTCCTGCATAATTTGCTTTCCTACCTGGAAAAGCGGGGAGGGGAGGCAACCTAAATCTGTTCCATTGGGGCTTTTGGGCTCTGGGAAAAGATTAAACCACAACATTTATATAGCCATCTCTCTTGTATACACACAGCTTGTTGGCCCTGATGACTTATCCAACAGAAATGGTACAATGGCCTTTCTCAAAACTTACCTGAAATCAGCAGTTACCCAATCCATACAGCGAGGTGTATTTGGGAAATAGCCTGAGTTAAAACTAGAGATTGTCCAATAACAGTTCTTGCGACAGAGAACACAACCACTAATTTAGGACTGTGCCCCTGTTTTATCAAACCCAGTATCTGCTTTATAAAAATATGATTCCCTTCCTACCAAGCTGCTGACTGATATATTCTGTTTCTTTTCACTGCAACTTAGCATCATGCTGTGTTTTCACGTGGAGATGAAAATTGGAAAACAGGTCTACAGGTTTATTTTGTCATCTTGACAATCTGTTTTTAACTTGTGATATTTTAATCCATTTCCCATACTTTCAACATTATCAACTTCTGACAAACTTTTCTTCACCCCTGAAGATAACATCCTTGTAAATGACCTTATGCTATGTCTAAGGCTTGGAACATGAATTTATTTCCTTTCATCACTTTGTACTAAAATGGAAGAAAATTAACCCCCCTGCTTTTTAATTCTCCTTAGGAATAACTGTTTCTTTTCCTGTTATCTATTCATTCTGAACTACAGGTACAGACCTATTATCACTTGCTGATGCCTTTAAGCATAACATTTCACTTCAAATGCATTCCTTAAATCAATGAAAATGAATTAAATTAGTACCTGCAGGCAGAATAAATTAAATAAAATCCACACTAATACAATTCTTACGTATTTTTATCTGTGCAAAAACATCAATATTCTGGCCCTGACACTCAAATAAAGTATTTTATTCCACTAAAATGGAATAGCCCTATTTTCATTGTTTTTTCTTTTTAAAATTTAAGGCTTTTTCAATTACAATATCCTGAAAGATAAGGTAATCATCTGTTTTCCCCATGGTGAAAAGGAAAGCAGAGGATTCTCACTTACATTTTAAAGAGTTGCACCACACAAAAAATGTGAATCTTTTTTCTCCACCCACAGAATAAAACAAAATCAACCCTGGAGAGAGAGATCTGTGGTGTTTCACACATACATTTCTGCTATGAAAGTGGTGGTTTTAGGAACAAGAAGTTTGAATACATCCTGGTCTCTACTGAAAACACGAGTAAGGATTTGAAATTGTGACAGAGTAATCCACAAGAAGCAAGGCTGAGCAGACATTTAAAATTAGATACTGAATATTCAGTAACAGGGCATCCCTCTCTCTTCCTCCATATTATCTCTAGGTAAGAGGGGTTATGCATCTCCCAGGATTCATTTTTGCCTTTGAAAAATAGGGAAAGATAGAGCATGCAGAATAAAAACTAAGAAAACCTTTCAGACTTGCTTTCCTTTGCTTCTTTCTGCCTAAAGTGTACCTAACTATCTCATTTAGCCCCAGCCCCCAAGCACCTCATAATTTTTCATGCACTAACAAAGCCCATTCCAGGTGAGGCACGGAGGCAAAGCAATTTGCCAAAGCTGGTCACAAGCCTCCATGCCATAACCAACCCTCCCCTGGCTTTGCAACAGCTAAGATCTCAGTGCATTTTTCAAATGTTCAGCTTCACTTTAGAACAGCTAATGTTGCCTCATCTTATATGATAGTGTGGGGAATCTGCTGAGAAACTCAGTTGATGACAGCTCTCCAGAGTCCACTGATAACATGACTGCAGACAGCAAGAAACATCACTTTGGTGTAGTGAAAAAAATCAGAAAGATCATCCTGCCCAAAATGATACCACATGTTCACTGGCAAACCCCAGATCAAACCTACCTCACACCTTTAAGGCCTTGCTTTTGAATATAAAGATGACTGTGTTTGTAGCAAAATATTTCCTACATTTTGGTGGTCATCATCTTTCCAAAGTAGGAAGCACCTACTAACTCCAGATGATGTCACATGTAGAAAGTGAGTGAGCATGCCTTTTTTCCTAGGATTTGAAACAGATTAAAAATTATTTCCTCTGATTTTTTAATTAGAATTGCCCACTCCCCAGCAGATGGAAGGACACTGCCTGCAGGAGCTTTTTTGTTGGCTAAAAAATTGGTTTATATAATCAGCATGGTAATTAGTGAGCTCTTTGCTATTAAAAGGAGCTCATTACTGCTATATTTTGCTGATTGATCCATACTCATAAGCAATTTAAAAATGTAAAAAGCATTTTGTGAACCACTTAAAATAAAACCTTCAATATGAATATTCAGAAAATGTAACTGACAGCTGTCTGTGACTGAACTCCAATCCCTAATTCTATAGCAGTTAGAGCAAATCTACATGGAACTGGGAAATGAAAATAATTACCTGGAGTCATGTATTGTTCTCCACTGCTTCTCAGATTTCTTTGCCCATTAGACCAAGTAAATACCTCAGATTCTGTGACACTTTCACTGCTGATCTTGCAGTCAGACCAAGTTTGCAAAGCAAATCACCTTTACTGAAAATTCATGATTAGCATGGATCTGAAGCCATTATAGAATGAGTTACTTTCAAATTTGTTCTCTCTGCCAAGTTTTCTCATGCTTCAGAAAGAACTGATAAATTATCCAACAATTTAATATTGAAATGCAATGATATGGGAGAAGAATGAGGGACGGATGACTAGAGGGTGGACACATATCAAGAAGAAAGAATTTCCCTTATTCAGGGAAATCTCAAGTAAAATTCTGCCTCCAATTAAATCAACAATGCCAGCAGTTCTGCAGTGTCCTACTGTCTTGAACTCCATCTTCTAGTGCTTCCAAAAAGCAGTCTGCTCCCTTACTCCTGAACAGGTCAGGTGCCAGTTAAATTCCAAGCTAGTTATGGCCCTGAGGTGGATTCCATTCACCGACGGGATACACCCACGGGTGCTGAGAGAACTGGCAGATGAGGTTGCCAAGCCCCTCTCTATTATATTCCAGAAGTCATGGCAGACTGGGGAAGTCCCCACAGACTGGAAAAGGGGAAACATTGCTCCCATTTTCAAAAAGGGCAAGAAGGAGGAACCGGGGAACTACAGGCCAGTCAGTCTCACCTCTGTGCCCGGAAAGATCATGGAGCAGATCCTCCTGGAGGCACTAATGACTCAGAAGAATAGTGAAGAGGTGATTGGGAATAGTCAGCATGGCTTTGCCAAGGGCAAATCCTGCCTGACAAACCTGGTGGCCTTCTATGATCAGGTGACAGCATTAATAGATGAGGGGCGAGCAACTGATGTCGTTTACCTGGACTTGAGCAAAGCCTTCGACACTGTCCCGCACCACCTCCTGGTCTCCAAGCTGGCGACACATGGGTTTGATGGATGGACCACTAGATGGATAAAGAATTGGCTTGATGGCCGCACCCAAAGAGTGGCTGTCAACGGGTCCATGTCCCAGTGGAGGCCAGTGACAAGCGGAGTCCCTCAGGGATCAGTCCTGGGACCTGTCTTGTTCAACATCTTTGTGGGTGACATGGACAGTGGCATCGAGTGCACCCTCAGCAAGTTTGCTGATGACACCAAGCTGTGTGGTGCAGTGGACACCCTGGAGGGAAGGGATGCCATCCAGAGGGACCTGGACAGGCTGGAGAGGTGGGCACAAGCCAACCTCATGAGCTTCAACAAGACCAAGTGCAGGGTCCTGCATCTGGGTCGAGGCAATCCCAGGCACAAATACAGGCTGGGCAGTGACTGGCTGGAGAGCAGCCCTGAGGAGAGAGACTTGGGGGTGCTGGTGGACGAGAAGCTCGACATGAGCTCTCAATGTGCGCTTGCAGCCCGGAAAGCCAATCAGATCCTGGGCTGCATCAGGAGAAGTGTGACCAGCAGGTCAAGGGAGGTGCTTCTCCCCCTCTACTCAGCTCTGGTGAGACCCCACCTGGAGTACTGCGTCCAGTTCTGGAGCCAATATTACAGGAGAGATGTGGACGTGCTGGAGCGTGTCCAGAGGATGATCAGAGGGCTGGAGCACCTCTCCTATGAGGACAGACTGAAGGAGTTGGGGCTGTTCAGTCTGGAGAAGAGAAGGCTCCGAGGTGACCTCATTGTGGCTTTCCAGTATCTGAAGGGGGCCTACAGGAAGGCTGGGGAGGGACTTCTCAGGATCTCAGGTAGTGATAGGACTAGGGGGAATGGAATGAAGCTGGAAATGGGGAGATTCAGGCTGGATGTGAGGAAGAGGTTCTTTACCATGAGAGTGGTGAAGCCCTGGAATGGGTTGTCCAGGGAGGTGGTTGAGGCCCAGTCCCTGGAGGTGTTTAAGACCAGGCTGGACGAGGCTCTGGCCAGCGTGATCTAGTGTAGGGTGTCCCTGCCCATGGCAGGGGGTTGGAACGAGATGATCCTTGTGGTCCCTTCCAACCCTGACTGATTCTATGATTCTATGATTCTATGATTCTTTTAAGGCATAAACCCCCCTAAACTGTTTCTTCATCTAGTGTGGTGTTTATAGCACGCACCACAGCACCAAATCTTTTTGCAAAACCAAAGGACATCACTACTATCTGAAATGGATGCTTCTGAAAAGGATCAAAAGTAACTATGGCTGGCCCAAATTGCCTGCTGTTAAAATAAAACGCATACTTCAATGAGAGCTGTGTCAGTCTCTAAAATCATGCAGCATGGTCACACAGTGCTTAAAATGGGAAAAGAATAGGCATTTCCGCTCATTCATGAGAATCAAGGTAGGTCCCTGTCTTGGAGGGCACTGTTCATATACCTCCAGGGTCTTTATCCAGACACGTGATTTCCAGGACTTATTCAAGTAACTTTCATGCTACGTTCCCGCAGACACACTCTCCTGCCAGCATTAGCACAACCAATGTGCTGTTTCAGAGCAATTCCTTTAAGATAATGAACGTCAATATTTAAAGGTCTATTTCCGTACTTGGTTCCTTCCCATTTTCATATTTTCAGGAGGAAAGGATTATGCTATTTCAGCCTCTGCTCTTGTTTTGGTTTTTGGTTTTTTGTGGGGGTTTTTTTAGTGCATTAAGTAGTTTCAGTTCTTTTCCTTCCATAAAAATGAGTGCTTATAACATTCATTCGCTTTAAGAAATTTATTCTCGCTTTCAAGCTGCGGAAACAACTCCTACTGAATATTATTTTTGTCCTTCTTGGAGATGGGTGATTTATTTTTAATTGCTTCTTTAGGTCAGGATACTGCTTACCAGTGTGCCTACATTTACTGTGTTCATTAATTTAAGCTTTTTAAAAAAAGTAATATGTCAAACAACTTTTTTCTCCTGGAAATGGAAGTCACGGTACAGAGAGATCAATTATTAATCAGCATTAACCCACAGTGAAAAAAACCAAGAAGCATCTTACAGACTTGAGTGCTCTTGAGTGAAGGAATTTATACCAGATCACACTTTTCCAGCAGAAACATTCTGAGAAAATTAAAGCCAGAGCTACTGCAGTCCTTTAGTTTTATTTCAAGGCAAAATCCCTCCACATTTAAAATTGGAAAATAAAGAAATAACCAGAAACAAAACAAACCAACCCACAAAAAACAACGACAAATGAGAATAAGAAGAAACGCTAAGGTTACACAAAGATGTATATGAAAACATAGATCACAGCCAGTTCTTTCAGATATTTAACTCCAGTTAATCCAAATCCAGCCAGCCACCCCCTCAGAGTAAATAAAATGATATATTCATGGAACGACAAGATCCTAAACTCAAGAGAATAAATTGTATCACCTACAGATTTCAGTAGATGCAAGTACACCCTTTGTTACTTCCTGCATTTTAATGTGACAAAGATGAAAACATACATGCAAAAACCCCAGAAAAGTGTCCACTGCTTCTCAAACCTACGTATTTATTACATGAATCACAGAAGAGAGCTCATAAACATCCATAAACCAATTTATAGCCTCTTTTGCTAAGAAATGGCACACTGGGAAAAGCCTGTCCAGAACTGCCTTGAAAATGATCATGGATTCACTATGTTTTATGGAAAGCATAAAACTAGCTTTTAACTCTAATTAATAACACACCTTAGTCTTTTTATCCTGTATTTGGGAAAACAAATTTGGACATAATACCGTAACCATCACACTGCCACTGAACTTTCTCCCAGAGAATAAAGTCAGTATGCAGGTAAGAGGGCATCCATTTCCAGCAATGACCATATAACAAACAACAACTGGGAATTAAACTCTCCTAACAGATTAATTCTTACTTTGCAGAATACTCAAAACCAGATACACTGATATTCAGCAAACTCTGAGTGGAGCCAACATGTTTGCACACCTCTGCACCCAGCTACCAGCCCAGGGCAGCACTCAGCACAGCAGCTTGTCCCTGAGAGCAGGCTCTGTGGCACATCAGGTGCCCAGGAAAGCATGCACAAACCATGCTGAATTTTTTCTAAGATCATCTTTGAAGTACAGTATCAAACCTAGAAATGCAGTGACTTGTAAACTTAGAATATGCTGCTGAGCACCAGTCCTTTCCCATAACTTCAATTTCCCCAAGATCTGCTTCAGTTTAGATCAGTCAGTCCACACCTATCTACTGTTACTAGTTTTAAAAATACAATAAATCAGGAAAAGTAGTGGGAATTTGTTTGTTCATTTGTTTGAACCAAAGACAAGGCTGTAATGGAAACAGGGTGCTTCAATTTTAACAATGTAATCACATTTCCTCTCTCCTTTGTCCAGTTCTCTTCCTGCCCTTCAGTCATTTTGATGCCATAGGCAGTTTTCAACTGGACAAGTTGTATATTCTTATTTTTCCAATAAATCTGATCAAGCAAGGATTAACATTTTTATTCCAGTTTATCAGCCTATCTTCTATCCCACTCAGACTATCTTACAATCTGAGGTCTGTGGTTACAGGTTGGCCCTGATGATCTTCGAGGTCTCTTCCAACCTTAGTGATACTGTGATACTGTAGTCTTTTTTTCTTTTTTTTTTTCTGCCTGTTTTAACTGCTGTTTGTTTGGTAACAGGCAAGTTCCTTCCTTAGAAAATGTCACTCGTGAACTTTAATTGCTGTATGAACCAAGTGTCTGAATATGAACCACTCTGCGAAACCCATGGGCCTAGGCCCGTACTAATACTCCTGTGACCTGCTATGGGCTGTACTAGGGAAGAAGGAGGACACATGGTAAGAAACCTAGATGACAGGAACAGAGAGAGGGGAAATCATCAGTGTAAGAAAAAGCAAAGCTGAGAACATGTGAAATGCATTTTCCTGGAACCCCTATTTCCAAGAACTGAAAGCAGTATTTGAGACCACAGACCGCAACGAGACAGTCAGCTGAAGACTCCTGCTGCTCTGGGAATGACACACAGGTCACTCTTCAAAGATGGCAGGGAGAAGTATGTCAGTTTAGCTAATAAAAAGAGATTAAGGAAAAAGTCAGTAAATGAGATTTCCTTAAGTCTACACAAAGGAATCAATCAGAAGAAAACATCACAAAAACTGGCTCATCTCCCAAGTACCACGTTTATTTTGTGCCACAGGTTTTAGTTTTTTAATAACTCATTTATTCATTACTCCAGACTAAAGTGACTTTTATTACCAAATGAGTCTACAGTCAGCTGAACTGACTACCAAAGAGTTTTTATCCCATAGACCTGACCTTGTGGACAGATGTCAGTCTGTACCAACAGGCTGAGAATCAGAGCTGTCCCCAGTGTGGCTGGAAAAGACAGCACTAACGTGACCACCAGGAATTGTAACTTACTTTGGGGAGGTATTCTGGTATGGCAATGTGGTCAGTTTTCCTGGAAAGACAAACCCAAGGAAACCATTTCAATGAGGCTCCTGGTACCTTTAAAGAATCATACAGCACCTACCTGTTCACACTTCAAAAAAAGATCTATACTTCCAGTGTTCCCAGAGTAAAATTCTGAAAATAGCATCCTAGAATTTCTGTTTTTTCCTGCAACCAGCATCCTTACACATATTTGTTGTGCCCGGCAAAACATTTGCTAAAGGGAGCCCAGTCAGAATAAAAGACACTATTTATTTTAAATTTCAATAAGGAATAAATTATTGCCAGTCCTGCTACATTATGTCCCTGCTGTTCTTTTCATGCTATTCTTGATACTGAAGAAGGCATTACTAATTTTGAAGATTTTATATGGGGGGCATGAAGGTGCCCCACATAAGCTAATGATGGCAAAAGGACCTATCCATTTGGGATTAGTGGAACTGAGAGCATTAACTCTATGCTGCTTTCATTCTGAACTATAAGCTGCCTGCCAACATTTCGCCTGCTCCTTTTGGCACCTCATACTCTTAATTTTCAAGACAGCGAGCAATATATTTCTTTGGAAACACAACACAACTTGTATCATCTGATTTTGAAGACACCACTGTACTTACCCTGCATAGAAAAAATGAGAAACAGGCTCATGATAGATTACTAACATTTCTCTTATATATTATTATTATTATTATTATTATTATTATTATTATTATTATTATTATTGACAGCTTCCAAGTGTGTTTGTTTTGTTTTAAGAAAGCCAGCAACTTCTTGCAGGGGAAGGCCATGATAAAGAATTAGTGACATGCCTTAGTGAAGGATACTTTGGAAACTAGACCCTTTTATAATGTATTGGCTTTAATCTCTTCAAAGTTCAGTACACACGTGAAAATGTCAGACTTCTCTATTTAGAACGTATTTGTCTACATCACAATGCCATGACAAAATTTCCCGCTGATCAACTTAACTGCAGTAAATAAACCTGTTTCAAAAGAAAGAAAAACAAAAAATGTCATAGCAGCATACAAAGAGGAACAATGTGAATGGAAAGCTGGTACAAGACCTCCATATTTTTTAGCTAGTACAATCAGTATTTAATGTTAATAATTCATCTTTTTGTATGACAAACACAGAACTGATAATAACACAGACTCCAATAACATGGAATAAAGCTATAGGCATTAGTTTACATAAACACTGCAAACTTTATCCTTTTTCACATCCCTTCACAGACAGCCCTCCACTGACAAAGGAGGTACTTTCTACCTGCATGGGCATGCAGTGGTTTTATACATAAAATCAGTATTTACTGTATCTAGTGAAAAACTCAGGTGTCATAGTATCTCCTCACTTAATAGACACATTGCATGGTTAGACTTGGACCACCCACCACATAATTAGATCTTCTTCCTTCTGCTGTCACTTCCTATAACAGATCTGTACTTTCTGGTAGAAATTGTTGGCATGAATCTCTAAATGACCTGTATAACCTTGTACTTTATACTACTAAATATTATCTTAACTTTAAAAGCTTTCTAATTCTTTCCATATTATATTCTGACTTTTCCCTGGTAGAGAATGCTTCATAGGTTTGCCTCAGGAGATTTCATTAGTATATGTCTGCTTCTTGCATCAAAAGTCACTAAAAACAAGAAAACATTAAACATAACCAATGTTAAAAACTTAGAGGAACTCCACTGGGAACCATTAGCCTCAGTAGCATGATTATTCTCCTAGCTATATATAAAAAAAAAAACAGGAAAAGGCTCTTATTTATCATTTCTACGTGGAAGGACAGAAAATAAAGGCATCACATAAAAAACAAGCAGATAACTGGAGAAAAATTGCCTTTTGCATTAGGCAGGTATCCACAAGCTACTGTTGAAGCAAGTGCTTGGTAACAGCGACAAGAGCATTTAGATTATTAAGACTACAGTGTACAATTAGCTCAATTCAGGCTCACACTATGTACATATTGTTCCTAATTCCCTGAGGCACACAGAGATCAATATCATAGCTTGAGACCAGGGTCAGGTTTTTTTTCTTTCCTCAGCATAATATTTTTAAACTAGATTCTCCTTGCAGTAACAGATCTGCAGCAATCCACTGGAAACCAAGGGAGATATCTATGTTGTAAACCAGTCATAATTTCTTTTACAATCAAGTCCTACAATTCAACCTAAGCATTTTGATAAGAAAAGGCTACAGGCAAGGCTATTATAAATGGTGGGGGGGGAGGGGAGGAGAGAAGGTTATGGCATGTGGACACTTCTATTGCATTACCTCTTAATGGTATAGCTCTTTACTGCCAACAGCTCCAAGTATTATAAAAAGCTCTTACTTTGCCATTAACTGATCCATGCTAGTTTTAAGCTGGTTAGAAGCTAAGGTCCAGCAACCCTGCATTAAGGAAGAAATTACAGGAGAATCTAATGACAACCAAGACCTGTACTATATACACTTTGAAACTGAGAAGAAGTTATTTTCTTCGTTGCTTTCTATGTTGCCCTTCCTATTCTGCCACTTCATCCAAGACAGGTTTCACAGTATGCAGACAGACAAATATAAATATAGATATATACCAACAGGTGAGGGGGTTTTGGCCCTGCATGAAGCAGTATACTTAGCACTGGTACTACTATTCCCTTTCTTTACTTATGCTTAAGGCTCTCTGAAATGTTACAAATGCCCTATTTTTCTAACATTTATGCTTCATTGTGCACAATGAGAGATTTGTCAGTAATGACAGAAGAATGAGTTGGTCCAAAGGGAGCTTGGCTGCTTCTTTGAAAAGCTTCTCCATTTTTAGTCAATAGTGGTCATGAAGTTGCAAAGAGTTTGGGTTTGTTTCTATACATATACAGATATCAAAAAACCCCAAAGAATACATAATTGAGAAGGTGATCTGTGCATCAAACATACAGCCTTCAAGAGGTAAAATCGTCAGAGATTTTTCAGGAAACATGAAGAGAGGAAGCAAGAGAAAGGGAAAAAAGACTTTTCCTCAAACTGGTGTTTGTGCTAGCTGTCCTTGGTGATGCTCCAGGCAACTTCATTTAGCCTTTGGCTGATGCCTTACTGAGCAGCCTTTGATGTTGCCCCAGGCAACTACCACCTAACCTTTAACTTCTGCTTGCTTGGACACCTTTTGTTGCCATTTCCCATTTGCATGATCAGATCTTATCAATTTCACATATATATGGCTCTTTTCATCCATCTGCACAATTATCTACATCTTTGACATAATCTTAGGTTTGGTCTTTTCATTTCAGCGCTCTGATGGTTTTGTCTCCTTTCCTCACTGTAACAGACACAGAACATCCCACTCTTCCTGCCCAGGGCAATGCCTCATCTGCTGTTCTTTTGGGGCTTATTTGGGCAGGGAGGAGAAATATGCTTTCTTTGTATTTATCTCATTTTATACTTGAAACACTTAGTATGTCTGCCAGAGACAGATGTTCCATGCCCTTCTGCTCAAGGCCTTATAAAGCAGGGATGTAAGAGATTTAGAATAAGATGGCTGCTAACACTGTGAGCTCCTGCCTATTACTCCAGTATTAACAGCAAAAGGAGCAAAAAGCTGCCATCAGATTTGTTCTTTGCTCATGATACTTCAACTTATTTCTTCCTTGACTGGGAAGAGGTCACCCTGGAGGTGTTCAAAAAAGGACTGGATGTGGCACTTGGAGCCATGGTTTAGTTAGTCATGAGGTATTGGGTAATAGGCTGGACTTGACGATCTGAGGTCTTTTCCAACCTGGCTGATTAGACTTGTTTGGATGGTATTCCACCAGAATGTCTAACACTTCCAAGCAAACAGCTTTACCTCACTCATTAGTAAATGCACTAACCCGAAAGTCTGAACATTACAGTCACAGAGTCACTTTAGTTGGAAGGGACCTTTTTAAATCATCTAATTCAAAGCCCCTGACTCAAGCAGGGTCAACAAGAGCAGGATCAACTGAGATTAAAGTATCTCCACAGACAGAAGCTACACAACCTCTCTGAGCAACGTATACCTGCATACAGCTAGACCATGTTACATCATCCGCACTTTCCTATCTTCCAGACCTGAGACCACACAACATGACTAGAAGCAGAGCGAAGGGGCCACATGGCATTTATTCTCAGTCATTCTCTATAGCACAACATAGAAATCTTTGTCTTCCAGCATGATGAAGCAGGGCATACCTGCTTTACTAACAGTGCTCCACAAATGAAGTTTAGTGGTGTGGTCTTACTTGGGAAGAAACTAAATGATCGTCTGTGCAAAACCAAAGAACTAATGCAAACACTGAAGTCTCAACTTTAGTAGCACTGACTTTTTAGAGCATAAAAGTAATGCAAGATAGCAAAGAACTCAATAAAAGCTAACTCTCTGGTAAGATCAAACTGCCTGAGGGAACCAGTATTTTACCAAAAAAAACAGTCAAGTTCTGCAGTTACTATCTGAAGAAAACATAAACATAAGAATAAAATATTATGTAAAGAAAGGCACTGAAGCACCACTGCACATGCCCAAAACCACTCTAACAAGACATTGCAACTACTTGGTAGCACTGCAACCCTAACCTCTTACAGCTATTCTATTAATGCAAATGAACTTTTAACTTCTTTTAAAATGACAGGAACATTAAGCAGTATAAATTTTCATGAAGCTAACACTCTTGTGAATGCACAAAAGCAATCACAGAGGTCTGTTTAGATGGTTTACAGAATAGTATATTGGCATTTACTTTTCAGATTCAGCTGGAACTCACTTGCTCAATACTGATGCTCAGGAACTTAAGTGCAAGAGCAGATCTCAAAGAAACACCTACACACTGGAAGATGCTCAATAATTTTAAAACCAAAATCACTGGGGTTTGGAATCTGACAACAGAATGTGGTGTTTCTTTTGATGAAACATTTTCATGTTTCTGACCACACTGTGAAATCAGTCTCTCTTAAAAATTTACAACCATGTTTCCCAAAAAATTCATGGCTGCCTTATTTAGTCAGAAGCCTTTGGAAACATCAATTATATTTTGCCAAAAATCTCTGGGAACAGCACTCAATCAGAAAAATTGTTTAAGATGAGGCCATGTCTGCTCCATCCCAAACAGCTGAGCTGGGCTGGCAAATTAAAAACTAACACCACTGTCCAAACTCAGAATCCTTAAAAAAACCACAACAAACCAAACCACAAAATGACAAAAACCCCAAAACCCACAGCAAATCCTTCTATGAATACTGGCTCAGATCCTCAGTCTCATGGTGAAGCACACAGAATGCTTCTGATGAGCACAGTAAAAGCTCCTCTTGCCCTGCTAGAACTTGTTTCATTCTATCAGGTCTTTAGCGTAGCCATGGTGATTTTGTAATCTGTTAAAGAATAGAAAATAAGATTGTTTTTCTGTAGCTCTTTTAAATTAAATAATGTTTGTGCACCTTGTGCTGTTAAAACAGGTCTTCCTAGTTTTCTCCCCCCTGCTTGACTGTTGGTTTTTTTCCCACCTTTATAGTGATTTATAGCCTTGTTAGTTAGTTTCTACAAATTATCTTTCCTCTAGAATGTTTTTATGGTATCTTATAATTAGGACATCACAACTAAATACAGTCACCAGCAGTACAGTGTGCTAAGTTGAGTAAATCATTATCTACCCAGGCTTAGATGTCACAAACTTTCTGGGAAAGAAATAAATTATAGATCAATACTATTGGAACTGGAATGATCCATCCCACTTAATTAGAACTATCATATTTCACTATATTTCAAACAACAGTTAAAAAGATTCTGTGAATTGCTTATTAAAAAGTCAAACCCTTAAGTAAGTCTTAATAAGCATAACTCCTAAACTACTATTCCACAGAGACAGGTTCTTTTAATGCTCAATCATAAAATCATTAAATAGCAATATCATTAGCAACGGTGGAATTTCAAGACAATCGCTCCTTAAACAGGTAGTAGGAAACACTAAAGCCCTACAACATTGTACGAATGGACTGAGAGACCCGGGGCTCTTTATTCTGGGAAAGAAGGCTGAGAGGACTTCTTATCAATGCTTATAAATATCTGAAGGTCATAAAGATGGAGCTGGGCACTTTTTAGTGGTGCCCAGTGATTGGACAAAGGGCAACGGTCACTAACTAGAACACAGGAAGCTCCACCTCAACATTAGGAGACACTGCTCTACTGTGAGGGTGATAGAACACTGGAACAGGCTTCCCAGAGAGGTTGTGGAGTCTCCTCTCAAAATATCCCTAGATGGGCTCCTGTGCAAACTGATCTAGGCAAACGTACTTTAGCAGTGGGGTTGGACTAGATGATCGCCAGAGGGCCCTTCCAACCCCTACCATTCTTGATTCTGTGACTGGGATGACAAGTCACCCCAAAAGAAGTTCTCGGTGAGAATATGTTCTAAACTGAGTGGTTACTATAGAGAACTGGAACCTTGCCCAGAGGAAGGACTTCATTAGAGAGCTGGGCTGGCACTTCCACTGAGAGCCCAAGACACTTGTTTTGTTTAACAGTGCCGCTGCCTGACCAGAAGCCTACTTGTACAAGGCTGCAGCTCTGCAGGCAGCCAGCAGCTTCCCTGTTGCAAAGGCAAGGAAAGACTACCATAGCATTATGCCTTGTCTCTTAGAGGTGTTGCCCTTTCTCAGTGTGAATGACCTGTAGCTGCCAAGATTCATTTTATGAATTGAACTACCACCTCCAGAACAGCTCCTGGGAGTGGATTTGGTTTTAATTTGCTTGGAGAATGTCATTTGCTGCTTCTTGCATGGGGAAGGAGCTGACAGCAGCATTGTTTTGTTTCACATTAATTTTCAGTCAAGTCCAAAGGGTGAAATCACACATTATCTAATTAAAGAAACCAAACACACAAATTATTTGATGCTTCTGTCTTGCATACTGCTGGCAATTCATCTCAAAAGATGTACTTTTGAGCACCAAAACCCAATTTTATTTCCATTTGAGAAGCCCCAGAGGGGAATATCAGCAGCCATTCTAAGGCTACCCTGAGAAGTCAAGCTAAATCTATTGCCATCAGGCTAGCTAGATGTATTAAGAGAAGCAGTATTTAAATCTTCCAAAGTATTTTCTGCAGTATTAATCTTTAACTTGCCTGTGTCGACACAGGGACAAGCAGTGTGCATGGCCACAATAATAATAAAATAAATTAAAAAACAAATCCTTAAAAATAGAGCTTTCTGTTCAGCTCTTTGCTACTGAAAAATAGAACAGGGATCTCTGGAAAATGATCTGTTCTATCTTCAGGAAAGCAAGTTTTTAAATTCTTAGTAAATAATCACAATAATAAAGATATCCTGTAAGCAGTGAAATATCTTCCATGTCTAGGAAAGTGTAGGAGAGGAGAGGGTGTTGGGGTTCTTTTCTTATCTAAAGGTGCAACAATACACAAGCGGCACCATTGACACAGCTGAATTAAACTGACCTGAGTGAAGACAAAAATTGGCCTCCAGTATTTGCATCTTTGCCCATGTTTGTAATTGAGAACAGAAGAAATATATTTTTGGCAATGACTACAGCTGCTGTGTTCCTTTACCCCCAATCACTAATGATAAGAATGAGTCTCTGGGGAACTATTTGACTTCCCCAGCAGTCTCAGCTCCAAACAACATGCTGACAAGCAATGGAAAACACTGAAACGGTGGCAGCTGCAGGCTGCCCACAGAAATGTGGTTATGAACCTAACAAGTGTATTGTACAACATGCTTTGCATTTTTAAACTTTAAACAGTGATTTCCTATGACAAGCAGAAAAAAATTCACTTTTTCCTCACATTGCAACTGATCCAGCAAGACTATGAAAAAATTAAACAAGCTAAGAAAAACAAATAAAAATGGAGCAAAAATCACACACTGCACAAGGAATAGAAGAAATAGTAAAGGGCACATGTTATCCCAGAAGCAGTACAATTTTCTTTCAAGGATTGTTTCTTAATAGTGTGTATCACCTCCTAGTAATGTCAGAAGAGTAGCAGGGAAAGGAAGCCCAGCGAGTGTGTTGGGATCGCATTGCTTCAAATGAATCTGTGTCCTGCAGAAAAGGTACAGGCAAACAAAAAAATCAACAAGCAAAGCACTTTTCATGAACAGATGTCCCTGGAGTACCAAACCAAACACTGACTCTGGAGTTAACAGCAAAAACAGGCCAGCTACAAGTCCCCCGACCAGTCCCAAACCTGGCAGGAGGCAGGCACAGGTGGGATAAACCCCATCCCCACCCCATCTTCTAACTATACTAGAGAGGATACCACAGGTGGGGACCCAGCAACTCATGAAGGAGCAGGTGATGAAACTCATACCTGGAACACTTAAGTAAGCAGGAATACTTTCAGACAGTAGCTTCTGAAAAGAAAGTAACTGTCACATATTCAGGCTAATGCAATCCAGAATTTGTTTCCTAATACTGCCTAAAACTCAGAAAGATCAAGGCCCTTTTATGCCTGGCACTGTACAGAGCTGATGAAAGTACTCTTCACCCTTGAAGTTTAATCGCTGAAGTAAGAAAGGCAGCCAAGCTTCTAAAGGAGAAAAAAGTACCTGGACAAAAAATGTGTGGAAGAGGAATGGTTAAGAACAGAGCAAGGAACTAAGCAGACTTACTAAGAGACAGACAGTACCACCTTGGCATGGGAGAACGCTGTGCTTGCCTCCGCTCACCTGCCTGGCTCACCACATCACAGCCACAGAAGGCTTGTTGTTTATCACAGCCCAGGACACCCCTGTGTCACCTACATGCCGTATTCCCCACTCCACAAACTCCCTCAGACCCAGCCTGATATGAACACACAATTTCAAGATTCCATTTAGCTGCACTGAGCCGGGGTGTTCCCGACCACTCCTCCAGAGCCCTGCGGTTGCTGCATCCAGCTCCTCCCGCCATGACAGCGCTTGCTTAAGGAGGCTCAAGGGCTGCTCCAGCCCCGGATCTCCTTCTTCCCGCCAGACAGCCGCGGCCACAGCCGGACCAAGATCTCCCCGCGCTCCCCAGGAACGGGAAACCAGCAACTGCCACGGCTGCAACAGCAGCTCCCGCACGCAAACACCGGCAGGAACAGCACCGCACTCCTGCCGCGACGTCACAGATGCCGCCCGACGGCGCTGCCGTGACGCTCCCTGCGCGACGGCAGGCCGGCGTGACGTTAGCGCGCGTGCGCAATTCCCGCTGCCAGGAAGGTCGCAGCGGTGACCGGCCCAGCAGCTACTGTCGCCGCCATGCTGTCCGTGGCCGCCCGCTCCGGGCCCTTCGCGCCCTACCTGTCAGCCGCGGCACACGCCGTGCCCGGCCCGCTGAAGCCGCTGGCGCCAGCGGTGATACGTCGGGCTGAGGTGCCGCTGGACCTGAAGCGGCCTCTGCTGTGCCGGGAGTCGATGAGCGGCCGGTCGGCCCGAGGGGACCTCGTCGCCAGCGCGAGCCTTAGCGGTGCGAGCTGGGGTCGGGACGCCGCAGGGCGCGCCTTGGGGCAGTGCCGGGGAAGACGCCCGGGGTGGGGGCGGGCGACGGCACCATCTCCTCGGCTCGGCAGGCTGAGGCGGGCCGGGGCTGAGGCGCCAGGGCCTTGTTTCTAAGCGGGAAGCGCTCGGCTTATTCCTTCGGGGAGAACCGGGGCTCCCAGCAACAGCCGATGAGGTCAGCCTGGCAGGCAGAGTTCGTTGAGAGGTTTTGGTTGTTGCTTGTTTTTGAAAACCATACGTGATTCCAGGTTGTTGTATTACGGTAACACACATACGTTGCCTTGGATGACGCTTGGGTGGATATTAATTTTGTAGTTGGGAAGATGAAGGAAAACTCCGTTTAGCTCAATCAGGTCGTCAAAGCAGAGGTGTGCAATGACAGCACACAGTGCGTTTTATTTAACCGTGAATTCATTATGGCAAAACCTTCGCAGTTTCCTCTTGGAATCGCTATATTTCCCCTCAGTTCATGCAGTGCTCAGAAAAGCTTCAGCTTGGGAAAGTTACTCCCAGTTCGTTCCTGCAGAGCCGAAGGGCAGGTCTTCATGAAACAGGCCGATTTGCGTTTCAGAGAGGACAGCTGCCCTGCCCTGCCGCTGGGTATGGCTTAGCAGTTGCACAGGATAACTGTTAGGATAGTCATGCAGGTCGTAGAGGTGGCAGTGCCTTGTGGAAAATGCTCTAGTGATTACAACTACATACTTCACCTGACCCTCAACTTTAAAGGATATGTTCAGGTGAAAATTTTATCAATCTGTAACTAAAGTAGCTGATAGTTGTATTTTTAGTTCTAATTAACATCAATCATGCTTTTTACTGAGCATGAGGAATTTTTAGAAATTAATTGTATTGCTTATTATTAAGGATAGTTCTGAAATAAATTGGTGTGGCTTGCTCATAGAATTTTGAATTTCAGTTTAATTTCTCAGCAGCTAAAATCCCATGGATGACATCTCTGAGTTACTCATAAATAAATGTCAACATATTACACATTATATCATGTATACATCACTGAGAGTTATTTTAGGTACTTTGAGATGTTTTTTATGAACTTTGTGCCAACTGCTAGGAAAAAAAAAAAAGACTAAATAGTTTTTTCAGTAACGGGTTGCACTTTGGCAAGTAGTATGTTCTGTCTAGGGCCTGTTCTTTTCTATGGCTTATAAGTTTTCTTTGAGCAGATCTTTCTTGCCGGAGAGATTAGTAGAAGGCCTCTTGGTCAGCCATTGCATCTTAGTTTAGCAGACAGGTTTGACGTGGGAATCCCATTTGAAAAGCTTGGGAATTCCTTAGTTATTAGCTTTGTAGCTAAATCTTTCTACAAAGGGAGCCTGGCAAATTGGGGACTGCAGGTTGAAAAGTTACTGACTGGAGCAGTTAGCTTTGACAACAGACTAATGTAAAAGGAGATGCCTGGTACTGCATTTTTATGCTTAAAAATCTTTGACCACAGATGATTATTAAAGATATCAAAGTCATGTAAGGGAAAAGAAAGCACAGAAGTGTTAGGCTACAACTGTGCAATCATTACTAAATAAATGTCTTCATGGCAGCTCTTTTCAGGGAAACATTTGAATGGAAAAATGTCTGTCTTGCCTTAGCTAGTCATGGTATCCTGCAGGACGTTTTCCTCGAAGTCTTCTGAAAACCAGTACAGTTCACTTCAAATCCAGAACTTCTCAGATTTTTCTGTACTTTTCTCAGGCATTGTGTAACTTTCAAAGAACAAGCAAAATGATTTTGCAGATCATCTGTTCATCTACAAAAAACATCTTCTGGAAACCCTTTTCTTACAACTTGAGATGTGTAATTAGTGGAATCCTACCCAGACTTTGGAGTAACTTCTACCCGTTATTCCAAACATGCAATAAAAAAAAGTATAATTTAAAACACATTGTATTTTTTAACCAGAAAGTGTTGTCATTTCCTGTTTTTTCTTGCAGCACCAACCAGTGTTCGTTTCGTCCATAATGATGTCACAGTACCTGACTTCTCTGCCTACCGTCGTCAAGATGTGCTAGATCCCACCACATCTTCTCAAAGCAGCAGTGACGCCAGAAAAGGGTTTTCCTACCTGGTGACTGCAACAACATGTGTAGCTGCTGCATATACTGCTAAGAATGTTGTCACACAGTTTATTTCCAGCCTCAGTGCCTCCGCTGATGTGCTAGCGTTGTCAAAGATTGAGATCAAGTTATCTGACATTCCAGAAGGCAAGAACGTGGCTTTCAAGTGGAGAGGGAAGCCCCTTTTTGTGCGGCACAGAACCCAGGCAGAGATTAATCAGGAAGCTGAAGTTGATGTTTCTAAACTGAGGGATCCGCAGCATGACTTAGACAGAGTAAAGAAACCAGAATGGGTCATTCTAGTAGGTGTCTGTACTCACCTTGGCTGTGTACCCATTGCAAACTCTGGAGATTTTGGTGGTTATTACTGCCCTTGCCATGGGTCCCATTACGATGCCTCTGGCAGGATCAGGAAAGGTCCTGCCCCCTATAACCTTGAGGTTCCAGCTTACCAATTTATTGGTGATGATGTTGTGGTTGTTGGCTGAATGACATAGTGCTTGCTCACTCATGTTCCTGTAAATGTACACTGAGAAGTGTTAAGTGAGATACACAAGTACTGTAAAACCAGATGACGCTAAAAACAAATTAGCTGTCTAGATTGTCAACCAGAAGTATGTTCAAATGCTTCTCTGTGCTAAATTTTAATAAACCTGTGGAGTGAGCGCTTGTTCCTGACTTCTGATAACGTGTGTTTATTTGTGTGCAGACTTGGGTCTAAAGAGGTACTGCAGCACACACCAGGTATATTTATGGAGCCCTCCTGAAAGGCTGCTGAACTACACTGAACTATACCGAACTACAAAGCCATGGTTTCTTTTCATACCACATAGTTTAGTTATCTGATTGATATTTTGGGGTTTTTTTTGGTGGTGGTTTTCACTCCATTATGGGAAGGAACATTTTAAAAAAAGATCTTGCTCTAAACTTTTTTGGAGTAAGTTCCTATATAAAACCCTATGGGATGTTACCCTTTTCCTTTCAGTGCATTTGTTTTCAAAGGAAGTGAAGGAAAAAGGTAAACAAAAACCTACCTAAAAAGAAATTTTTTTTATTGTTCAGAGGCAGCTTATAATTGCTTAGCTAGAATAACATTTAATACCAGGAGGTCTGAAGCTGCAAGCTAGACAAGATACAGCTCATACATTTCAAATTGAAGTACCTATACTGGCATGATAAATTCTGACCTGGAAATTCTTTCTGTATAATGGCACCTAATTTTGACTGCCCGATAAAAAGATTGCATATTTAGCTCAATGTATTTTTCTTTTTACACCTATAATATGCTTTGAATTAGATATTTTCATGTTTTCACAAGCAGAAACCACTGTTTACTCTTAATACCTCTGCTTCATACTACAGTACAAAGTAAAAATGTCTCTCTACTGGCCACGGATGAGAAAGATGAATAACTGTTTCAAAAGATTTGTGTTGCTTCTAACTAAATAAAACATTGCTCTTGCACAATGCCAGATAGGCCTTAGGAGGTATCTGACAGCCAAACTCTTGCTTTATTTCATAAGAAAACCCCTACCTCTACGTATGTATTTATAGATGCAACTGAGTGTATGCCAGACTCGTAGAATTTAATAATGTAACCTTTACTAGTATATTTCTGTATCAGATTTTGGAAGGTTGGACATTCATCCCATAATTTTTGACCACTAAGCTTGTCCTGTCACTTTTCTTAACCTACTGGAAGAGTTCTCCACAATCATTTAATGTAATTGAATGTGACAAAGATCTTCTCATCTTGGGCCAATCATTTTCCAGAAACATTAGTTTTTGAAGATCGTTTTCTATTGTGACAGATAGCCTGTCTTACTTGTGATTCATATCAATAGATATGGGCCATTCTTATATACAGTCTATAAATCATCAAACTTTCTCAGCCTGAATTTCTTGTCATCTCGGGCTGCTCCATGGAGTTCACTAAAGGCTGCTATTGCCAGTGCTATTTATCTTCCAAATTTTTTCTCCTCTCTGCCTTTTCAGTTCGTTTCATTTCTCAGGCAAACATACTTCCACTTATGCCAGCAGATCACCTGCTATGCAGTAAGTATCACATCCATCAGTTTCTCCCGTAGACAGGAGTGACACTCCACAGGCTCTGCACTGAGTGCACTTCCAAATTCTGGTCCCCTACTTCATTTGCACTCACAACCCCAGTAAAAAAACCATGATCAACTGGGTATATTAAAAGAAGTCTGGAAAATGAGGGATAAAATCATGGAGTCATGATCTAGCTTGTGGTTATAGACTAGACAGGCTTTATATTCAGAGCCCATCAATCTAGAAATAATTCTTGTCTTGATCCAGTGTTTTGCTTCAAAGAGGTCTAAGGTCAGCATGGAATAAGATGCTGTAATTGAGGCATGTAGCACATAGGGAGTACATCTTACAAGTACAATGGTAGTCTCTCATGTGCTAAACTGAATAGTGCTATAAGGCTTTAATCTTATGTGGCAAAATAAATATACCATGAACAGTAAGGAATTACAACTTCCTGACTGCCGAAGCCCTATTGCCTACAATGTGGTCAGAGTCACAGTCTGTACCTTTGGTGAAGAAGATCTCACAACCTGCAATTTAAAATCTCTTACATCTGTGACTACATTTCTTCCCATGATGTTCATGATGTTTAAGTAATTTTCCCTTCAATTTACCTTCCACAATGCTCAGAGGCAGCTGAAGTTGCCTCATTCTGTGTCTCATTTATCAGTAGTCTATTTCAGTATGTTTCTCCCAGGTGAGATATAATCTATTAACGTTTTTGGCAGTTTCTTGCATGCTACTTTTTTTGCTATCCACCCAAGTGATCTTTAAGAGAATGTTTTTAGATGTTTAGTATTTGTCTGGACAATACAAAACAGTTTCTCCATTTTCTTCTGTAAGCAGTTTTACCAGTATCAGTTCGTTTTGTGAGAGAAAAAACAAACCCAAACATTGCACATGGTTTCTAGCTTCTGTTCTTCAGACTTAGTTGCAAAGTTGATGTTGTTTCCTGTGCAGCTTATGGAATCATCTACATTTATCTGTTGATATTTCTATTTTGAAATAAATTGCAGCAATTAAATAGTACTGAAGTCCTTGACCAGAATTATCTTTAGCAACTCATTTAACTAATGTTTATAAAAAACTATTTCATTTAAGGATTTTAAAGAGTGCTATTACCATTATCTGCTAAGCTGCATCCCAGTTGCACTGTAGTGTGTATTACTGAATGACACACTGCTTTGAAGTGAAAACACCCATGAAAGATATGTCCTGGAGATTATTCTGACAACTAATTGTAGGTTTTGATAAAACTCTTCCAACTCATTCTGTGAGAACATAAGCCTCAGTGTTTTCATTACTCTTGGTTTATATTTTGTTTAGGTCAAGATTAGACTGGCACTCGGCTTCAGTCTCCATGTCCTTCAGTGTAATCACAGACCCCCTCTCTATGCAGCCTGTTTTATTTGTGTACTAATCTTTGATATATCCAACTCATTGTACCAAATGGTTATACCAGTATATAATACTTTTCATATGTGTTGTTTTAAAGTCACAATTTCTTTCATCTGTGAAAGGTACATTAGGTATACCTACCATTTAGACACAACTCAAGGTACTGTAGAGGAAGCTCTTGTCCCTACTTCTACAACCATTTTAACCCCATCACGATGATGCTGCCTGATAAGGAATGGTAATACCCAGAATACAACTGCTTGCAGAACAATATGAGTAACTTGAAAAACTGCCTAAGATGATGTAGTTCCTCACTAGCCGGGTCAATATACAGGTTATAGTGGTTCATATCCTCTGCAGAGTCTTCATAGACTTGCCTCAACATCCCACCAGGACAATACATTTGATCAGTGATTAATCTGAGTTTAAATTATTTTAAACTCAGGTTTCATGCAGTACAAATCAGACATAAAGTATAGCAAGAAGAGTAATTGACAGAAATCTTAAGGACATATGCTAGAAGTAGGCTACATCTTCTGCCAGTGCAGTATTTAACGCCATCCCCTTTCTCAGCTAGTAAATTGTGATTAGGTGAGTTTTCCCACATGAAGGAGACTATGTGGGAAGATGCTTGGGAAGCATTTTACAGCACTGCAATCGCATAGGAACCTAATTAACACTGCTCAAAACACTACCCTTTTAAAGACATTTAAAGGAGTAGAGAAGAAAAAAAGGTAACAAAGTTTGACAAGTTGTGGAACAGAAAATTCAGAGAGGAAGGCCCATATCTGACTTTTGAACACAATGCTCCAGGGTCAGTCTGGTTCAAGAGAAGGCTACAGAAGATGTCTGCTGGAAACTGACTACAAACCCAGAGGAAGGACAGCTCTAGTCTTGCATGTTTCTTGTGCTCTTTCCAAAACTGCTTGCTACTGGTGGATGCTTTAGATATGGTAGGCCAGCCATGACCCATACAGAATTACTTATGCTCCAAGCACAGCAGGGAGCTCAGTGGCACTGGTAATTATCTTTTTCAGTGGCAATAATCTATCCTTCATTTTATAACTGTGATGAAGCAACAGACCTACAGATTTATTTAAAGCTCTCTGAATAAATACCCTGTATATAGTGGGTGACAGTTTCCAGTAATATTATTGTTGTTGTTATTATTATTACTGTAGAGATTTCAACATAAAAATGTTTTTAAAGCCCAGGTTTATACAGATTTATTTCACACTGCACTTCCTATACTCAAATAATCCACTGACTAGAAGAACACAATAATTCTCAGTTACGCTGAATCCAGAGGTTTGAATAACAACTGTAATGGCTCCCTTAGAGCTAAGCCAATTCCAGAGCAAATATATAGCTCACATTTCATCTCCCAAATGAGACAGGAAAAGGCCAGTAAGAACATTCTTCATAAGCAAAAGGTTTAAAACTTGAATATAGACTTTTAAAACTTGCATATATTTTAGCTTAGTGGTACTTGGCTGGTCTGTAATGAAAGCTATGGTCAATAAATATCTCTGAGCAAGATAAGGATGATCTTTGATATACTCAACAGCTAGGAAGAATATCAGCTATTTGGGCTTGCATCAATTCACTGTAGCTGTGCTCTCTGGCTAGTGTTCCAATCCCTGCTACACCAAGTACCACAGGTAGTAGTATCCAAAATATCACTAACTCATCTGTTTCTCTCCAGATTTTATCTTGGTGCTATCATGGTTTACTTTAATGTCTTCATAGTACTTTTTAAACAGAGCCTGTTACAACTATAGCCTTTAATCAAAGTAGGTAGAAAATAACACACTCGTTTCATAACAATTGTTGCTACTGTTACACACTGATGCACCACTGCATTACAGAACTACCTAAGCTAGGTCAATAGATTACAGAAGTTGCTTATGAAAGAGTTTGACTAAACTTTGGGCCATTCCTGCAATGCAGCACCAACCTCCAGATTGAATGGGAGCACAACTTCATCTGGTAAGAGAAATTTAAAAGAAATGGTCCAGTATTTGAAAATAAAATATTTTCCCAAACCATTCGTGATTTAATCAAGGCTCTTTATCTTAGAATGATTATCTACTTATTTAAATCTTGCAAATACAGTTATTATTCTTCAAATATTTATGAAAAGGAACCAGGTGAACTGTCTGGTTCCTGAAAGTAATATATTAATTAAATTTTCTTCACACAAAATAATTACTTCTGAAGAGTAACACTGCATTACAAAACAATTCCTACTAAAACATGCTCTAATTATAATCCCAAAGCTCACATCAGTTTTGAATCTTGTGTTGCTTTTTTGATAGATGATAATAAAAGCAAGTCACCGTATGTTTTAATACCGTAGTTGTCAAATAAAGCCCTAATGCCCAACTGATGATTAACCACAATGTATAATTCCTCATAAAAGCTAATTGACAATTGATTTTCTTAAATATTGAAAGAATTCATCATGATTAACATCATTACAATGAAATCTAAAGGAATTAGAAGATATTTATCTCTAACTGAGCATTTCTGCAAATATTAGACCTAATGAAGACAATAACAAAGTATGTTTGAAAAACAGCATCCTTTTCCCTAGTTCATAGACAGAGAATGAATTGCAAGGATATAACTGAGGGACTGCAGGGTTCCATATACCCAGCAGCAGTGCAGCACAGTGCATTGCTCCCTTAGTACTCAAGCTTTGTCAATACACTCAGGTCTGGAATCATCATCTCACTGTTTGCAAATCCTCAACTGGATTTGCTCTCATAATTTTTTTTTATGTTAAAGGAATAAAACATTAACATTATGGAAAACCAGGTGATGAAACCAACAGTAGCTATGCAGATGGTTTTTAAAAGGTAGTTGATGTGACAGCCTCAGTCAGCTGCCCTTTAAGCACAGCAGGTGGATTTGTGCTGGTGGGTTGCTGAGGAAAGACGTTGCTGCTTTACATCAGCCCCGTGCAGGAGGCTTGTGGCCTCAGGGGCTTGGAAAGAAGCATGGAGCTATGCTTGAAACAAGTGTGCCAGTACCCAGAACCAAGCAAGGTAACATGAAATGGAAGCTAATGAGCGGAACAGGCAAAGACCCTCACTGCCCTGAAAATTGGATAATTGGAGCAATAAATTTTTCCATGCCATATCAAATATAAAACAGGCAAGCCAGTGAGCATAATTATTATGTATCAGTTTGTCTAAGGAACTTTAAGCAGTAATTAAAATAAAAAGGCAATTCCCTGCCCTGGAGAATTTTTGGCATGCAGCTCCCCAGTGTTGTGGAAGGTTCTCATGGGAAAACGTAAAAAGCTGTCCCTGTGGGATGTCAGAAGGTGTGAGTGACACAGACTAGAGTATAATAAAAGGTGAAAGGCTATCGCTGTATGGGCACATGACATTTAAATTAGTTATGCACACTCAAGAGTGCTCTGTACAGACCAAAAAACTTGCAGCTTAAAGGCAGAAGGACATTAAACTGGCTTTTAAGCTGCTTTAGCTTCTTTTTAATGCTTTGATACTAGAGGAGCTGACAGTGTCATTTGGACAGCCAAAATATTCAGATCTTCCCTGGTATTTAAGTACAAATAGTAAGTTAAGTATATATAAACTAGACCAGTGAGAGGTGTCTCAGTTCAGCAGAACTATATAAAATTAAAGAGGAATATATAGTCACAGCTACTACACTCCAGATAATCCACCAGCATGTAGAATCACAGAAACATTCAGGTTGGAAAAGACCCTCAGGATCACCAAGTCCAATCATTAACCCTACTCTACAAGGTTCATCCCCTAAACGACAGCCCCAAACACCACATCCAAACCACCTTTAAACACATCCAGGCTTGGGGACTCAACCACCTCCCTGGGCAGCACATTCCAGTCCCTGACCACTCTTTTGCCTAATGTCCACTCTAAATCTACCCAGTGGCAGCTTGAGGCTGTTCCCTCTTGTTCTGTCACTAATTACCCATGAGAAGAGACCAGTATCAACCTCTCCACAACCTCCTTTCAGGTAGCTGTAGACAGCCATGAGGACTCTCCTCAGCCTCCTCTGTTTCAAACTAACCATCCCCAGCTCCTTCAGTCTATCTTCATCAGATTTATTCTCCAGGCCTCTCACACTGACTCTCAAAAGCAAGGATCTGATCTTTCTGCTGTTAAATGATCCTGCTGTCTATAGCAGAGCTAAGGAAAGTCGCCACCAGACCAGTTTTGCATCAACCTCTGTAGGCTCCAAAATTGTATAAATGCTTCTCTGAGTCTGGCCAGAGAATAGAGGCAGCTCCAGCTGCTTGCTTCCACCCTTGTGGTGCCCAGTCCTGGTGCCCCAACATAAATTGGATCCAGTACTGATCCCAGGGGGTGTTCCCCAGGGATCACTACTGGATCCAGTTGTATTTTACTTGTACACACAAGTAAGCTACAGTTTAAAAGTAACATTTGTTTTCCTTGCATCCAGAAACATTATCAGTTTAACAGAAGAAAAAGGCATTAAGATTTTTTTGTCCTTTTCATACCTAACACATTGTGAATCAGCCTGACCCTATAAAGGAGGTTGAAGAAATTGTCATTTGCATACACCCAGTTCACTGGGAGTATATCATAGAATCATAGAATCAATAAAGTTGGAAGAGATCATCAAGTCCAACCTATCACCCAACACCACATGAGTAACTAAACCATGGCTTCAAGTGCCACATCCAATCTTCTTTTGAACACCTCCAGGGATGGTGACTCCACCACCTCCCTGGGCAGCACATTCCAATGGCAAATCACTCTATCTGTGAAGAACTTTCTCCTCACCTTGAGCCTAAACTTCCTTGGCACAGCTTGGGACTGTGTCCTCTTGTTCCAGTGCTGGTTGCCTGGGAGAAGAGACCAACCCCCACCTGTCTAAACAAACAAAAAACAACAAACAAAAAAAACACCAACCAAAAAAACCCCACAACCACACCAAACCAGCTCCCACCTGAAAACTGGTATAATAACATAAAGAATGCAATTATTCAAGGACACCAATGACAGCACTTTTGAGACTATCGGCTAAAGTGTAACAGAGAGCACACCATTGCCTGCTCAAAAGGAATGCTAAACTGATAGTAACACAAACAAGTCATAATCCATTTATTGTCCAATATTCTCTAATGAACAGTTAAAACAGCCAGATCCTTTGGAAAAAAAGGTCTAGAGCTTTGTCTAATGCATTAACTATAAAAACTATAATCCTGTTTACTATTTTCCATAAAACAAGAATATGAGAGCTACGCGTAAGTGGATAATGACAGCCAGACTTTCAGACTTCCTCTCCCTGATCAGTTAGAATAGAATAGAATAGAATAGATTAGAATAAACCAGTTCTGAGGAACAGCCTTCAGTATGAAAAATACTAAATAATACACATTGGTTTCTTTTCTTTGCATGAGCTTTACATATGACTATCCCTGGTTTAAATCTATGGTTCATGACAAATGCTGGGAAATGTTTAAAAAATAAAACCAAACTCCAAGACAGCACAACATAAGAATTGCTTGTGGATATTGCTGCCAGAAAAAAAGTAACAAAGGGAGCAATTTATGAAGTCTAGTTAAAAAGAAACCAAACACTGGGTAACTTCCATACATCTAGAATAATATTAACTATTTTGGATGAATTACTGGTGGTTTTCTTCCTTTGGCAAAAGGGGAAATGTCCACTAAACAGTTGGCCTGGGTAGCTTTTCTGCATCCCTTAATTGGAATCCACACACTGATCTTGCTAGAAGCACTGCGTGATTATCCACAGACAAAACAAGAATGTCTTGGGTTTATGTTGTTGGATGCCAACTATATTTTGTGTGTATGTGTGTGTCTGTTTACGCATACACACACACGCAGTTAGAGAAGTCAACCATTTAACACAAGCACTGCTCCTGGTACTCTGTTATACTGAGGGCTGAATATGTGTGCAAATAGGAATTCAAAGTTTGAGAAGAGAGTTGCATATTTTTACAAGAGGCTTACTGCTCTCCTGAAAAAAACACCAAACAACAAACCCAAGCCTGCTATCACATGAGTAACACACATGACAGTCCACACTCATGCTTCCACATTTAGATTTTGTTTTCATTGTTCCCTGTAGGGTTTTTTCTGGCTATAATTAGAGTTAATCACATTTCAAAGTACCAAGATAATTATCTCCATGTCAAATTAGCTATTTTCAAATGAAAGACAATTTCTGCTTAATTTTGCCCATCTTGAAAGCAAAGCAGTGATCCCCAGATCTTTTATGTCATTTCTTTATGAACATCAAGTTATGATAAGCCACTTTCCGAACCACTGCTTGAATGCAATTTATTTTACACAGCTTTGCATAATAAAATGGCTTTTTAGATAACTTACTCAAAGGGCAGATACCAATTCTCTGAGGATTTTATTAAATAGCTCTTTTCATGTTAAAATAATGTGCCAAGTTAATTTTGGAATAAACAAACCAAAACATTTAATTGCTTTGTGATAAATATGTACTGCTTGTTTAGAATGTTATCAGGCACTTCTGTATTTTACAACTCCACATATTTCTGTGTGGTTCAAGAAATTTAAATTGATATATTTACTGGTGCACAGAGTGAGATGTATTTAATAAGCTGGTAACTCCATGTGTGTATCAGAATTTTTAATAATTGTTTTGTATTATATGTTTTCATAAAATATGAATAAATGACAGAAGAGGTTTTCTTGGAAGAAGTTAATTCTAAGCAAATTGCCAGGGAAAAATTGAAGTATAATGATCAGTTCTGACAAATAGGAGCTAAGATTAACAAATGCAGCTGCACAAGAGCAAGTCGGCAGAACTCAGAACTGAATCCAGACTTCGGTTTTGTCCCTCAGATTCTGCATGACCACTTCCCTCTTTTTCACCACCAAATAAATGTAAAGATGTGCTCCAAAACCACACCAAGTAACACCATAGAATCAACCAGGTTGGAAAAGACCTCAGAAATCATCAAGCCCAACCTATTACCTAATACCTAACACCTCATGACTAACTAAATCATGGCTTCCAGTGCCACGTCCATCCTTTTTTGAACACCTTCAGGGATGGTGACTCCACCACCTCCCTGGCAGCCCATTCCAATGGCCAATTACTCTTTTTGTGAAGAACTTTCTCCTCGCCTTGAGCCTAAACTTCCCCTGGCACAGCTTGAGACTGTGTCCTCTTGATCTGGTGCTGGTTGCCTGGGAGAAGAGACCAACCCCCACCGGTCTACAACCTCCTTTCAGGTAGTTGAATAGTTAGTTTGAAGCTAGGTCAACTGATTTTTCAGTCTGAGTTTCATTAAATGGTCATGTTTTAATGCATGCAGTTAAATCAAAACATTACACAATGCTTGCTCCCAGTTTGAAAAGCTTTTAAATCATGTGACTGTTCCATGAGTGATCCTGTAAGTGCTCCTTTCAAACTTTATCACTGGGTAAACAAAAGCTCTATTACTAAATATGTGGTTAGAAAGATAAGTATGCACTGCTAAACAGTAATTAATGCAGCACCTTTAACAAGAAGATTTTGATGTGCTGTACTAGTACAAAATAAGCTGGCAGTCCAGGAACAATTATTTCTAACACTCTTAACAAGGGAAAGATCTGACTTGAGATTTTAGAGCTGCAAGGTACCTTTGCCAACCATCAGTAATTATTATTACTGCTTCAACAATATAGTTGGCTGCATATTTTACTTTATTTCTTGGTAATATTTCACATTCTTTGTAAAGAATACAAAAATCCATTGTAATACTGATTTCACACTGATTTGTACAAGCATAATGTGGGATTTAGTGCTTTTTGATGTTTTCTTTCAATAGGCTTGGAAGAAAAATTCGATTTTTTGCTATCTTTTCAAGAAAATTATACTCAGATACAATAATTGTTTTTATTATTTCTTCAGTTTTCAATTAATAAAAATCTTCTCAATTAGGGTAGTTTTTCAGAACATACTGGGGAACAAGCTGAACTGTTTTATGTATACTGACAGTACATTTGTAACTAGAAAATATAAGTCTTTATTTCACAGTTTTGCAGTTGAAATATTTCTAGTGAAAACTCTATAGAAAGAAAGGGTGATATCTGCATAGACTTAGGGAATTGTTTTTCTATCTGGAAAACAGTATATGCTGATAAATAGGGCCTAGGAGAGCTTCCCTTCCTTGTGTGTTCATACTCATCCTGCTGATCTTCCTGCAGTCTCTTTTGTCAGGGAGGGCCCAAGGATACAATGCACTCAGTCAGGAGCACATGGAGAGATAGAGCCAGAATCTCATCACCCCCTGAGATTTATGTCACCATTTTTCTCCTACACTGTACCAGCCTCTTAGTAGCTAAAGTAGGAGTAAAACTATCCATTTTACTTTGCTTTTCCGCATGACATTCATTGTGGTCTAAGGATGTTTACCTCAGTAACGCATGCAGGGATCACAAATGACCTTAATGACCTACATACCAGTCTGCTCTGTTCTGGTGGGTTTGAATACATTAAAAAAAAGCAATGAGTTTTGTGACTAATTGTCCCAATAAAGCAGAAGAAAGCATTCAGTATAAGCTGCACTTGTGAAAGTTCAGTGAATTTTGCTAAAGGTCAGGAAAAACATAGAACAGAGACATTATACTTCTTAATAGGACACCCAAAAGGTACGTTTTTTAGCTTTTTCACGGCAGATGTAGTCAGCATTATGACAGATAGCAATCCCCTATGAGAAAAAAGATCCAAAAATGCTTAATTTTAAGCACAGACTTTTTAAATCCAAGAGTATTAGAGCTCACCAAACTCAAAGTCATTAAACTAACAACTCAGGATAATCTAAACATTTCTGAAAGCAGAGTACTTGGCAAGTGCTTCTTTGACTCAGGCTGAAATAATGTGTATGGGAAGCTCCCAGCTGCTGCCACATTGGCTTTCTACTTATATATTTGTACTAGTCAAAGAAGCAAGTATTTGTCAAAATATTTTTTTTCCTAGTTGTAGAAAAGTATGCATATGTGTTCAGAATTTGGGGAGTGTGTGAGAAGGCAAAACCAGCTTCTTCTCCACCCTCCACATCCTAAATCAGAGTGCACTCCAAGTGCAGCAGCTCTATGAGACTACAACCTATTCAAATAAGTCTTCAAGGGGTTAAGCTCCCAGTCCATTTTCAGTGGTTTAAAATTCTGTTCTCTTGATTATAAAAAAATCATTAATTATCTGAATGAAGAGGAAGAAGGAAGAGTAGACTGTCAAAGCAATAGCACAAAGTATACATGCTAATAACAGAGTCTTGATCAGCATCCAACTGTGAACACCAGCATTTCTCAATGGGATGAAAATTTGATGATACCTTGCATGTGCAATTGAGCAACACAAATACCTTATTCTCAGCCTCAGTAAGGGCCGAGGCTGCACTTCTAAAAATACTCTTTTTTTCCTGAATGCACAATTTTGAGGGTCATTGCCCACAGACTGCTGAAAACGCGCTCTCTGGGAATCTAGACTTATTTGTTTGGCCATGAGTTTCTATTTCACAGTGCAAGATAAGGCCTATTTGCTGCTATTGCCCATCACAATGTAATCAGCTTCTGTTATTACCATCAGTTTATTCATTCTTCTGTAGCATACTGTGCTGTGTCCAAGTTCAATCAGACGAGATTTATTGAAGGAATGACTTGTTTGTTGATTTAATCGCTTTCCCTCCTCCCAGACAGCACATACGTGGAGGTATGTAGGTGGGCTACAACATTTTAATGGTTTCCTAACCCCAAATTGTTGTAGCTTCTGGAAGAGTCTCTAAAATGATGCCCAACTACAGTGTCTAATTCTCATTTTGTAGGATAGGATTAATACATAGCAGCTTCTGCCTCTTCACATTAAAAGAAATTGTTTCAATACAGGATAAACAAAGTAAGAAAATGAGTGTGCTGCTGCTTACAGTTGGGGAATGCTGCCAAAGGCAGCAAGCTAGAGCCAAAGCGAAACTCAATTCTCCTGCAAGCAGCCATCCTGTGGATGGTAACTAAGATAGCCTGGCTGAGCACACTATGATTTTGACACAGGTAGAATTCTCTGTTGTAAGTTTTATAACACTAAACCTCTTTTTCCTGTATTTACAGCTACCCAGGCACTTTTCCCTATTACCAGAAGCACTTCAGGGGTTTGCTAATGCATTGGAAGCACCTTTCTGATAAGCCAACATAAATAGGTACTGCAATAAATCAATAAGCATTATGCTACTCCATGATGTGGAAGGAGATCATTTAATTATGCTGATAAAAAATGGGAATACAATGCACATGATAATACTATTTGAAGGTGCATGTCTTTGTACAGAGAATCTAAGGTATAATATACCTTGGTAGGAAAGGAAAATAATTACAGGACATGCTACTCAGCAAAGGCAATCAGTATTGCTTGACAACTGTCACAATAGGCTTATTAAGGAGGGCTGTGTCAGAATACAATATGCCTTATAAGAAAGTGGAGGCATCATTAAAACATAACACACACAGAGAGTGATACATTCACTGCACAGTGACAAGATAATGCTTCCCAGGAAAATACACTTTTTTAAACAGTACTTTAATTATTTCATTTCCTTGTTCAAGTGTGCATAGCTCTGGCCAAGAAGTATCTCTTTCCATATCGCTTTAAATACCAGGTTTCTCCTATCCAGTTCATAATTCCTACTTAATACTCTATTGCCACCAGGAAAATAAAAACTAATTACATTAATAAAAAATTAATTGCACTAATTAACAGATGTTTTGGGTTTAAATTTCTGCAGTAAAATGAAAATGTGCTTGAGAAGTTGGACCAATATGTCAATGGTCCTATTTTTTGTTATTTATTTGGTACAGTTGTTCAATAAAATTGGCCTATTCTGCTAATTAAATACATTTTATACTTTTATTGCCATTGCATGAAGTCTAAAAGTCACAACAGGGAATACATTATTGAGTCATTACACACTTCCTAGATGACTGAAAGCACTTAGTTTTACCTCAGATATCACAGTTCTCTAGAGAAGGAGAATATGATGGTGATAATTAATACTAACCATCATTTAATATTGTGCTTTCACGTTGACAGTCTTCCAGTGAGTCCCATCAGCTCTGTATCCAGCTCACTGTACTCTGCAACTCAACCTGTACTGGCAGCTTGTTCCCCCCTAGAGCAATTCTATATGGAATGTCCAGTATCCTGTGCTGCCATAGCAACCTCTCTCCAGCAATGGAGACAGAAGCTAGATTCTTGGCAAGACCTGACACCAGAGTCAGCTCAATTCCAATGACAGGACAAGGGGCAATGGGTGGAAGCTGTGCCACGGGAAATTTCATGTAAATGTGATGAAAATTTTTTTCATTGTGAGAGCAACAGAACACTGGAATAGGCTGCCCTGGGGGTGCGTGGAGTCTCCCTCTCTGGAGATATTCAAAACCTGCCTGGATGCATCTCTGTGTGATCTGGTATAGGTGACCCTGCTCTGGCAGGTAGGTTGGACTAGATGATCTTTAGAGGTCCTTCCAGCGCCTAACATCCTGTGATTCTGTGAACTACCTGAAACAAGCTTGTAGTGAGGTTGGTGTTGGTCTCTTCTCCCAAGTAACTAGAGATAGGAAGAGGAAATGGGTTTAAGTTGTGCCAGGGGAAGTTTAGATTGGACATTTAGGAAAAAAATTGTTACTGAGAGAGTGGAGAGGCATTGGAACAGGCTACCCAGGGAGATGGTGGAGTCACCTTTCCTGGAGGTGTTCAAGAAGCATATAAATCACAGAATCACCAAGGTTGGAAGAGACCTCAAAGATCACCAAGTCCAACCTGTCACCACAGACCCCATGACTAAACCATGGCACCAAGTGCCACGTCCAATCCCCGCTTGAACACCTCCAGGGACGGTGACTCCACCACCTCCCTGGGCAGCCCATGCCAATGGTGAACGACTCTCTCAGTGAAGAACTTTCTCCTCACCTCCAGCCTAAACTTCCCCTGGTGCAACTTGAGACTGTGTCCTCTTGTTTTGGTGCTGGTTTCCTGGGAGAAGGGACCAACCCTCTCCTGGCTACAACCACTCTTCAGTTAGTTGTAGAGAGCAATAAGGTTTCCCCTGAGCCTCCTCTTCTCCAGGCTAAACAATCCCAGCTCCCTCAGCCTCTCCTCGTAGAGCTTGTGCTTGAGGCCTCTCCCCAGCCTTGTTGCCCTTCTCTGGACACGTTCAAGTGTCTCAGTGTCCACAAGTGGAACTTCAGCATAAAGTTTAGTGGTCATGGTAGTTGGATTATGGCTGGACTAGGTAATCTTAAAGGTCTTTTCCAACATTAATGATTCTATGATTCTAAGTTTCTATGTAAACAAGCTTTATAGGACAGCACCAGATGCTTCTAGTAGCCCATCTCATCTCAGTACTGCAAGTCCTTTATTTTCAGTATCAAACACAGTTCTTCCAAGGCCTTTCCTTCACTGTTGTTTCTTTCTACACCAAAGTCTGGGCACCATCAACATTTCTCACTGTAAGTCTCTATATTTAGGATGGTTAACCAAAACCTTCTTATAGAATCTTGAGAGGATTTGGAGGTTTGTTTTTAAATTGTTTTTTCCTCCCTAACAGACTCTGTATTTCCTTTGTAGCACATGTGAATTTTCTTCTGTTTCTCTTCAACTTGCTCATTAATACTACCCATTTTTACAGCCTCCTAGACCTGACACTCAGTCTTCCAAATGAAGGACCCACTTCCTATCATATTCCCTTCTCTTCCTTTCACCTGCCCACAAATAGCATAGATGTTTGGACAAGTGCAAGAATGTTGCATTTTCCTAGCCACATCACTAGTGTATGGGCTGACTGGGAGACATGAAAGAAGTAAAAGGAAGGGAAATAATTTCAGTTAGACTGTTAAGATTTGGGTTTAGTTAAAAACAGAACCTCTGAAAATGTCTATATCAATTATAATTTAATCTCCTTTACGATCATTTAAAATTCCATCCAATTAAGGTACCTTTTGCAATATACCTCAAAAAACTTCCTATGTGCAAAATTACCCTCTATTTATGTTCCCTGGTTCTAAATGCTGCTGTTCTATTGATTACTGTAATTCAGCTCTAATTGCAGTTTTACAAAGCAGAATGAATAGATTACAGTTGAGCTAAGAGGAAGCCAAACATCAATTATTAATATAACAGAGCTGGCCTTTACCATGTCTGTATTATTTACCTTAGAGAGTTTAGGAACCTGCTGAATAATATTTATTCTCACAAATTAACCACTTCAAAATATTTGTTTCCATTAAGAAAAGCAACCAGAATAATAAAACACACTTTCAGCAAATGTAAACAAGTCCTCGGTGTCTGCAATGATACGTGAAAACCCAACGCACTTTCTCAGGAGGCAGCCTTGCTATTTCAGAGCACAGTCTATATACTCTTTATCAAGTAGAAACACAGCTGGTTGATTTCCAGATTAACTTGCAGCATGGGGCTTTTGGTTACTCTTTCAGTCGTTGTTGTTATTGCTAGGCTATTTTGTCCTCTATGAGGAATCAAAAAGCAGATTGTTTCAGTAAGGAGAAAAAGCTAGTGGCAAAGCTGGAATTTCCTTGGTGCACCCCACCCCACCCCCCCATTTATTTATTTATTTATTTACAAGGAAGTGACACTGAGTCCTGTTTCCCAGCCCCATTTTGGCCAGCGCAGTGACCATACCCTGTCCCAGTCACTGTGGTTCCCTCAGTGGAACCACTTCTTGCCTGTGCATCTTCTGCCTCTTTGCTCAAGCACTCAGCATTTCTATTAGCAGCAGTTAGTTATTGACACAGTTTATACTCTAACCTTATGGCCTATGGCTCTGGCTGATGATTTGGCTATATAGATTCTTTTTATTATTATTATTACTACTATTATTTGATATATACTTTGCTAAGTGTAGTTACTTTTTTTCCTGCTGCTCTCTTCTCAGGGCCAAACCAGCCAGACCACAGAGGTGCCATGGTGAAATGCAAACTCACAGACAGGAGTTTTGTGGAAAGGTGGCCCTTGCCACAGGTGGGCAAATAGCCTCAATCTGCAGGACAAGCACCTATTTCTTGGGAGATGCTTACTTGCTTTGTTTCCCTTCCCACAGCCTACCAACCTTCAGACTCACTGTTAACAAGAGCACATTCCTTCTCTCACTCTAGCAGGTGGTTTCCCAGCCCACTTATCATACATTCTGTGATACATCGTTCCAGTTTTGTAGCACTTTCTCATCCACTCTCTGAAGGTCAGCAAACATCTTATTATCTACCAACCTGGGGTTCCCACAGCGAAGTGAAGGGAAAATAAATTATGTTTCTGACATTTGTCTCTTCTCTTTGCATACTTCACCCACCCAAACAGTCATTCCTTTTCTACCGCTACTTTGGTCACCTGCAGGATGATTTGGCTTGGGGGCTGGCAGTGCACAGACCCACACAAAATTTCACCTATTTCACCTTAGGGGTGAATTTCAGAATTGTCCACAGGCAGATGGCATCAGCCACAATTCCCCTTCAGGTTTTCATCTCTGTGTTGAGGACAACTCACAATGCTGCATAGATTCAGTGGTGGTTCTGTCATTAGAGGTGAATTTCCTCCAGTGGATAAATGCTCTGTTTAAAAGCTGTTGTTTCTCAAATAAAACTATTCACCAAAGCTAATTCTGTAAGTTGCCGCTGTATCATTATCAAGAACTCATTGTACAATAATTAATTAGTTAGCCATTTGCAGCTAGAGCTGGAGGCATTCATCATCTTTCCAAGAGCATGCATATCACCATCTGTAATATCCACTCAGTATTTTGGCTCTGAATGAGATAAAACATTTAACACATCAGCTGCTAAAACTTAGTAGATTTGTTACAGAACCATACATAACATACATAAACATACAGAACCAATGTGAATTTTGTTGTGCTGCTCCTTTGAGAGCACAATCCCAGCATTTGCCACTATGGTAGAGTCTATCATTAAAAAGCATAGAGGGAATTCAATGCAACCTGTGCACAAGAGTGTTAATCCAGATCTTTATCTGGTTAGAGGAAATCAGCCCTTTCTACCCATTAAGCATCCTCTATCTGCTCTTACAATAGCCATGGTTTTATTTCCTTTCAACTCTTCTGAAATAATATTGGTGCAGTAGTAGTCTAGTAACCATATAAATAATAAAACCTTAGGGCTACGTCATGCCTGAAAAAAATTACCCAACTAACTAAAAAACCCTCAAGATGCTCTTCCTTCTGTGATGTACCCAGGAACTCATTACAAAAGCTCTGAGCAATACAATCCTTGAATATGATGAATCTCATCAAGGAGGAGCAAGTAATACCGATAGCACTGGCTTGATTAGATCCCTCTCCCCCCAGCATTAACTTTGCCAGACCAGCCCAGTTGGAAACAAATGAAAGCTGTATTTACAGGCAAAACTACAATGGAATGCAACGAATATGTACAAAATATACAGTTTTTACAATATTTACAGATACTTACAATTAATAAACAGCACAAGAATCCCCCTGGTCAAAGACCAGGGAAGCTACCAGCTTTTCCTTCCCTGCCTCCCTCTGACCCCCTGTACAAAAGAAGGGATAAGAGAAAGGAGCAGAGAATTTAATACCAAAACAATGCCACCAAAGTCAAGCAGAAGCAAGTTAGTAACTCTCCAGAGCAAAGAAGTGAGAAGAGAAGAAAGATTGTTTTGGGAACAAGATTTTATGGTAGGTATCTCTCCAAAAGGATTTAGAATTATCTTTGTATTCATTTTTACACCCAATAGTGATTTGTTTACATTTTACTACTTTTCTGTTCAAGATCTGTGAAAACTTTTAAAAGGCATACTCTAAAACTACCACACATGCTGTCCTGCAGAGGGTTCCTGGCACCTTCAAGTTCTCTCCTCCAATGTACGGATTGCCAGGGGTTCACAGACCGTCTGCACACCTCCCCCTCCCCATTCTCCACTTGTCTAAATGTGCTGCAGACAAATTCCTGGAGCTGAAGATTCCCTCAACTTATTTCAGAGTTACAGCTTTCCAGAATATGATCTCCACGGTGCAGATAAAACTGTTCTGCTTGTTCCTGAGTGTGTAATTTTGAATTTGACCATGTTAAGGCCCAAGGAATCTGACCTAACCAGGGAGTAGCATCAGCAAGTGCTCTGCCCTTGATATGTCCCTTGATCATGGGTAATTTACAAATTTTATCATTGGCAATTTTAGATTTACTTTACCACTATATGTAGGAATGCTGAATGAGGTTAATTTTGATGCTAATTCACTAAAACAACCACTCATTGATTCCTCATTAACAAATATTTGTCATGATCTAAGCATCCAGCAGTTCTTCAAAGCACTTAGACCTGTTTTAATAATGTTGCACAGTACTAGTTTTCCCTAAGAAATCCAAGCTTAAGCTTTAACTTGCACTCTGTGTATGTCAACCAATCTCTTCAAAAGTTTTCTAATTTACTGACCAATTTCATGCATATTTGCTAGTACTAGAGATGTGAAACGTGTCATAATCCTATAATTTAATGAAAATCAGTAATAAAAATAAGAAAGCTCTTACATCACCTCTCAAAGGATAACATGGTTCAGAGAGGAACTCTGCTATTCAATCACCACGGATCAAACTCAATACAAAAATGTCTTGCTATTCCTCTCCCATGAAATATCTTTGACTTGATCTGGATGTAATCTTTCAATGCATTTTCCCCATAAGCCTTGAGGTGTTAGACAAATGTATCTCTGTTTAGTAAAACCTTTCCTTTCCTTTCCTGAAACTGAGATTACATCCACTGAGAACACAGAAAGAAAAACAAACAAACAAAACAAACAAAAAATCCACCACAAAACAAAACAAACCCCACAACTTTAGTCTTAACCTCAAAAGAGACAAAATAACAGTGGAACACATATGACTGCCTTTATTAAAATAAACAAGCAAACAAACCCAAAACACCAAGAGATATTTCTTTGTTTAGGTGATACTGTAAAGTGCCTTTCAAGGCATGTATTTCACAACGCAAACCACCTTCACTGCAAAAATACAAGTAGCAGCCTGTGATATCTTGAACAGATATAATGTCATTAATAGCAAGTTTCTCCTCCCAAATAAAGTCCTCCCATAAATATTTATCTACATTCAAATAGAAATATGTCTCATCGCCAAAAAGAATTCATGAACTTTCATGGCAATGACAATTCGATGGGTTTATATTTCCCTCAATAAACAGCTTCACATTAGCATATGAATGTTATTATCTGTGCTTTAACTTTACCCGACGCTGACCACTTTGTTGCATTTTTAATGGCTTACCCATGAGTTTTTTCCTTAAGCATTTTTGATCTACTGTTGTCTTTGATGTCAGCCTGAGAAAGAATTTTGCCTGTTTGCATATCAGTGAGATAGAAGTTACCTAGAAACATTTTGTATCAGCCTAAATTACAAGAAAGACCTTACAAATTTAGACTTACTCTGTTACAACACAGGTATCTCAGGGAAACACATTAAGTACCATGAAGGACACTAAGAAATTATAATCCAAGCTGCTTGTAGCATCATGCAGGATAAGTTTTTGAAAAATTGGAAGCTCATTTTGCAGAAAATGGTACTTTAATGTGATTTTTCTAAATCTCCAGGGAACTAGAAAAGAGAGGAAAGAAGAGAGATGGAGAGATCCCCTTAATATCTTTGATGATTGAGGACCATTATTTATATATTTTTGCTTTTATTGTTTTTGCTGTTATTAATGAACAGCATGTGCATGATACCAGAATGATGGGCAAATTTTTTTGAGTGGGCAAGAACTCAAAAATGGGAATTACTAAGGTCATTGATGGATCTCCAGCACCAGAAGAGACTCTGTTTTTCAAGTTTCCTATTTAGAGTGGGTACTGAAATTCTTCCTAAAGAAAACACAAGTTTGAAAAGATCCTTCCTATTCAATTTGTCGAATTTTTATTTTGACTTTGGCTGACTGACCCAGGAAGCAGCAACTCAGCACCTTTTTTATTATTTAGCTACTTATTTATTGTATTACATATATATATATATATATATATATATATATATGAGAATATCAGTATCATGAATTGAAAACCAGGCTACACTGGACATCTTTCTTTTACATGCTAGAGTAAACATCTCTTTTACTCAGTAGTTCCATCAGATTAAAAAGTGTTTCTATCTGTGAAATGTGTAGTTTCTTATATAACATACTTTGTGCTACATGTACTTCACGACTCAGTCTAAGAAGTGAATGAAAGTGACTCCCATAAGAAATCCCATCTAGTAGACATAAGCAAATAGATGCCTCAAAAGGCTAAAATAATTAGCTAATCCACCCTGATACAGGAAGGGATTTTCATGCATTTGTTGTTACACCTACTGTGATAGATCTAGCCCTAGAGCTTTCTTGGATTAATTCAATTATTCATCATCTTCTGTTTATCGGTCCACTCATATCTGAAATGAAATTCAGGATAAAATAAAGCAAGAAGGAACTTGCTCTCTCAGGAGACTGATATTGTTCACATGACTGCTTCAGTTCCTGATTTACATAGGGCAAATGAGAATTGCCATACAAGTCAAACTAATGGTCCATTTCATCCTTTTTCTTACTGTGTCCTAAGAAGAAACAAAATGCTCTACAGCAGAAAATAAAGGGTAACTTTTTAAGGAGGCAGGTTTCCTTCCTATCTCCCCCTCATATTGAGACACCAGTTCTAGATAGTGTAAGAGTTTACACCCCTTCCAGAAGAAAGTCTAGAGTTGGACTGTGTCAGTAGCTATTATGATTTTGGCTAACAGCCCACTTCAGCCCTTCTTAAAGTTTTTCACACTAGCCAGTTTCCCATTTTGCTCAATATTCTCTCGTTATATTCAGTACTGGTTTAGTAATTAATCTTCCAGGGTATAGATCACACAACTGCTTACTGTACATTTTTGTTGGTTATTTAGCTGTTCCTGAACTTTAAAAATATCCTTAAACTGAGAACAAATGGGGCAAAAAAACTTGGCAGAAATGCTTACTGTTTTCCTGCTTGGCTCTGTGCGTGCACCTGGAGAGACCTGGGGTGTGTTCAGCTCTCATAGCCGTCACCAAGCTATTTTAACTGAGCTGTTGCACTCCGGTATGTGTTGATAATAGGAAGAGTGAAGTGGCTAAAACCTGAAGTCTTCTATAGCAATTTTAATTAAGAGTCTGCCACCATCTGAATTATTATTACTGTTACTTTAGGAATTACACTGCAGTATAAATTATGATAAAAAAGAAGCCTAGCAAATGTGATCTTAGCCAAAGTGCTTGAAACAAGTTTAGCTTGCATTATGCTTTTTGGGCCACTGGGGAAAAAGAAATTCAAAGGTTGCTTCCATTTGGAAGAGAAGCTGTGACAATGCCAATTACTTCCATAGTTAGTTAACTATAGATGCCTTGTCTCCATCTCTGAAGCCCTCAGCCTTTCCCATGGCAGTCCCACAGTTCTTCACCCAAGTATTTACGCTCCCCACACTCACTGTGTCACTGCTTACCTAACTCCCCTCTATTTGTGCTCCCCCTGTCTTACAAGCACACCTCATCAGAAATAAACCCAGAGAAAGCCTTACAGCCCATGTGTATGCCACAAATACATTTATCTAAAACATGAGAAATAGCATAGCATAGCATAGCATAGCATAGCATAGCATAGCATAGCATAGCATAGCATAGCATAGCATAGACCAGACCAGGTTGGAAGAGACCTTCAAGATCATTGCGTCCAACCTATCACCCAACCCCCTAATCAACTAAACCATGCAACCAAGCAACCTATCAAGTCTCCTCCTGAACACCTCCAATGACGGTGACTCCGCCGCCTCCCCGGGCAGCCCATTCCAATGCTTGTGTTTGGGCTGAAGGTGGCACATGTCTAGCTAGTTGGTGTTATCAAAGAGCACACTTATCAACTGTTTTAAGAGAAAAAGCAGGTATTCTCAACCCATAACTGTACTTTATCAAGTCATGAGAAAAAACAGACAAAACTCAAAGCAGAAGAGTCTCTGATCAAAGACTTCAACACATGTGGTCCCCTAGTTGTGGCACCAAGAATGAGAGGGGCCCTCCTGCTTTGACTAACATCTGTGGATGGTGGCAAGCGCCTGCTTTGCTGGCTCGAGCAGGGCCTCCTGACAGCCATATCAGCACTGCTTTCACACAAATCACTCTGCCAGGGAGAGAAGAGTCAGGGAAGCCACTACTCCTACCAAGTGCATGAGGCACAGCACAAACGCCAGCTCAATTCTGCAACTTCAGTGGATGGGCTGAACGCACATCACGTGAAGAGCTGAAACACCACCTGCTTCCAGCCTGTGATGAACTGAGAAAGTCATACCCCAATGCCATCATCTCTGCTGACCTCCAGTGCACTTGAAGGACTGGGTTTTATTATTTGATTTCTTTCCACTCCTTACAGCTTTAAAGGAAATTTAAGCAATGAAATTAGAAGTAACTAGGTCACAGCTGTACCTAATAGCTACTTGTCTGACGTTGGTAACAGCAGCAGCCCCACACTCCATCTTATGTAACAGTGGAAAGTGAAATGATGCGAGCAGAACTGGATCGTCATCCTGGATTGTGATGCTTAAGCTCCCCCTGCCTGCATCTGCAGGCGTGAAGCAGCACTTAGAGTGCTGCTAACAACCAGAAATCTGCAAGGGAATTATTTCCTACTTGATTCAGATTTTCCTCATGTATCTGGGTTGAGATTCCTTTCCCTCTGCACTCACAAAAGCATGTGTTTTGGCAAATGAAATGCAGATGCAGCTAGGGTTTTTTTCATTAGACAGATGCAATGTTTTTACTGTCCCCCAAAGGCCAACCGAGGCTACAGCAGAGAGCAACTGAGCATAATATTAAATTCAAACTCTAAATAAAAGAGAAATAATCTTGGCAGCAGGTTAAGTAGAGTTGAATGACTAACAAAAATGTGGAAGTACCTAATTATATAACCTTGCTAATTCTGCGTATGAATTTTAAAGTCCACGTAGAATAAATCCTTTAAAACTGCCATTCATTTTAGAGCATTTAATTCTAGACTGTTAGCAATGCAGCCTTCAGAAAACACAAAGCTCTCAGGTGAAAAAATGTCACTGCCTCAGGACAGAGTTTCACTTTTGCATACAAAAATAATTCATTGTCTGAAAAACAATCTGCTAACTTTCAAGACACCTAGGGCCTGCCCTGCATTAAAGCATATAAAAGTATGTTCATGTAGCTGATGCACATTATCTCCAGTGTGGGTCTGCACTACACATGCACACCACCACCAGTTCACAGCTCTTTCTACAAATGTGTCTGGTGAGAAAAGCTAAAAGTGCATTTAGAAAGACAGCAAACCTTTCACAGCAGGGTCTTGTCCAGTAGATCTGATTAACTCATTTGGCAGCCACTTTCCCTGAAAGCCACACACACAGTGTAATGCAGTGCTACTCTACAACTTAATGTAAATCATGAGATTCTTTAGGGATACTTGGGAAATGATAGCTACTCTTAGTCTTCAGTTCAGAATATCTTTCAAATAATCATTAAAATAATGGCTGCCCTCTTCTGTACACAGATCCAGGCACTGCTAAGCCCCCAAGCGTGAGAGTCAAATTCTTCCCAATACCAAAGACCTTTACTAAGACACTCATGCATAAAAGGATGCCTTGTACTTCCATCAAGCATTTTTTCCAAGACAGCATTTCAGTATGCAGTTCCAGATGTATATCACAGCTTAACGCTGTTCTTTCAAGTCTGTCTCAAACCACATTATATGTGTGGGCAAATTTTCTGGTTCACTTCTGTGCTTCACACAAGGGACAGCTATATTTGAACAGTAGTTGAAATCATTCCTTTACATATGCTGCGGCCCAAGCAGTATAGCATCATGAGTAAGCTGTTTTTTTTCTTCTTAGTATCATGTTTAATATGTATTAAAAATAATTCCAAGAAATAGAATTCTTACTTGGGTCTCTACAGCCTGGTTTACAATTTTTACAAAATTATTGGGGGGAGGTAATAAAGTATAAATTAATTCTTTACACTGTCCTTTTCCTGGTTTTCTATCCACTCCAAACACCTTGAAATAGAAATATTACCAGAGTAGTCCAGGTGCTGAAACATGTGCTAACTCCTTCAGCAGGAAAAAAGAAAAGTTACTCGCTTACAACAGTATATCCATTTGCTCATTACCTGAAAATATTCAGAACATGCATCCCTGGGAGACAATGTATCCTGCCAGGGCTTAGGGCTGTCATATTTTATGCAACTCATGTCTTTAGCGAATCAAGATTATTGCACCCACCAATCTAAGTCTGAAAGGGGAATCATAGTAGAGAGCTAGGCTGTACATTCTCTTTTTATAATGAAGTCAACAATTTTGTTCTGGACCCTGAATCCTCCCAAAGCTACAAGGCATTCACAGTAAGTCCCCTAGGACAGCATTCTCTGCTATAAATCTGTTCTATACTTTATTCTTTTAGTTCCAGAATTTTCTGAAACTCAGGTCCTGTTATAAAGGGACTGTACAACTTGGGTAAAGTAGGAATTTGTCTCATTCACAACTGGATGTGGTCATATGAACAATGAGTAGCCACTTTGGCCTTCTTCATCCCATACCAGTAGCACATAGCCTGCAGGATTCACAGGTGCATGTGCTTGCACTTCCCTGGGACTTTTCCAGAAATCCTCATTTTCATATCCCTCACTCCAGACCACAGCAAAGTGGCAACATAAGTTAACACAGCTGTAAAATACCCAAATGTTTTGAACAGGTAAAGACAGACCAACAGGACAGCACACGGTAAAGAGTAGCAGTACAGGGTCTAATCCCCAGCTCCCAAAACATTTGACCTGTTTGATCTCTAAGGAAGGAAAGAACAGATTCTGCACTTAGTCTTGTGTTTAGCAGCATTCCTGTCACAGGCTCAGCAGGTATTCCTGCAAGATTCAGCACTGACTAGTAAAGGGGGATTCATGCAAATTAACAGTGAAAGGAATGTTGTAATTGTGTTGGATCCCCAGACTCAGGATCAGGTTGTATATAAAAAAAAAAATCAGTCTGACTTTACCAATCTTTCAATCCACTGTCTCCATTTGCATACCCTACTATATCTCATTGTTACAGCAACTGCACCACCTATGAATCTGTGTCACAAGCACCACATTGTTGACTTCTTTTCTCCTCCCTGGGATTGGAAAGACATTATGGCCTTGCCAGGGTTCAGCCTCAGCACTTCTGAATCCCTTTGAAGCAGTGTTAGCACAGCCACATTGTTATTCCAGAAACAACTACCTTATACTTATGGGGCCACATGACAACTGGAAGAATCAGAATAGGACTTTTCATCTCTGTCTCTCTCTCTCGTTCATTGCTTGGCTACATTGAACATCTTGAGAGCATTGGGTCTGCTCAGAGAAACAATAGTTTCAGAATCCCTCTGGAAACAAGCCAAGATCTGATGGCATATCTATTCCTTCTGCCCTCAGCTCTCAGTTCTTCAAGTGGAGTCACACAGTAGCATATATAACTGTATGACTATCTATAGGTTTCATAAAAATATCCATCAGCTATTTCCATTTTTGAGTTTACTTTTCTTCCCCTGTCCTGCCCTGTCCACTCCACGCTCCCTTTAGCCACCACTCAATAATCTGGCAGCTCCTTCAAAGGAAAGGGTTAGCTACGGTAATCATGTCTCTTTAATAACATTTAATAACACTGCATAAATGCCTGGAAAAATATGGAAGAAGTACTTACAGTAGCTGCATATCATAAGAGAGATTTATATGCCTAATAAAAATTATTAGGCTTTACTTCTTCAGTGATAAAGCTGCTTTCATAAACTGCTCTCAACAAGTTCATATCCAGAGTCATCAGGATGCTCATTTTCAAAGTGCCATATTTCCTTCACCATTAAATGTTTTGTGTTATTGTTTAAAACAGCAATCCTCTAACTTTTTTGGCCTGGCAATTCAGTGTGCTACATTTTGAAAAAACAAACAAAATTATATTAAATGAAAAAGGTCTAGCTGGAATACTTGCTTCCACAAATCACTACAAATCACAAATTGCCAAAAGGAAGATTCTATCTGATTCTAATGATGATACAAAAGCTCTGTATTTACTGTTAAGGCGTTTGCAAAGACTTCTGTCCATCATAACCACCAAGTCTTCAGTGCTGAAGAGCTTCTCTGGGTTATAGATGCCAATTACAGTCAAACCATATTAATGTATGAAACACAAGGCTGTACAGAAGCAGTCATCTTAATTTTCATGATTAAATGGTCAGGTAAAATCTCAGTGCTAAATCACAATGAGGAAAAAAATGGTTTATTCTGGTTAATCCTTGTTAAACCATATAAGTTTTTCAATATATCCCAGTGGTCTTTTTTACAGAAAGATGGATGTGAGCTGAATAGGAGAAGATTGATTTCAAACCTGGCTGAACCCATTCACAAGAAGAGGTAACAAAATTCCAAGCCAGCAGGCAAGAGACAAAACAATTTGAAGTTTTGCTTCAGACATTCATCTCTGTGATATATGGCCCCAGTGTGCAATCTAATCTGCTAGAATTATTTGGCAACACCAGCAAATCATCCCTGACCAAGAAAGTAATTAAAATTCAGCACTATCCCCTGCATTGTCTGCTGTTTGCTGTTGGCTAAAATAGGAAAGATGCTGCAGGAAGAAATGCTGCGATACTCCAAAGCAGTGGAGTTTGTAAGCAGAATGACATTGACTTTCAAGATACTTTGCTATTAAACAACCAGGTGGGACCAATTCCTTCATTTTTATGGAGCTGGATATCACCTAGAATTGAATGAAGAGGGGTTTCTTTCTATACTGCAATATCCATTGTTTCCAATGCTAATCCACTGGAAGCAAACAATCAGCCTGAGATTATCTAACATGTATCTAGTTTCATGAGAAGTTCTATTTCCCTCCCAAGTATAAAAGAAAATAAACATCTCTAGAAAAGTTCTCCTGTGTGCAGGGAATACAAGAAAAATAAAACCTCTTTTTCCTTATCAGCCACCTTGGAATGTTTTATCATCAATGAAGAAAGTGAGATGACTCATAGGAATAATGGTTTTTATGAGTATAAACACTATACAATCAGAACTGAAGCCACCAGGCTGCATATAATGAATCCCAGTAAGTACATTAAGGATACACACATTTGTATTTCTTTTTCTTAAAAAAAATTATTTTAAGCACTGTAGATATAAAACTATGGAAGCTATTCTGTGCTCTGTACTAGGAAGTACACTGTATACATGAGACCACAGTTGTGACACAGAGAGCCTATGCTTACTGAGCGCTCTTAGGGCCAAAATACGTACAAAGTCAGATTAACAAGAGAAAGCCTTACCCCAATCAGAAACATTTGCAATGAGATTTTGAGACTCGCAATGAGGCTTCTCAAAATACTGTCTTCAACTTTATAGAATGTGGGAAATCTTACAGGGAGAAAAACTACCTTAAGGTCAGGAATCAATCACCAGGTTCTAAACTAAGACCTTAGATTATATAAATACAAGGCAAAGTGACACCCTGTGCTACTACTGTCCATGTGCATGGACATAAGAATGCACACTATGACAAACATTACCAGCTAATGCTTTTTAGCAGCTTCGGGCATGATCAGCTTCATTTTTCTCCCTGCCTGAACACATGCTCAGTGATATCCACTTTTCTATACCCATGCAGGAAGTTTTCTGACTGCACATGTTGGACCTTCTCATCCAAATAGCACAATTGCTGTTTTGTCTCAGCCAGCTTACAGTAATAGAAGGAGAAGCAATAATTTTTGAGATTTCAGTATTTTCAGAAAGACAAGTGGTGTCCTCACAGCACTAGATATCAGCAGTAGTGACCAAATGATCTTCAACAATTACCAGCAGTCAAAGATGGCAAAGAAGGCAGATGGCTAACAAAAGCCATTGGTGGGTCTACATTATGAACTGTCCAGGAAAACAAAAATAAGGGAACTCCAACCAGAGTGACCACACAGGCAGTAACATAATCTGCAGACAAAGATAGCATGAAAGTGTGGAACAGGAGATTAGAATGTACTCACTATTTTTTTTTTTCAGTGTGTCATGGTCAGTAAGAAGCATGGCAGCTATCTATTTCAGATGGGCTCACAAAAAATTATCATGCTCACAAGGCTTTGGGATACTATTTAAGTTAAGCAATAGTAGTTAAAATTTAAAAATCCAATAATCTAAATCAAAGCCAAATGTGATGAGATCTTGCAGATGGCACACAACATCCCTGATTGCCCAACACCTGGATAACATCATTACAAATGTGCAAGTCCTGAGCAGAATCCATAAAAGCCTTGGCAGGAATCTGTGCAAGCCTTTGAGAAAGGGATGAGAATGCAATGACAGGACACAGCCTTTTATTTCTTTAGGCACTGTGTGAATTTTTTCTACCTCATTTTTCTCCCAAACAATCCGTTCTGAGGCAAATATTCATAACCTGCCTACGTTAATTACAACAGCAACTAAAGTCACAAAGGGTAAATTTGTTGAACATTATAGTTCTTCCTTTTTCTTTCTGAAAAAGTATTCTTTGCAGAACAGAGTAGTCAGTATCAGAGTAATACAGATATGGTATCCCTAATGATTCACAACACGTAATTAGATCATGGACACCTTCAACAGCAGTACAATTAGTTATGCATTGTCTGCAGCTAGTCGTTAATAGCAGATAAGCTATTTCTAGGCAATTGTAATATGACTGTGGCTTTATCTGAGCCAAGATATCCTCTCTTCAGGATATCTCAACAGATACATGCATTAGAACCTTTTCATAATTTCAGTGACAAAAAATAAAGTCATAAACGCAGTCAAGTGAGATTTGCAAAGCCAGCATTTTAATACACTAAAAGCTTTGTCATTTATCCATGCTCTGAGTCTCTGACAAAAATAGCAAATAGGTAAATTTTCTTAATTACTCCATCTTCCAAGCAAATGTCATCAGTGCCTTGCAAGTTTACAGTTACAGTTTTCATGTTAGGGAGTTATCAAGAATGCACTCCAAAGATGTTCTTGCTTGCTTGTGCTCTGCTCTATTGCCCTTCCAGCAGATATTGTCATAGTGAAAGTGTGCCATAAGGATCAGGGCTTGTAAGGGTGAGGCTTTTCCAGTTGTCTGAAGAAGACTTCATCTACTAATTTCCAAGGAGTGGATGTTTAGCAGATAGCCACCACAATGTCACCCTGTGTTGGTGGTCTGCCCCCTAACTCCTATGTGCAGGTTCCCAGGTGGCTCATCACCTTCTCCTTATATTCCAGCTGCTCTCCACACAGACCACAACTCTCCTCCCCTTCCTGGCCTGTTCTTCTCCTAAATTCTGTATCCATCCTTTGCATCAAAAATTACACAACTAAGTAATTTTATTAATAATAACACAACACCAACTGCCTAAGCTGAAATGGAAAGCTAAAATTATGGGATTTTGCAGCTGCCAAACCAATTACTGGCGCACTTTGTAAATAAAATTAGCTGAGTAGCACGTGAAAGAAAGCAAACTTCACCCTTTGAATATGTGAGTAAGGCCTTTTGTTATCAATATTTCCAGAAAAACAAACAAGTGTTATGCATGGCATCACAGAGCAGGAATGCTGAGCATGTAGTCCATGCAGACTTGTGAATATTCATGACTTGCAGAGGAAAACAGGGGAAAGGGGCTGGAACAAAGGGACTACCACTGTTTCTTACCAGTCACTCATTCCACTTCTTTTCTTCTGCAGCCACAAACTATGACAGAAGTTTGGCCATGTCCCCCTGAGTTTCTGAGTACTTGAGTGCACCACACTCACCAGCTCACTTTAAGGAAAATTCCCCCTTTCCACACCTATTCAGATGACCCCCATGCTCTCTCCTAATGAACCATGTGAAAAACCAGAAGTTTAACCTAATTAAGGACAAGGCAAAATAACATAAGCATTTCTCATACCTTAATTATAGTTATCACTTTTTGCAGCTATCACCAAATTTCTAGTTGTATGAATGCCCATACAGGAAATTCACAGCTTCTGTATACATTTTTTTAATGTGATCTTCTAAGTAGGGTCAAACTCTGAAAGACATACAGAAGAATGCAAAAGCTGTCCTGCTTTTCTTAGCAAGTGACTTGTAATCAAAGCAGTAAAAAAAAAAGGTAACAAAATGAAATGTTGCCTCTGAGAACAGCTTTTGTCAATTTGTGTTCCGGTGGAAGCACTAAAGATTACATTCCAGCTCCCATACTCGTGGAAAGTCAGAGAAGCAAAGCGGCAAGCAATGCCAACCACTGCCTGGTCCAGAGGACAGCCTTGAAAGCAATTCACATAGTAGATGAAGGGAGCTGAAACCATACCTGACACAGAAGTCAACAGAAAACAAGGTACAGTCTCTGTGGCAGGTCCACTTAGGGACTGCACATTATTTCTTGCTGAAAATTTGAGAAATAAATCCAAATATTTTACATTGTGAAAATCCCTTAGTGCAGACTGATTTGCTAAGATTAATGCTCTCCACATAGTGATAGTGTGTGGGGTTGCAGTTCCTGTGATTCTCAGATGGCTTAACGATAGCACAAGGAACTGAGTCTTTCAGCCAGAGCTGGCCAAAGTCTGCGGTTCCGCTGTACAGAAAATTTTGAAATGGACCAGCTTGGGACTAAACTCTACAAAACTGCTTTCTTCATACAATAAAAACTCCCTAAATACTTCATTCTAATGTTTTCCTCTCCCTTTATATTGTAAATTATGTCACAGCATATGTAGTAATGTTTTAAAATGATGTATCAAGCATAGAGCTTGTAAAAAATCCCTTGAAGTTGTTTTTTAAAATAATTCAAAGTCACCACCCTTTTGGACCATTTTGGTGTCAGAGAACTGGTATTTTATGGAAAACAAACAAACCAACCACCAAAAAAAACACCAAAGGAAAAAAAAAATCAAAACAACATGTTATCAGGACTTTTAAAAACAATTTCTTTCTCCAGCATTGAAGAAAAGAATAACCTGAGGCTATAAAAGCTGGCTCAGAAAAAAACCCACACATCTCCTAGAGCAGGTTCCTATGCAGAAACCAGCAGTCCCCACATAATTCTTTCATGCACTCAGCTGCATTGCCTACTGGTATTTCTTTCAGAATAGATAAGTATTCATGCTCTAACTAGCCTAAGAAGCACCCCTATGAAAATGAGAAATTATTTTTCATCAACTTTTATTTCATATACTAGAAAGAGCAATAAATATCTAGCACACAGATACCGAGTGTGGAATAGTGGTGCTGTGTTTTGTTTATGTGGAGCTCATTGGTTACGCCTTGCTGAGCAGCAGCTTTAAACAATGATTTCAGAATTGAATTTGAAATCAAATTACCATCAAAGTCAGTTTTCATGGGTACACATGAACCAGGAGCACATCAAAGAGAGAGAAGTCAGATCCCGCACCATTAATTTATTTTTTCCCTACTTAGTACAAACAAACCTGGTTCAGCCCAACAGGCCAGGTCACCACACAGATTCTCAAACCTCCTCTAAAAGAAAGTGGACACTGGATCTACCTGCCTCTTTGGGCAGCAATGGCAATTGAAAGCCTTCATAAATCTATTGTCTATAAATTATAATGAAAAAGGGAACGATATTGAGCTAGGGGGAAATGCAGAGTTGACCTAGACCAAAGGCTTCTGGGGCCTGGTGTGTGCATCAAGAAGATCAGACTGCTGGAAGTGCCAGGAGCGCCTAGCACGCTGCAGTGCGCACCCCTTCTCAGCGTGTCAGATACGCTTGTGCCACTGTCTGTATTGTCCCCAGCAGGCTCATGTCTGGCATCACTCATAACTGTTCACAGAAAAAAGAAAATCACGTCTGCTGAACTGAAACCTTCCCAGAGTACTGTAACATTAGTCTTATTGATTTATCTATTTAAAGTACTGTCAGGATTTTGTCATTAATATTTGATTGGCATTTTTAAACCCTTACAAGAATTGCACAGACCATAAAAAGGTGTTACAGTAAAGCAGCATAGGCAGAACTGCATTATCCTAAACCACAGGGGATGGTAGCCAGCACTATCTTCTGCATCTCAGAGCTCTCATAAGGTGTCAAGACATCATTATGTCATTGCAAGGACTTGATTTCTCACCACACATGGATATAAAAATGAGATTTAGTAAAAGGACTAAAAGTGGCAAAACAAAACAAAATTTACAGACATTTAGGGAATAAAAAGAGGTATGATGTGCATTCATTAGTCAAAGTAAATTCAACATGGGATTGAGGACATATACTTTTTAGTTGGACTTATTACAGTGAAAGGCTTGCACATAAGAATGTATTATTAAAAATTAAAAGCTATGTCTTGTTTCTTCAAATTCAAAGAAAAACAGCCTTTAGGATACTCTAAAAGGTATACATAGCCCCCCAAAAATTTAGGATTCTGAAAACATAGCTCAGAAGAATAATAATTGTGCTTTAAGAATGAAGAAGATCTAAAAGAAATCTCATCAATGAACTTATGCAAGGCCTTATACACAGAATTAAATTACATTGGTTCTTTAGAGTCCAAAATAAGTTAAAAATGGTGTCAGGAGAGTAACACCACACAGAAAGCATATGAGAAGCCTATCTGCACTAATGACCTAGAGACAAATTCAAGTTCAAGGAGTCAGCAAATGAGTCCAGATGCCTTCAATGGGGAAGCATCTCCTATCGTTTGGCATGTGACACCTTAAATCGTCATCCCAGAATGATATGTTTGATAGAACAGAAGACATTCAAGTTTTGGGAAACTTCTGAAGTGAATTTAGGAAAGAAGTACATTGTTTGCCTATGGTAAAATCCCTCACAGCTTTTTTTGTTGCAATGTTCTAGCATACCCGTCACTTCAGGAAGAACTTGAATTTTGGCTGTAAGTGATATCCCGCTCTCTGGGCAGTTACTTTGTCACTCAAATTCTACCATATGTGGCCAAGTTATAAGCATCTATGATTCCTTGAAGTTTTACCTTCACAGCATTCAAAATACATGGGAATCAGGAATATTCACACTTACTGCATCTTCTAAATCAATATTATAACCTGAGCACCAATTTATGAAAATGTAATATAGAAACAAAACACTATATTAAAAATTGATTTATCACCAAGGATTAGAGCAGGGCTGCAGCAATTTAAGACTAACTAATTGAGCCCCAAATAGATCACTCTGCAAGCACTCCTGATATATGCAACAGATCCTGTACTCTGAATAACGAACAAAGGTTGGCAGAAATACAGGAAGCTCTTGCCAGTTTTATAAATTCTTGTGTTTCACTGAGGTTACAAAGCACACAGCTCCCAAATGACAAGCTGCATACCCTTGGGTGTGATAAAATTTCCCATAAAAGAGAAAAGTAGCTGTAGTAGTTTGAATCATTTCTCCCTCTCTCCCCCAGATGTTCATGGTGTGTGCAATGTCAATGGGAACTTGCACACATATCCTAGACTGGAACCGAGGTTTAAGCTACATAAAGATACCACATTACCATAAAGCCTGAGTTCGCTATTATATCTACAATATAAATAAGAATCAACTCCTTTAAAGTCAGCAGAATCGAAACTCTAAATGCCAAGAAAAGAGTCAGGTCCTCCCCTGTAAGCTCTCTACCATGTGGGCAAAAGTGGTAGAATTGTGGGGGGGGGGGGGGGGTGTTTGTTGTTTGCTTTTAATACCAGTTTCCAAAATTATACTGTGAAGAAAAGTCTGTTAACAAACTCATGAAAGACATTTCTACAAAAATCTATTCAGCAGAGAAAGAAAGGAAGAAAAGACAGACACATTTATAGAGCTATCTTCCTAGAGATTTTTGTAGTTCATATGAAAGACTGTATCTACCAGAAGAGAGGTTCCCTGGTAGGAAAGCAGTGAAATGTCTTTTGACAATTCTGCTCAAGAAGTGCTGTAGTTAGTATTCAAGATAGCCACAATGATACATTAGAGGAATAATTTTGGTTCATTGTCAGGACTTGTATAATGTCTGCCTACAATACATCTGAATCAGAGCACTCTTAATTAGCAAGTAAAGGATAGATAGAACAGCACAAAACTTTTCTACACATCCTTTATGCTCAGAAAATGACAAGTTCATGTAAATTGCAGCATACATTACAAAAGCAAACACTATGCTTCTCATTATGACTCACTATACATGTGTAGCATTCTGAAAAGCTATACGGAGAAGGTTGTTAAACAACATTCATCAAGTTAAAGAGTAATCTACAGGATCTGAGATGATAAAAGTCTGAGGACTGAACTTCTCATTGTGCATCTTACAGGAGTTATGCAGAAGAAGCAGTAAAATTTAGATTCCAACCACTTGCAGATGACTGATGGAGAAGGAGGTAGAGGAAGGAAAAGCATGACAAAAAGACATCAAATTGTTCCGCGAGTTCTTTCTATGCTTTGTTCAGGAAATGGCTTTGAATCTGTCCAGGTCAATGAGTAACAGAGTGCAGAGCAGCCTTTGTATAAAAAAAAAATTTTCTTCCATTATTTCACATCTGCTCTGTATTTGCATATCCATTTAGTTACTTCATGCTCCAGAAAAGTGCTTTTGCTTTGATGGATGGTCATCATCTTAAGATTATCTCTATTTTTATATAGCTTTTCCCCAAACACTTCAGGGGCAGAACAAAGCTTTTAGGATGCCCTGCCCCTATGGCAGACAGTTTGTCTTTTGGTCTTTTCCCCAGGGCTGCAGGTTTGTTCTATTCTTGACAGGTGGCTTTGTGGGCTGCAGTGTATGGTGAGAGCTGGAGTAGGTAGTACATGAACTCTGCAGAGCTAAGGCTTTTTGTGCAGTTCCTGTGGAGAATCGGATTTCTGTGATTTTGGATCTCAGCGTCTTGACTAGTTCCTTTCCCTACAGCATCAGCGAAAGTCTATTTCCAAAACGTGCTAGATGATCACTATTTCAACTAATTTACTGGATTTGCTGCCAGTGAATAGCATTTCACCATAGGTTTCCTAACTACCCTAATGTTGTGTATGCTCATTCCTTTATTGTTTATACAGGGAAAACCAAATTAATGATCAACATACCTGATAAAGCAACCCAGAACAGCATGGTACAAAAGCCTTAAAAACAGCAGAAGAAAGAAAAAACCCCAACACAGTTCCGAAACTGCTACGTTGTGATACTTTTTGTGCAACAGTTCCTATTGCACATCTCTCAGTGTACAGTAATTGATACAGTAAACTATTGGAGTGGAAAATTGCTATTGAAAACATATAATCAACCTTCTGAACTCTATAAATGCAGAGAAACGCGAGATGCAATTCTGTTTCCTCAGGTTGTGTATGACTAGTCAGTTTGGACTTCAACTGCAAAAAATGGAGGTGAACAAATTGCAAACAACTGCTCTTCGAGAGTAGGTTTGCTTAGAATTTAATCATCTCATACATGTGGATTAATTCAGTCTTTTGAGAGTATACAGACTATGAAATGGTATGTGAACTGCAGATCCTAATAATTCTTTATCACCTTAGAAGTATTAAATATATAGAGAGTAATTTAACATACATTCATTTAGGAAAAAAAATAGGGGTTTGGCTTTTGATTGATTTGACTTGATACAATTTGACATGTATTGCTTCTGTTTAGTGATGGGTTGAGCTGCTGCTTTGTTTTCCCCTTTGTATTTGCATTCTGCTAGACATTTCTTTTGCATCCAAGGTTAAATCATAAAAAGCAATTCGTTATTTGGCACAGATAGGAAAAAGAACTAATAACAAACATAATTTACTGATTTGTAAGATATTGTCCTGTAGTAATGGAGCTAAATACTTGCCTTTAAATGCATTCATCTTTAATATACTTCCCCTGGTAAAATCCATGAATTAATGATTGATGATAATTAGATGTTTGAATACATTTGTGCAATGATTAAATCTACCTTTATCATTTTAGAAGATCATCGGGTTAAATGTCCTCTTTTTGTGCCAAAGTTCTAACATTGGCTTGAGATACAGTTCCTAGTTGGGCTTCCAAACTGCCTCCTTCAGCAATTAAAGTTGATTGAAAATATTGATCAAAAGGTATAGTGGCTTGGATTTTACTTTTTATTGGAGTCTCCCAATGTCACAAGTAGATACTGAATCTGACCCTAGTAGAGGAACAGGTTTACTGAGGTGCACACCCTTACCCACCGTAACACCTTTGCCCTTCTCAAGCACTGATTGCATCAGAAGGTAATGACTGACCTAGCACTTTCAGAAGACTGAGCTAGCATTTTTGAATTCTGAGTTAGCTTCTTAAGATGCCTTAAGGTGTTTGGGAAGATGATGTGGACCCACATACAGAAAGAAAAGCAAAGAAAAAGAAAGAAAAAAAAAAAAAAGGGAAAAGAAAACAAAACCAACAAAACCAAACAAAAACCCAAACCAAAACAAAACCCCCACAAACCCAAACCCACCAACCACTAGACTATACCACGTGAGTTTGATCTGACCCTCAAATCTGTAACAAACTATGCTTCAGATCCTTATCCCTCCTGCTATTAATTTAGGAATATTCAGATCATCAGATCAATAGCTCTTGGCAGCATTTCACTACAATCTTAAAGAGAAGCTGCTTTAAGATAGCTATTCATAGAGTATAGATTTCTAGTTCCAATTCTTACCTGTAGGCTTACCCATACAGAGAAGAGACAATTCTGGTTTAACCTACATCCAACTCCTCTTAATTCTAAAGTGGTCTTCTGGAAAGTATTGTATTTGTTGGCAAATTTGTGATGGGAACTAACTTTTGATGAAGATTCTTGACAGAAGACTCTTTCATTTGTGCTAAGGCTATTGTACTGCTATCAAAACCTTACATTATCTCAGCCAACCACAACTTGCTGAGTTGAAAAAGGCCTTTTATCTAAAGATAGGTGTACTCAGCGTGACAGGTTTCTGGGGCAGTAGAGATAGAATGAAGAGATCCTATAAAGATAAGTACTTTAAGACAGAGTTCATTCAGTAACTTGGCATTAAAGGGTGTTTCCAGCTTAGTGGATGGGTTAAAAAACTTGTTCACTGCCTTCTCAACAAAACTCTCTGCCAAGTATTTAGCCTCTTGGGTTTTTTTACAGAATAAATTTCTGGCCAGATGTCTGCTGTTTTTTAAGCTCATCATCTCTGCAAAACAGTTAGAACATTATTGCCTAGCCACAGTGCAGGACAGTCATAACAATTACAAGGCCTGCAGGTGTGCATTTGCAAATTTTAGCCTTCCTTTCATGCATATATTGTAACATCTCTCCATGTCCGTTTAATCTACAGGAGACATGGCCCTTCAGACCATGCTACATTCTGATATGACTGGGTAAGACAGGATGTGTTCAGATTCCGATCACCCTTTCTTCCAACCTGTAGCGATCATAACATCAAAATGCATCAGGCATATAAAAAAAAACTATGCCTATGTGTGAAGTTTTCAGAACAAACTAGTTGCAAACTAAAGATGTTCTGGACTTTTGCTAATTTGAGAGAAAGATGCGAATAAAAACTGAATTTTAATTGTTTTTTGAGAAAGTGAGACTAATGTAAAATGGAGATGAAAAAGAATCCCACCAACTCTATTAAGTTTTGGATGAGGACCTCAGAACTAGAAAACATCCCCAAAGTCCATTTATTCCTCTAACAGGGTTTATACAAATGTATCCTTATGCTACCACATAACATGTTCCTGAAACAAAATTCAGTCCTTTTTTTACTGCTGAGGTGACAACAGGGGTTAATATATCCTCCATCTCAGATGGTCCACAAGCAGGATGAAAATGTAAACATGTCATTACTGTTGTAATGTTGGCAGAGGGACACCCAAAAAGGTGCCCTGTCACATGTATTGTTTGGAGACAACAGATTCATTCGGCTCTCACAAATGGCTACATGAATTTATTTTCCTTCAAGCAGAGAGCAACACTTCATATCCTATCTCCTCTGCGATGGATTGTGTTAGTGGCTCTCCTGACTAGTGAGACAGGACACTAAGTATATATTTAGCTTGTAATGACTGCAGATTGCTGCAAGTAATTTGTAGAATGATACATGAATGAAATATGTCATATTTCACCAGCAATCATCCTCTAGTATACATACATAATATCAAGTGAAACATATACTTTAGTTAGAAGTGGTTAGCAAGGACTAACAGGAGCTAAAGTCAGCACACATCATTCTGAAGCAGTTCTACTTAGGATGTATATAACATCTAACAATTTTAAGTATTTATTTTAAGAAGAAACAGTTCTCAAAGGCTCCAGTCCAATATTGTATTGTATTATTGTAATTGCAAGTAAAGATACAATTCAGACTGTTTTCAAAGGCTGTTTGAATTGGATCATGAATGTTTTCAAACAAAATCCAGGGTATAATATCACTAGCCATTAATGTCTTTGAAGTTTTTGGCTTACATATGGAGAGCGTCCCAAGGAGGCCACCCACCAAACCATCAAACAATCAAACCATTTCCTAGTCATAGCCTCAGAACAGTAGACGCGACAAAACAACAGATGGTGAAAGCAGTATGGTTCCTACAATCCAAAGGACACTGGCAAAGAATGCTTGCAGTAACATAGAACTAAACTTACTAAAACGGCAAGAAAAAGGTGAAAGGTGAAAGGATGTTAAGCCCAAATGCACTACACACAGGTAAATGTGCTAGATGTTTATAAGCAAGACTAATACTTGAAGCTAGTTTCTCCATAAAAGAGCTTGTAAATATGTGCTAAGAACAAACTGCTTATTCTCTAGAAGACAAACTAGTTTTGCTTAAAAGATGTCTTTTTCCTATCTTGAAGTTTAGCTATATTCCTGCTTCTCAATAGCTAGAATTAACTTTTACAAATTACTGACACAAGAGTGGTATTACTGGAACACTCATTTTTGTGAATGTTGCAGTTCATCTGATCCCATTGAACAGAACACCCATGAAAAGTGCAGATTCACTGATGACACATAACTGGCACGGGAGTAAGACAGGTGGGGTGCAGGGGCACTCTGTGGGGCAACCATCCTGAAACCCAGAAAGCTCTCCCAATACAGTGGTGACAGCAAGCAGTGTCACTGGCATAGCCCTACACCCAGCTGTAAAGCCCTTCTCTCCCAGCACTGGCACCAAGCCAGCTCAGCCCTACTGGACTGCTAGCATGCCTACTGGCACACAGCCACATAGCTACTGAGGAAAGAGGATCCTCAAACTTTTTAAAATTTCTTCTCATTTTCAGTAATGACAAACTATCCATGGAGCTAGCAGAGCACTTCAAAAATCTGTCATAGCTATTGGCTATGGTATTCCTTTCCAGACATTTCAAACAAGGACAGGAATCGAAGCCATGCTGGGGGATGCAAATACCTGTGCAGCAGCTGCACACATGCAGACTGGGTTTGCAAGGCGGGGCCTTTGCCACCACCACCCCTGCTTTGCCATGGCGGAAATTTGTCAGGTTGGCCAAAAAAAAAAGTTTGGTGATTTACAGTTTTTTAAAACCAAGAATCATTACCTGCCATAAATCCACTGTCACAAGAGAAAAATCTACTTTATTCTCTACAACCAACATCACGTTTTCTACAGAGTATGGCTTGCACAAGAGGAAATCTGAATATGTGCCATTCACCATGGATCTGCACCGGTAAAAGTCATATTTCAATATTGTAAGGACTGTTTTAATATAGGATTGAACTGATGTAATACATGGTTTTGAAACTGTCTTAAACTGAGGGCAAGAACCCAACTGAAGTCCTAGTTAGACATAATACACGTTGTAGGCTGTGAGCATTTTTGTCCTCATAAACACATTTAAAACAAACTTCTCAAGTAGCATGATTCCATTGAGGATAATCCGCATTTAATTATTCTTGTCTCTTCTCAAATGAACTCTCTGGGTTTGCCACTCTATTGTAATAATTTTCTTAAAACTACAATTTAATAAGCCTAGTGGCACAGCAGCAGTGCACATAACAGCCATACAAAATGCTGTAGTTCCAAAAACACCCTTGGGTTTTCATTAATAGCATTTACAACTTGAAAAGACACATTCCAGAACTCTGACCTTCCCACATATGTAGTAGATAACTACTCCTTTAGCAGCCTGAAGTTTCAATATTCTGGACTGCTGGCAGGAAAATTCGGCTCCTTCCTCAAACAAAGGTACAGACAGACAAACAAGCACCCTGGCAAGGTCCTGTTAAAGTGTGTCATTTAAAGAAAAGCATCTCAGTTGGGTGCACGTGTGTACCAAAACTGAAAGTGTGCATAAGGACTATGCAAGTTGGTTAAACTTAGATGAGGTATGAGGACTATACCTCAGCTAAGTTTAACCAACCTGAGGCTGCTATCAAGCAAAAGCAGCAAGATGTATTTGAGTGGTATCTAGAAAGTTGCCTGCTATCTCTTTTTCCTGACACATTCAAAGTAGGTGTTTATAGAGACGTGGAGAAGGAAGATGAGAGGCTAGCAAGGCTATGCTGGACTATGCTGGCAACCACAGCTCCAGCTGGCACATGAAGATACTTGGTTTGACATAAAGAGTTCTACAAAGAGACCATGAAAACACCGGACACCTTAAAATCAAAGGAACTTATAAGTGATTCGGTCATTCTTGCTTTTGCCCCACATTGGCTCTTTTTGCTCCTGGCTCCACCAGAAATTTGTCTTACACAGAAACACAGTTGTAAAACACCAGACACTGACTAGCACAGATATACAAAAGGAACAATCACAGTTTAAGTGCTGCCTGATGTGTGAATCCTCTCACTGCAGAGGTGGTGATGGCCACCTGATGCAATAACCACAGCATACCAGTAACACAGAAAATAATTCCAAAACACTTGTGAAATCCTAGATCCACAAGACTTGTATGTTACATAAACAAAATGAGCACTTACAAAATCCACAACCAGCCAGCCTTCATCCACATTTTTTTCATTCATCTATGTTGCTGTTCCTGAGAAACTCTGTTATATATTTTGTATATATTGTTAAAGTTCCAGGTCAGATTGATTTTAATCTCATTTAACATGATTTAAATCCAGTTTGACTTCACTGGGGTAATTCAAAGGGACCAGAATTAGCCTACTGTTTTTACTAATAAGTTTTTGGAAGAACATGAATGCTGTTTTGGTTTCTGTGAGAGCTCCCACATGTTTTTGTTGGAAGTAAAAATGTTACTATTGTCTGCCTACTTTGCAGGCAAATATAAGGAGTAATCATAAAAAATTCACTCTCTATAGAGATCTTTTAAAATTTTGTTTTAAAAATTAATTATGACCTTTTTGCAGATATTGCACATGTTTATGCATATTATCTTTAAAATTTAAAACTCATTTGCATTTAAAAATGATATTGTAATTTGCTTTTCCCAGATGTATTACTTGTAATTAATCCTAACAGCTCCCTGGCTTTTTTCCATTTCTATTATCACCATTTAAAGTTGAGAAGAGACTTCTAATTGATCCAAATTACATATTCAAATTAGCCTTTTATGAGCTCAAATTAACATACCATAGACATTTGATTTAATTTGGTCCCCAAAATGTCACCAAAGTAATTTGGTTTTAATATATTAATTAGTACAAATTCACAAATTATTAAACTACAGTAAATTCCTTTTTCCGAATATTCCTCTTCAAACAGCAACCCAAAGTAACTTGGAGTCCACTACAGTGCTATGGATTCACAAGCCTTGCATCCTCAGGTTCTTTAACATTTATTTATGCCAGTGCACTTTTGTTTCATATCTCACAAGAGCTAAAAATTAGAAAAAGCCTTTGGGATTCTCTCTCTAGGGGAAATAACGCCTCTAATGCTGCTGCCGTGTTTTGGGTTTAGTTTGGCTTTTATTTTGTAATAGAGTGTGGTGTTCCAGTAACTGTCCCTTTCTTAAAGGCACAGCCTAAAACTGTCACAAGAGCGTTGAAAATATAAGAGGTAGCAAATTTTTAAATTATTGCTTTCTTTACATAAACCCACTTAATTTTGGAATCTTGTTTTCTTACTTTAGAAGTTCACCTACAATAGGAAGAACCATGGATTATTTCCTACCTTCTCAGAGCTCCTCTTTTGCCCTAAAAGAACACCTGAAAGATTTCCAGTGTAGAAGGGGAAATCAAGTGGTTTTCCTTTGCCCCCTGCCTACCTTGGTAGCATATAAAGTTTAAAAATATTACTTTCAAGCCTAGAAAGATATGCCTATTTGCTTTTAAAGTTCTGGGGTTTCATTCTCTATTGATGGAAATCTGTAGTCTTTCAGAACCTATCAAAGTGATCAGGCTCTGACATTAGTCTAACCCAACTTTACGTTTTGCCTGGACTACCTAACATGTCATCAGATCACTAACTCCTTTTGTAACTGGAAATAGTTCTCTGCATGGCTGTTACCTAAACCAGTGGGGGAATTCACTGCAGAATGGTGATTATTGTTGGGTGCACCTATCCAGCCACCTATGCCTTTGTTTAAATGACTAACCACAGACATCAGCATGGGAAAAACAGGACTCTCTAGAAAGTAGATCCCGGCTACAATTTGGCTCTGTTAATGGAATGCCATCAGTGACTGGTTTCATGAGGAATGCCTGTCATTACAGAAATAGATGGCTCTGTTATCATCCTGCTTCTATCTATGCTTAATTTCACTATTTGAGACTGAGCTAAGTTTTCATGCATAACACAAGTCCATTATTATTTTACCCCTGAAAACTGACAGTTTTCGTAAAGAGCTGAATGACAATTTTGTCAAATTGTTGGCTTAGCTGAGTGATGGCCTCATCTGCAGGAGTTATCTGCTCTCAGAGATGAATCAACTGTGGTTTTGCCATTAAGTCATTCATCTGCAGAGCTTAAGTATGATGCTCTTCGCTAAATATTCAACTGTTTGTAAAATAAGACCTATAATTTTCTACATTGCTTACATGTATTTATGCACCACACATCATTTTTTCTACTGAATGTAATCCTGTTCTTATAAAAATGAAAGGTTTGGGCTGTTTACTCTTTAGCTGAAGCATCTATGCAATGGAAACACAGCAAAGGTGTGCAGTCTCTGCTGTGAATGAGTTGGCATGGAGATGGAACTGGATAGAATTCTTTATTCCCAGTTTCAAACCAACAGTTTGAAATTTGGCTTCAGTCCAACTTAGAATAAGGTTTAGAACAATTGTTATTTTTTGCCACATAGTTCTTGAAGGAAATTCTTCATAAAGAGGCCAAAAGTTGGAGTTTTTGAAACACAGTATTTCTTAGGTTCCTCAGCTGTTGAAACATATTGATAAGAAACACAGCAGTAGTTCTTAGTCAAGGAGTGTGTTCAATTCAGACTGTGGCCCCAGTTACCCTGTCTCTGCAAGTGAAGTTCAGCATGAAACAGTGTCTAGTTTGTAAAGTGAAGTTACTAAATAAACAACTGTTGGTCCCAAATCCCCTCAAAATACTACCCAGGTATGGTGAAATGAAGACTCAGTACTGGACAGGCAATGTGCTTTTGTTGAGCGGGTATACAGAGGGATCTTTCCCAAAGTCTCTATCACCAGAACGTCAAATGATTGAAGTTTTTATAGCTCCAAAACATGCAGATTCATGACATTTCCAAGAAATTATTAACATGTTCATTACTTTTCCAAGAACTCATTATCTTTGGTTAGCACCCTTTTCCCACATGCATACTATAGTCTTTAGGTGGTGTTTAAGGATCTCTGGTGGTCATTTATTTCTGCTCTTCTTCATCACTGGTTCCTTCTCCTAGTTCCTCACTCTACTGTAATCAGTATCAACCTCATTTTATTTTTTTTTAGCAGTCCTTGAATGTCTACTCTTGCAGATAAACCTCTCTCAAAAGACTACCAAATGTTTATACACACATTCTGTAGTTGCTGATATACTGCTGCTGCTGCTTGTTTTGTCCTTGGTCATTTTTCACCAGGTAGAACTTTTCCTTCAGTGGACATGTTCATCACACTTAATCTACTATCAAGTGTCATGGTGCTTGACAAGTATTTGTGTAGGATTGTTCTGATGTATCCTACCTCACACACTGTCTGGGCCTGGGCTTGTAGTTTCTGAGGCATTTTTAAACCAGAATTTATTATACAGATATAATTGCAGTCCACAAAAGAAACAAGTGGGCCTCTTCCCTTCTGTATTTCCTGGGCTACCGCAGCTTTCCTTAGAGTATGTAGCATCTATGCAAGTGAGTAAATATACTCTTAATGAACATAATCTCAGGGAAAAACATTTTCATTCAATTAAAAAAAATAAATTGATTAACCTAGATATAAATAACAGAACATCAAACAAAACCAATACCCCCCCCCGTTCTAATAACACTGTTGCCAAGCCAATAATTCTTTAACAACCCTTTTAAGAGTCTGAGTTCATAATGTAAAATTTCTCTGATTGTTATGTTAACTTACACATAAAATACTGACTCCTAAGAAACTACTTATTTATAGTATTAAAGTATGCACAACATTAGCAATCTTGTATGTGTTTAAAAGCTTGTCAAGTTCTCATCAAGTATCTTCGAATTTTACAGCAGAACAAGAAATAGAAGCAAACTGTAGCAAATTTTCGCATTTCTGCTATCGCTGGATAATAACAAAGAAAACCACAGGTCTGCAGAAGCAAACTATATATGCTCAGTAACTCAGGTGAGGGAAGGTGTGGAATATAAAGCTCACAACGCCACAAGAAAAATCAATAAAGAAACTGCAACAGAGAATGATACGTAAGTCAGGTGATGTTTTTGAAGTACAAAGGTAGAAAGTTATTTTTTATAAAAACATCACAAGTGGAGAAATATACTTCTCTGCCCACTTCAGGATTATATTCAAGCTTGCTGGAGTGATTGCTTTTCTGGGGGTAGGGAAGAGTTGTTTTCGAAAATCTTACTCTTGGGACCAGTTCTCAGTCTCATGACAACCCATCTTGATTTCACCAAAAGTTCTTTGTAGATGGTGTTGGGGATAACTTTCAGAAAACTGAATTGTTCAAAAGTTTTGAGAAGGGGGAGGGTAATTAACACCCCCCACACTCAATAGGAAACTGGACATAGTGCTTGAATTTATCTCATTCACAGTTTAAAAACCTTCCCCCCACCCCCTCAGTCTTTCAGTAGCCATACTGTCTACATTAGAAAGTAGGTGAAACAAAGTTAAAAATAAATTCATCAGAAAACTGTTCAAAGGAAACATTATCAAATATAAAGCCACTGGGTTCAAATTCATCTTTGGTTAGTGCTTGGTCACAGCTCTTTTATAGTTCCATGTTGGAATGATTTGAAGTGCCACAAAATTCCCTTATGTTCCTTTGTGGACTCCTATTCTGCTCACTAGTGAAGAGAGTCACTAAAATAGTCCAAAAGTGCATGAACCTGATAAATAACCATCTTCTCACATCTGGAAAGTAATCCTTTTGCAGGACAGTAAGTGAACAGGCCAAGAAGATAAGCATAGCACTACAGCATACACTGTACCATTTCCACTACAGATATAGATCTTAACTCACTAGTACTCTCAGATTTCCATAAGCCCTAAAGTAACGCAGAAAAGAAATCTAGCTCAAAATGAATATTCCCAAAAACCCTTCCCTAAACTTTTCACATTAAAAAATTTTATTAACTCATTCCCAAACTAAAGAGCAATTAAGAAATGGCACTACTCTAACAGGCACTTGGAGTAGAATAGAGTATTTCTGCTGGAAGGGACCTACAAAGATGGCCTAGTCCAACTGTCTGACCAATTCAGGGTTGAGCAAGTTAAAGCACATTAATAAAGGCATTGTCCAAATGCATCGTCTTCAGGCACTTACATGTACATACATCAGCACTGAAAATACAGCATGTACAGCACAAAAATATATATATACACAATGCTCTTTGGAAGTTAGCTGAGAAACAATAAGCCTTTTCAACCTTGAATTTCTGCAGGTAGGTAATAGCAGTAAATCTGTAGTAGCAAAATTGACACTGATTATAAAATGATACATAACTGATTTTATTTCTTATTACAGTCTGTGTATAAAATTAAATTTCCCCATAGAAACTAAATAAATTTATAATCTTTCTCCTTGGACTACTTTTAGATCTGGTATATCTACAAAATAGTATGTAGTTCTAATTTAAATACATTTATCAGAAGCCACACTTGCCTGCTCCCTAAGTCTAGGGGCAAAGAGCCAGATTCCTCCTTATTCCCTGATCCTGAGCCCAAGCCATGTTCTATTAATGTTCTGGGCTCCTGGGTTGGGGAATGAGAATCCCTGCTTTATTCAAGAAGACGTACTCTCAGGCAATACTTGACTTTGAATCTGGATAAACAAAAATTCAGAGATCTCTAAACTTAAGTGACTTTGTTGTGTTCATATCTTCAAACATTTACTAAATGTATGATGTTCTGAACCAAAACAGCACAAGAACAAACACTGATTCCCTTCATTTGGAACGCATTTACTGGGTGACAGAGATTGCAGCAGTTGCTTCCATATCTTATATAATGAATAGAGAGGATCTGCAAGGAGAGAAAGCTAACAAAGGTATGGTAGTTTAAAATAAAAAAGGATTAGCCTTCCTGTAGATGCATGGAAGCTGCACTTGGAATTTTAATATTGATCAAGATATTTGCCAGGTACCACATAGCTCATCTGAAGTGCTCTAAGGGAAAATGTACCTTCAGCCAGACAGTTAATAACAGCATTTTCACAGCACTGAATGTTGCCAGAAGGTGTGTGGTGTTTTTCTCATTTCACAGGGCAATGCGGTACGTGCTGTTTATCAATCCAATTGTACCAAAAGCAGCCTACAGTAAATCCAGCTAACAGGCCTTGAACAGTGAATTAGCTAAAAATCAGTAGATCTGAACATTTTTATTTTTTTTAAGTCAAACCCTCAAAAGCTGAAATTAAATCAACTTCCTATTACTTTAATTACCCCAGTATCTAAATGTCTGTTTTAAAGGCTCTGGACAGGAAAATAGGTTAATTCACTATTTTAACTGAATATGAGGGTTTATATATAAATATATGAAATTCTAAAGCATCCCATCTAATTTTTCAGTTTGTTGTTCCAACACTTAAACATGTATCAAGTGAACTTTGCTTGTTATTTACAAGGACATACAGCCAAATTGACTTACAATAAACAGCTTCCTATCCTAATCCTCCAAACTTGGCAAAAACCCAGAACTGGGTAAATCTATCCTTTTTTTTTTTTTTTTTTTCCCCTATTGCTTTCAAGCTGGACTAATGAACTCATGTCTGATATATAACAACAGACAGCTCTGAGCACACAGAAAAGTTGCATCAATTTATCTAAACACTGTCAAATTAAGAAAAGCAGCTTCTGGAAACTCTCATACATCCACTTATTCAAGTCAGGTTTGGATGAGCCTAATCCACTAGCATTAGCAATTTATGTGTGATTTCTCCTACAAACAATACAGCACCATGTAACAAATTCATAGCTACTGCCATAAATAAACATAACTTGTCAATTAGATACTGCACTTCAGCTAATTAAGAGAGCTTTGTTTAACTGCGTGAAGTGCTGCCATGTTTCCAGATCTTGAGCTAGCATCCCTACTAGGTACTGCTCCCATTTTGCATGGTTGCTGTGTACCATGCAAACAAACAGGGCTGACTTGTGGTTTTGCTCTTTCTGCATCTCTGGCTATTTTCCACCCCAACCTATACTGTGTTGCCTTGTCATTTGGTCTGACAATCAGCTGGAAGGTTGTAAGCTGCACCAGGTAATGAGTTACGGTTAAAATAATTTCAGCAAGAAAGTGGGTCTTTTGTACTGAACAGTCTGAGGGAAACAGCGTGCTTCAGCTAGGATGGACAGAAGGTAACTGAGCTTTTTGGGAGCACAGGGCTTTTCTCAAAAAATCAGATGCAGCGCAGCTCTTGCTGCCCAAGAGGCCTCTGTACTAGTTGTAGAATCCAGCTCTGTTTGCCTCAGGAGCTGAATGGCAATTCTCTCCCCTCAATTCATTAAACAAAAAGATGAGAGGTGTAAAGAAAAGTTCCCCAATAGATTATATACAAAACAGACTTTTGTCTTGATTATTTTGATTTCATAGCATTACTTTTGATCTATACAAGGTGATTTTTCCATTCTTTTCATGTGCCCTCTTCAGACACAGATTTAATTAAGATTAGGAAAATGAAAAGGGACTGAGAATTAGTCAGATTTTTGAGACAACATCGATAGCAATTATTCATTCAGGACCAGCCAGAAAAGATTACACATGTAACATATTTTGAGGCGAGGGAATACATGCATCAGTACAGATATGGAGTTGACCTGCTGGAGAACAGCTTTGGGAAGAAGGACCTGGGAATAATGGTGGGCAAGTTCACCACAAACCAGCAATATATCCTTGTGGCCAATGGTATTCTGGGGTGCATTAAGAAGAACGTGGCCAGCCAGTTGAGGAAGGTTCTCCTCCTGTCCTCTCCTCTGCCCTGGTGAGGCTGCACCTGGAGTACTGTGTCCAGTTCTGGACTCCCCAGTTAAAGAGGGATGGGTAACTGTCTCCTTCTCTGGAGACTTTTGAAACCCACCTGGATACATTCTTGTGTAACCTGATCTACACATACCTGGGTTAGCAGGGGGGTTAGACCAGATGATCTCCAGAGATCCCTTCCAATCCCTACCATTCTGTGATACCACACAGTAATTTCTAATTTATGGAAAACAATGTAACTTTATGCTACACAGATGCCAGACATGACTGATAATTAATTTTTGTGGAATACCATGTGTCTCTTTTCTAGGTTTGGTTTGGGGAAGGCACAGGTCTGCAGAACCCTTTGGGTCAGGTGGCTAAGACATGCATAAAAGACATTTTCCTTTTTTCTTAATAGAAACTGCTCACCACAGGTTGAGATCTCTACTGACTTTAACATTATCTACAGTTTTCTTAATTAAATGTAAGCAGAATGGTGAAAAGAAAGCAATAAGATAACTGATCAAAATTTTTGCAATCAAAAAGTGATGCTGTACCTCTTCCACCGAGAATGCAGCTGAATGAGGGCTTGGCTGGGTAGAAGCAGGCTTGGCCAGAGAAAGTTCCTCATATTGTAGGAATTCCTTGTTACATAAACTAAAGCACAGCAGCCCCAAGAGCAAGAATAACTGTTAAAGTATTATCCTCTGACAGTTATGGCACTTACAGGCAGCATTTAGCTCCATTAAGTATTGCTCTAATCAGTAAGACTTCATATAGCCATACTTTTTCTCAGAAGGGGTTACTTTTTTCCCCACTCACATCATGGAATCATTATTATTCACAGATTCAATTTAGATTAGGAAGAACAAAAAAATAGCAAATGTTTGTAAGTGTGCACAATTAGGCTGCAATAATTCTACATTATTGGTCACATTCATGTGATTTGAAGTAAAAGGGGAAGACTGTGAAGAAATAATTGCCCAATAAAATTGCCCTTTTCAAATTTTTCCCTCACATGCCTGGTTTGTGGCACAGTTTTTCTTTCCCTTGCAGAGGCTGAAAGCACCAGTGCTGCTAGAACTAGCACTCAGCATGGGGGAGCTGAGAGCAAGAGGTAATGGGCAGAGGTTGCACCAAGCAGCATGGGAACGGAGGAAGAAGGATCAAGGCAGATGCCTTTAGACTCTCTCCCACCAACATAGCCCCACCACAGAGCATGATATACTAACTTTGCACAAGAGTGTGGTGATAAACTTAATAGTAGCTTTGTTTTCTGTCTTGCAGCCTATGAGATAAAACTCCTCTCTGCTTTGTCTCTACTTGGAACAAGATGGCTTTTCCTGTAAGTGCTGAGTGCAGTGAAGCCATTCCCTCTTGGATGGAAGGATGGATGGATGGATGGATGGATGGATGGATGGATGGATGGATGGATGGAACTTCCTTTGGATGGATGTAACCTCCCAGTCTGTAATCCAGGAAAGTAAATATTGCTTATATTCCCCATCTTATATTATCTTTTCCAGTGCATTCACAACAGCGGCAGAGACAGCCCACCAAGACAGATCCTTTAACTGCTGTCATTTCTTATATTCTCCTGTGCCATAAAGGAGAGACAGGAATGTCACATCTAACATGGGGAAATGAAAGCAGCTTAACACACAGGATCAAACACAACCATGAAAAAGGAACAGGAAAGGCATCACAAATGAATGCTGAAAGAATAAATTATAGAAAAACACTCAGAAGAAAAAAAACAAACAAACACCAGAGCAGCAAAGAATCCATGATCTGTTATGTTCTTGTGTGAACAGAGTCCCACCGTCACTGCTGTACCTTTTGTCTGCTTTCAGTAACATTATCTGTGTCCCCTCAGATTTTACATGTGTGCATGCAGCATGCTGGAAACAGAGATTCTTAGTCATTCTCTGGGCAACACCCCAAGGTATGCTACAGGGGGTCATGGTCACATAAAAAGTTTTTTCTCCATTTGCAAGAACATGTACTTCAAAAAAGCAGCAGTCCTTTACTACTTGGGTGAACATGGCTACAAGCAGACCAGCTGTAAAGGTCACTTAACTTGTTAAAATCCAACGAGGAAGACTTTGGGGGTAAACCAATTGAAACATTGAAGACCAAAACCTAAAATATAATGATATATAAAGTTTAACAAGAATATAGGAATTAACTGCAGTGGTAATCCTGTTGAAGGCCTAAGATAATGACAACTCATCAGTATGCATGAATGAACAGCTGACTGAAAAGGTCCAACTTCAGCCAACAGAGATTTGTTAATATGAGGTTTTAAGCATGGTGATGCCACATTTGCATTACGAGCAGGTTAGAAACATTCAAATCTTTAAAGTACCAAAGAGAAATACCCACAGGAAAAATAAGTATTTAGTCAAAGAAGGCTGCTTAGCTGTACATTTAAATCTGAAAATTCATGGTCTCACAGTAGAATTTTATAAACAAATGGGGACTGCACTCAGTTGTGGAGATACATGCTCACGTTCACCAGAAACCAAACAGAACAGGGCCCTTGCACAGGGAAGCATTTCTCCTGGGAAAGGGCTGTTCCCACAAGTAATTTAAGGTTTAATATTTTCTTCTTAATCTACAATGTTCTGTAATAACTACAAAAAGCTTGCAATCTACACACTTAAACAAAAGGAAATTTTCTCCTACCCTTGTATACCAAAATATTCCTCACTGTGAGTGATAGTATTGTCAGCAGTATCTTCCCAGGGAGAAATTTCATGCTGAAAAATTACAAATCTTCTGGGGAGGAATAATTTGATCTACAGGCCTTACATTGAATTCTCCCTTGTAACATTCCTGTGAGAATGACAGAGCCAGCTGCCCGTTTCACAGATGGGAACACAGGCCCAAACCCAAACAAATTAAAAAATAAAAGTAAAAAGCATACAGTCTAACTGTAGAGTGACAGATACTTTAGAGAATTGTATCAGTGTCCATCAATATTGTAAGATGCCTAAATATGTTATTTCTTTGGTCTCAAGCTGCGCCAGGGAAGTTTAGGCTTGAGATGAGGAGAAAATTCTTCACTGAGAGAGTCGTTCGCCATTGGAATGGGCTGCCCAGGGAGGTGGTGGAGTCACCGTCCCTGGAAGGGTTCAAGAGGGGATTGGATGCGGCACTTGGTGCCATGGTCTAGTCATGAGGTCTGTGGTGACAGGTTGGACTTGATGATCTTTGAGGTCTCTTCCAACCTTGGTGATACTGTGATAAGTATTTTATCCTGTGTTCCCTGGGAAATCTGGAGCTGGGTGAAGAGTCAGGGTCATTTCTCCAAAGACAGTGCTTTAAGGCAATAGCCTCCATCTTGACAAACAGCAAAATGCAGGTCTATAAAGTATCAAACCTAAATATGCACCTTTAAGGACTTTAGCAAAATTATGTGCTCAGACTTTAATTCATAGCACACACTTAATAGTAAAGTAACACAAATAATTTTGTATTGTGTTCAAAAACTGCCTCTAAATAAATATTATAAACAAATAGGATTTGTATAAATTAAGTATAGTGTCACTTCAATTTAATCACATAAGTAGACTGTCTGAAAGCATACGTTAATGGATAGAAGCTCCTTATTCTGTGGTTCATGATGAAAGACAGCATTCTATATGAGAACAAGTCTCTGCATCTTTGGAAAATTTCTCTGTATTTTACTGCTGTGTAGTGCTAAATCCCCTTCAGCAATGTTAATGAATACACTGCTCTTAATATTGTAGAAAAATGTTCCACCTTTACATACCAAAGTGTGTCAGTTTATAAAGACATCAGGGAATCTGTACTCCCCAAAGGAGAGAGAAAAGTAGATATTAAAATTTAGATACAAAATGGAAACATCAGAAAAAAAATCTGAGCACAGAGCAGTAATTTTTATGAGCAGATGGATGAACAAAATAAAAGATATAAGCAGGGTCTGTAGATATCCAAGACTAGCTGTCAAATAACTTCAGGAGTCTTTTATATTTCTACCAACACTGGGAATATAATTAGAAAAAGTATTTCACAAATATTTAGACAAGTTAAGACCCAAGACTGATGTTCACAGCCTTTTGTATTTGCTTTTCATACACATTTGCCTGATAATTTGTTTGCAGTCAACAGTTCCATCTGGTGTAGTATTTTGTACACAGAAGGAGATAGATTATGAGAGTAACTGACAGGACAGTTCAATAAAGACAGTTCAATCAAGAGGAGACAATCTGTTAGGTGGGCAGCCTCATTTTTTAATATTTTTAAGGATGTAATTCATACCTACTCTACAAGGGGCAGATTCTGAGCTTGTTAAGACTCCAATTACATAAGGAGATCAGTGAGATTTGTCTATTGTTCAGCACTGTGAGTCATTTTTTTTTCCAGGCTCCCATGCTGTTTGGTATTTTCTCAGAGCCAAGTCTGACAGATCCCAGTCTTCTGCTGCCTGACACCAACTTATCAGCACTGAACAAAACAAGCCATCATATAGCTCAAGTGCTGGCTTACACTAGAGCCTCTGAAATTCTCACTTTCTTTATCTACTCAGAATAATATGACCCCATAACCTGAGTGACTTCAACAACAGGGTACTAGAAATTTATTTGTGTAATGAGAGAGTTCAGAGATTGCAAGTATATTACACTACCTACACACCCCCCACAATACACATATATTTGGAGAATTGAGTTGAATTGGGTCAAGAGAAATCATACAATAGAAAATGCACACACACACCCCCACACCCCCTCAATATACTTCTATTTCTTTTTGTGCTTTTAAACTCTTAAGATTCCCCTTCTCAGGTCTTCTGACAAGTTACATCCACTTCTGTGTCCATATTAAATTGCTGCAATTATTCCTAGGAAACCTACAACACCGTGTTCCTGCTGTTTCTGGTTCTTTCCCTGGATAGAGCCACATTCTCAGCAGGGTACAAACACTGTTTCAAAACCGCTGCTAGCCTGAGCCAGGTACACCCTGCCCCACTGGCAGCACAGCCCTGCAAGCTTCCAGTACTGCCCAGGTCCAACATCAGAGAATACACCTGAGCAACTGAAGCACAAAGTTTAACAGACCAAGACACTACTTTCCATTTAATTTTCCTGTTAATTTCTGCTGCAAAAACTCCTTTGGGATCTCACTGCTACAAGTTCAAATTGGTTCTCAGTCAAATTCTACAAAATCACCTCTTGCTTCTAATTCTAAAACTTTGTTGTCAATCTTACAGTTTTTTGATTATTCACAATATAAATTCTACTTCCTTTTGCAATTATCATATTTTCCATTAATCTAGTTTTAATAGCTGACGACCTTTCTGCAGCACACTGCTGCCAAGATGTCTTTTTTTTAAGCTTGGCAATAACACATATTTGTCCAACACAAATACTATTTCCCTGGATTTCCAAATCTCTCCCTCTCTATACAATATTTTCCATACTCAGCCTAGGGTTCCAGAAGAAATGCTTCTCCCTGTTCTGTTAACATGTAATACTTGGTGATCCTCTAAGTTCTTTGATGTGTCTTTGGCTTTTATTTTGTCTAAAGGCCCAGAATGAAGACTTGCAGGCAATCTACCACCAGGAAAAGTGGTAGTGGAAGTGGGGGCCCAAACAGCTGTATGCATAAGCTATTAAATACCTTTGTGGAAGATTCACATGCAGCTCTTCCAGGGCAGAACAGGAGGCTGTTACCACACATCAGGGAGGGACATAGCTAAGGCTATGGACTGAAGCAAGATAAGTTTTTACTAGCCTCCTTAACAAAAGATTCTGCTCTAGGATTGTGTACATGATAATATTCAATTTAATACACACAGAAGTCTTAGTATCATATTTTATCATATTTGTGACTTTTTTAAGCACACCTATAAAGCAGACACCATTATGATGTCAACAGAGGAGAAAAGATATCACATGAATAGGTACAGGGGAATGAACACATGGCAAATAAACAAAAAAGGTTAGGAAATGAAGGCTGCAGCCACTGGTCAGCAAGTAACCATGCATGTGCCTCTGCTAACAAACACAGAAATCTCTCCATTCTGAATGACACTTCTATCACAAAAAGCAGCACGTTGTTACAGCATCGTGTATACTAGACAGCAGAGGGAAAATGGAACAGACAGCTATTAAAAGCTTCTTTGGAACCATCATAAATACCCATTTTCACATTGGGCTTAAAATTTCTCTAGCTCTACTATCAAAAATTATTTATCATCTTCCATTTTTCACATTATCCGTAAATAGATTATTCCTACTAGCATTGCTGTAAGAAACATTTGTCACAGCTGTAAGAGGAGGGAGACTGGCTAATTTCTGCATTCAGAAACCAAGATGAATAGCCTTTCTCACACCATAAACACCCCTTAATATCAGGCAAGCCCTTTCTTCTGAATTAAAATAGTATTTTGAAATTTGACAGCTAACTCCATCTTGGTTTTCTCTTCATATTTACAATATGCGCCACTACATTTGCTACTAATTATGATGAAAATTCTTAGAAAAGCTAATTTTAGCAAGGTGGAACTTCCTGTGCTGTAGTTTACATGCATTGTCCCTTGTCCTATCACAGGGCACAAGTGAGAAGAGGCTGTCCCTTCCTTCCTGACACCCAGCCCTCATATATTTACATACATTTACTAGATTCCCCTCCCAGTCTTCTCACCAGACTAAACAGCCCCATGTCTCTCAGCCTTTCCTCATAAGGCAGCGCTCCAGTCCCTTAATCATCTTTGTAGCCCTCAGTTGGACTCTCTCAAGTAGATCCCTGGCCCTCTAGAGCTGGGTAGCCCAGAATTGGATGCAATATTCTAGGTGTGGTCTCACTAGGGCAGAGTAGAGGGGGAGGAGAACCTCCCTCAATCTGCTGGATGCACTCTTCTTAATGCCTCCCAGGATACCATTGGCCATCTTGGCCACAAGGGCACGTTGCTGTCCCATGAATAACTTCTTGTCCAACAGGGCTCCTAGACTCTTGTCCATGGGGCTGCTCTCTAGCACACAAAATAAGAAAACACAGTAGTACACAGTAAACATATTTAATATGTCAATATATCCTAATAATAAATATTTGTCAACTATCAAATTTAGCTTGATTAACTTCCCCTTCTCCTTTCCAGTTGATTCACCTTCCACCATGCAGAGATGTATTCTTAGGCCTGTCTTGTCTACACAGATTATAAAGAGCATTCTTTCCAAATGCTACTGGGTCCTCTTTCAACTGGAGTCATCTACATATCCCATTATATGCAAGATATAAATACTACATTAAGGCATAAGAATATACAATCTTGCAGACCTTAGTACTGATAAGAGCCCTGCTTAACAGATTTTTTAAAAGCTGAAAAATGCTCAGTGATTTGATAATCTGCTAAGGCTCAAACCTCCTTTCAGCACTGAAAAAGTGACAACTGGATAGTTGCAAGTGATTAAAAGGATCCTTTTTAAGGCTCAACCTATTACTAATTGGTCATGACCATCCTGCAGAATGACACCTTCATTTGTGACACCAGCAGAACAGAAATTATAAGGCTAGTTTAATAACCTGAAAGAACTTTGCTACTAAAGGACTGAATCATTTCTTTAATATTAAACAGTACATTTACCCTGTAAATGATGAACCAGTATTTCAGCAGAATGCACAACCTTAGCCAGCCACAACTATTCCTTATTGAAAAAAAGAAGAGAAATCAGTGTGAGATGAATCCCATAGTCCCTTTTTCCTCTCAAAGCTCTCTTTGAGGTCAACAGAAATTTTGGCTATTATGAAATGCTGAATTGTGACCTGTGGAATCAAACACCACAAATACTTGATTTTGAAAGTAACTTCCCATTCTAGGTCTGGAAAGGTTTTTAAATGGAAGAAATAGCAAACAGCACATCCTTATTCTATTATTCTTTCCTTAAATTCACAATACCTGAAAGGTTACAACTTACTCTGGCAAACCATCTAAGTTTCCTCATTCACTGGCCTTCATTGTTTATCACAAACTTATTTCTTCTTTCAGGATGCATAAGCAGCAATATGGACCATGAATCTAATTAATCCAATGAAAGTGAAGAAGCATTTATCATTAAGCACATCAAGCACAGTAAAATGGAATCCTGTCAACAAGTTTAATGTGCTGTTCCAAACTGAAGCTACTGTGGGTGATAGTGAACAAGGAGAGCATGCAAACACCTTGCTTTTATCATTCAGGATGTTTTAGGTGAGAAATGTCTAAAACATCAGGTTAGTTATTAAGTGTCACAAAAGCTCAAAAGAAAAAAAAATATTATATGGTGGTAATATTCTGATGGAGGAGGTCTAGTGGTCAGTATACACACAAAAAACCCCTCCGAACAACAGACTCCACAGATTTTCAGTGCTGAATTCACTATCATACTGAATGACACCACTGGAACAGACTTTCTATGGCTCCTGTACCTGACAGGACCAGTTCATTTCCAAACCACTTCAGTCACATCTTCCCATCATGCACACTCTACTCACTTTCATAGCTCTTCATTGTCAACATCCTCATGGAGAGCTCCAAGAATATCACACACACTGCTCAATACACCCAGGACAAGAGTAAATGCAGGCATGATTCAGACAGCATTTTACAAGGTAAACATCTCTTGCACCTAAGTAAATCCCACTCATCTCAATAAAACCTATTTTAGGAGGGTTGGGGACAGATTATTATTTTTTTTAATAGAAAGAAACAGTGACCAAAGTTGAGTAGCTGAGCCTCCCTTGGAAAGGAGGAATTTGCTATATTGTCTGAGAAGGAAGACAGTATATAGAATGTTTGAGAAGATCCATCACTCAGCATATGATTCTGCCTTGACATTGAATATGCATTGGAGCTGCTAAGCATGCTCACTGGGCTTTCATATGACTAAATTCATATTTCACTCTCACCAACATGTTCAAAAGTATTACTTTCAAACTCCAGGCATGCTTTCCTACTACACTTGCCTACTGATTTTGCTATTTTTACTAAAATTGCAGACTTGGCAACACTATTCCCCAGCTACAAATCTGTACTTGACCACTACAGCTCAGATGACAAGATTCACAAAACATTACATTTACTTCAAATCAAACAGCCATTGTCTGTTTTCACATTCCATTTGTGTCTTTGGTCTTTCTTTAATTATTTTTTTTTTCTAAAATGTCTTTTGATTTTGTAACTCCACTCAGTCCTCCACTCTATGAATAATGTTATAGTTTGGAAAACTTTCCCATGGTTTCAGCCTCCTTCCCTTCTGCTCAAAATAATAACTTTTACTTAACCGGATAGGATAGAGTGAGTTAAAAACTTATTCTCTTTTAACAGTTAGTTATAGACAATTAATCTTAGTCCTATTAAGCCTGAAGAGTCCCTGAGCTCATCAGCTGATCCTTCCTAGACACCTAAACTATGGCTGGGAATTCATTAAACAAACGATTGAAACAAGATAAAGGCTGGCTGGAATATTTTATGTTTCAATCAAATCTGTGTAGTTCCCTTTCAGTTTAGAGAAAGATCAAGTAGAGAAAGTCAGAGCAGTCTCCTGACTTGCCTGGAGATCCCTTCTAAGCCATCAGCTCAGCACTGGCAGTGCTGGAAAGAAATGTAAGTCATGTTACAGTAAAATACCAGTCAGAGCTTGTGCACGTGTACTCTGGTCTATCAGTCTCCACTCACAGAGGTGCGGTTTCCTTGAGGGTCCCATTGCCCTCCCAGAGGGAGTGGAGATTTATTACACTCTCACACCTCAGCACACAGGCGTGATTCTACATCGTAGATATACAAAAAGCCCTTCCATATCCTGTCAGATATGGTGGTTCATCAAGAGTGAAATAAGTCTTTGCCTCCTTCTCTTTTTCTTCTATAAATGTAATATTTTTGTCAAAAAACACAGGCTTTAGATGACCCTTTAGAAAACACCCTAGACTCAGCCTTGGTGCTGCTCCCTTGGCAGGTGTATTGTACCCTGACAGCCTCTTTTCAAAGCCGTTTGTTTGATCTTGACACAGTCAGACCAGCACACACGGCAGCAGTCTGGTCCCATTAAGGGTGCTCCACCGCGAATGCAGTCCTGATGGGAACTGCTGTGACATTTGAGGAGCACAGGGGAGCAGCTGGGCTGCAGGGCACTGCTCCAACTGACATACCCACAAGCAGAACTTCACAAAAAGAGGAAAGTCTTTACCACAAGCATCCACCAAGATTCAAAACCTTTTTTTTTTTTTTTTTTATAGATTTATTCATGACCTTTACTTCCTTGTCCCTGTGACCATTTTGAGACCTTGAGCAAAATACTCGGAAAAACAAACTTTAAAGTAAACCCTTAAATGTCAACTAACAATTTCATTGACTGTAATCCATTAGGAGTAACCTGCTGCTTCAGACATACAGGGAAGATATAACTAGGGTTTCATTGGACTTGTGCTCCCTACACAATGAGTTACAATGCTTTGAGGAATGACGATGAAATGAAAATAGTTAGACTAGCATTATTTCTGGAGTAAAAGCTTATGTAATTTTAGATACATTCTACTTGTCTTTTAAATTGGAATAATCTGTGACAACATTGCTGGGTGTACATGAAATAAGGTTAATTCAAGACCTCAATTCCTCCTCAAGAGAGCAGGAAAACACTCTCAGGCTGCCAGAGCAGAGGGAGAGCCCATGCGCTGCCAAGGCCTCCAGTCCTGCATGGCAGAGCAGCAGAGCCAAGATGCCTCCTGCACCCAGCATGACCTGGCGCACAGGGTGATTTGCCTCAGCATGGAGGCAATCCTAGGCCTCTGCAGAGCGTGCTGCAAGCACAGGTCGGCCTTCAGATTCATACATAACCTTGGGGCTACCAGAACTGAGCAGTGGCGAACTCTAAGGACTTTAAAAATCCTTAGTTGCAGTGAGTGCCCAGTTACACTACCTGATAAGCCTGTACACTTCCTTTTGCTATTCAGAATACACACAACTAAAAGCCTATTGTTGAGTATATAAGCAGTGAAAACATTATAGGACTCGTATTATACAAATACATTAACTCAGTCAATCTGAGTATAAACAAGTCTTTCAAATAAATATTTTTATGCTGCAGAAAGCACTGCATTGCTAAGGTAATTTATGCATTTATTGACCCCTGTTTTAAATGTTGAGCTATAACATTGCAGCTTTGTGCTTGCCATTATTTCCTACTCCTTCTTCAGCCATTTCTGTAAAGAATTTTACTGGCTATATCATCAAGAAATAATCTTCATCCTGTAACCACTTTCAAATTTAAGAACACTAATATATCTGTCCATATACGTCAAACAGTCCTGTAATTTGTCTGGTTAGGAAGGGCACAGGAGAACCACCCAAATGGTACAGAATTGCCACAGTACCAACATGGTTTAGGACTGCTTGCAGAGAAAAAGTAGCTGTGAGATTCTTCAAGCTGATTTAAGAGTAATAGTGTTGCTGTGTTTGGAAGTGGCTGTAAGTGGTCTAATAAGCTGCTGAAAGTTTGAGGATGATGTCCTTGGTACGGGTGATCCACAATTCACAAATATTCAGAGGTGGCTGAGCAACATATAAAATTATTGTCCTCCTCTTGTCCTTGAGAGGGATAGGGTTGGATTATCAAAGTTCCTATTACACACAACATAAGCCAACTCAGCAAACACTGTGTGCTTCAGAAATTATTATTACTTTTACATTAACTATAATTGTTACCTGTAAAAAACTTCATGAGGTAACCTCACAGCCAAAATACTTCTGTGCTGCACATGGCATAATAGACTTCACTCTTTGTAATGTTTAGTTACATATCTAATTACACAAGAAAATAAAATTCTATTGAAGTCAATGAGACTTTCTGTGGATTAATTGTTCAAAGAACTAATTATGCTAGAAGCAAGAAAGGGGGACTTGGTGAATGCCATTTTATGTCATTCTGCTGAACAAAAGAGTGGGTAAGCAGTGCACACCTAAAATCCAAACAAGCAAGAGGAAACATCCCTTTATTGACAATTCAGTAAACATGTTTTCATATCTCACATTTCATGGAAATATTAAGATCTAAAAATATACTCCCAAAAACCGAATAAAAGGAAATATTTTTGTTGCTTGTGAGCTGTAAAAGTGTTTTTGCCTTAACTGGTTCTTGCTATTTCATCTACCATGTAAAACCATTCAGTCAGCTATGGAAATATTGTAAATGGACTTCTGTCAGGTTCCAGTTTTAGTGAAGAAAGCAAGGCAGGATTGGTATATGCATACAAATAAACATAGTACAGTAGAATGGACTCATTTGGTGACCTCTAGCTTCTATGTTATACATTACAAAATCCAATAATGTACCACATGATTAATTAAAAATACGCTGTTCAGAGTGAACAAAAACCAACAACATGCTACAGTCTGTTAAATGAAGTGAGGATTCTGAATTGTAATTGCTTTATAGACCACTGAATTAGAAAGTAGGGAGAAAAGATTTATCACAGGAGATGTTTCAGATCATTAGTACAAGTTTAATTATTAAAAGGTTTTATCTCTGAAGGCTAAGTTGGTTTCTGTATTTATGTATGCTTCTATTTCTTTCCTAAATTATTAAGAACAGCCAATTACTAACCCCGTGCCCATTTGAAGCCTCTTGAAATATTTTATGGACTTTTAACCACTGTAATGAGATAAATGTAATCCTCTGTGGTCTCAATTCAGGAAAACATATGACTATATCTTAAGTCCCACTAGGACAAATCCTCAGCTGATATATATCACATTTACGGTGTTTCAGCAACCAATTCATCGGGACTGATGTGCCTTCTCAGTAGGTTGCTGAAGCAAGGTTATTAAAAATAGTTTTTTTAATTGTTCCTGAAACTGTCATGCAGTATTGACAACAGACAAATTAATATTTGTATGTGGAATTTCATTATAATGATTTTTCTGCAGTATGAATTCAATGCAATACGTAAATGTTACTGTGCACCAGACAGTACAGCAGCAGAATTTATCAGTCGAGGTAACACAACACTTCCTAAAAGATCATTAAATGTCCTTGTGGTTAGACAATCATTTAGCTGGTGATCTCATTTGTAGCCAAAGCCATTAGGACAACATAAAACTGGTTTCAGGGAAGCGCAGTGGTTAATTGTAAAGCAATGGGGAGGAAACAAAACAATTTGATTGTAACTGTTTATAGATATCACAATACTGTTGATCTTTAACTCAGTACCTTGGGATGAATCAGATTTTAGAGTAATAACAGTAACATAGGATTTAGACTTCTGGTTCTCCTTTTAAGTAATTTTCTAATAATTCATAGCTTCTACTGAAGAACTGGTCTACATTTTGTGCTTCATTCTGCTCATGCTGACGACAACAACCTTCACTAAATGCAATAGAAAGGTCACAACAATTTGTAAGCAGGAAACTAAAGTTTCACACCAGCTTTTATCAGCTGGTCTGCACAAACTGCTCACATGAATTAAGGGTGCAGAACCCAGTCCAAACCTTTCCTAAAAACACGCAGATATGACATGCTTTTCAACCAGTTGCACTGTTTCTTTCTTCAGTCTCCTCCATCTTGCTTGCTCTTCTTGCCTTGTTACTATGCCTTTTAGACCATAAGGTCCTTGAGACACAATTCTCTCTGTCAGACTGTGCTCACAACATAAGTGCTAAATAAATCATAAAAGCAGTCATACTGCATTACAAACTGGATTTGTCTATTATTTCACAAAATGAACATTCTGATCTTCTCATGAGAAAATGCCTTTAGGTTTTGCATTTATGTCGAATCTACAACAGTAAGGTCCGGGGATAAAATTTGAATTCCCATGCTCAGGCTTAAAACGTGTAATTATTTCCATTGACTTCTGCCACAGTTCTGGATTGCTTTTAGGATCCTGCTTTAATGTGTGCAGATACCAGTTCAAATGACATACAATTGCTGATTGCATCTTAAGCCATTTAATCTCAGTGGGCAGAAATAGCTATTTATTTCTTGTCGCTGCATTTGCTGTGCAACATGAAGGTTTTCCTTATTCATAGGCTTTCATTATACTCATCAAAAAGTTTATGCTTATCACAGACAAGACCAAGCATATCTAAAGAGATATCATATGCACTGCAGTAAATTCACTACAAGTCAGGTTTGACATACTAATTTCTAGTGCATCAAATATTGCTAGTAGATAGTTTATAGATTTATCTAACATTCAGTTTATGCAGGCAAACAAATTTCTGCCTTAGGTGTCTAATGAAGCTAGAAGCTGCTCCAGCATGCCCTCAGCCTACAACTGCCACGAAATGTTTCATAACATCTTTTTCAAAGTCTTTTTCATAGAAAGTATTATTAGTTCATGTTTGGCTTTCTCCATTGCTTCCCAAAAATAACTAGCCCAGATCCAGCACATATTATGCAGATTTTGCCAAGCTATCCAAGGTCAACAATTTTTTGTTTGTTTTTAAATGTCTCCAGTTTTAGTAACAACTGGGGAACATGGCAAATTTGATCTCTGAACTAAACCAAGCAGCTCTGACTGAGCTGCTGTGACACTGTAGCTGCTCCTATTGCTTACATCTCTCAGTAGCATAGCCCTCTGTCCACTGATGTCCAGTACAACAATCTCAGTGGTTTTAGCAGAGAAACAATGTACAAGCCTATTTAAGTGTGGGCTTGATGGTCCAGCTTTCATTAGAGGACAATAATTTTTCAGAATTAATTATAGCAGAGAAGATTCATACAGCTGGTTACTATAGCAATGAATGCAAAATAGCTAATATTCTTAACAGAGGTAGTGCTACTCCTCCAATGGCAAGGACAAGGTCCTCTTTTAGGTTCTTTATTTGGAGGTCAAAAAGGAACACAGAAGGTGACTCTCCTCTCAAAGCAGCCCATCATTCCCAGGCACAAAAGGGTATAGGCAGTGATATTTTCCCTCATTTCCTTTCTGCATTTCCCACCTTCAGCACAGAGGTGTAAGGCCAGGGGAATTTGCATCATCCTGCTCCATTCCACAAAACAGTACTTAGGAAGCTTGCAGTTAGCAGCTGCCTAGAGAAACTAATTTTTTGCCCCCTCCTCCAGAGATGGGCACATTTGACTCTTATTTAGCTAGAAATCATAGCATCATTTTACGGGGAAGGTGGGCGATTGCAAACACTCATATGCTGAATGTGTGCTGCTGTGTGCTACAGCTGTAGGCGGGGGGGAGGGGGAAGAGGGGGAGAATGGAATGAAATTCAGGGCAAAGCTTTTTCATCAGTTATCTGATCAGAATATATATGTCTTTTCAAGCAAACTACTTACAAACATATTCTGGAATCCTGTAAGCCAGTATTTCCATGGTTTTGTCTATATATTATTGTGTTGTGAGTGAGCAAATGTATTTAACACAACTATATCTTAAACAGGAAATTGACTCTACTTGATTGGGCATTTTTCCTCCAGAAGGCAATCCTGGACATTATAGCACAGAAGGTGGAAGATGTGAAGCCAGTATTGTACAGCTCTAAAAGAGATTGGCCACAGGACAGTGTCTTTTTTAACCCACCAAATTTTTGTACCTGATGGCTTACTGACAGGCATTTGCACAACTACATGACAAAGACTGACTTCTGCAAAGATTTTCCAGTCTTTACTATGTGTTTTTCAGTCTTGTCTTTCCAACCAAGTTGCAGAAAAAGGTGGCAATGGATTCAAGTTTCACATGCTCCCCACTCCTCTTAAGATCAAGAGCAGTTCCTCACTGCATGCCATAACTAACCAGTTTGGGGTCAGAAGGTATCTTTATTGGCCACTGTACATTTGCAGGAGCAATGCATACTAACACTCTCCTGCTTTTTTTCTGTGACAAAAAATGTTCACTTTCTTCCTCAGATCCTCAAAGCATGTTTGAGCTGGCTCCCCTTCCTCTAGAGTTTTTAAGTACAAATGCATTATTACATCTGGCCATTGCCAGTCATTGATCAGCACGGATTCAGCAGGTACAAAGTAAACGTGGCATGACTCAGTATCTCTGCAGAAGACAAAGGTAATCATTCTAATTATAATCCTCATTATTTACTCCAATTAAATGAATTTATTAATAATGCCAAAGCTCAAGCTGGTTTACAAAACTAATTAAGCAAGTAACAGACTATTCCACTCATTAGCAATGCATTGTTTCTCAGGCTTCTGGGTGGGTTACTTTTAGTTAACCGTTTCTATGGCGGACTTTTAGCAAGTATAAGCAAAGCAGAGGAATTAGACTATAGCAGCACCTGAGACGTTGGTCACTGGCAGTGAAAACACAGTATAGGATGTGGACAGGTCACAGCAGCATAATTTCTTTACCACAAACAACAAAACACAAGTTGCTAATGGTATGATGACAAAGCACAATTAGTTTTGAAATGCTTACCATAATCTACTAAGAAAGAAAAAAAGAGAGCAAAATCCTTTGAACAGCAGAGGTAAAACACAATCTTTACTGCCCTTTCCTATTGTCTTTGGCATTTGGATGCTTCATAGCCACAAAAGATGTTTAATTTCATATGATTTCAAAGACACACATCATATTTACTGCAGAAAGGAAAGGAGTCACTTTTCTATTGTTTTGATATTATGGATTAGCTAGAATAAGAAAGCCTAAATACTCTCAAAATGAATGACTTCAAGGCCCACAGAAACTGATCCCTGCTAAAACTATGCACTGAAGCCAAACTCTGTCTTACTCCACACTCTGGCCTGAAGGACACAAGGGAGACAAGAAGTCCCCAGGTGCTTGGAGCATTGCTGTTCCAGGAAGCACAGCTGAGAGCACAAGGAAGAGCTAGGAGCAGATGCTCCTTGTGGCACAGCTCCAGCCAGCCAGGCAGATTTGGGCAAGCTGAGCAAGCCCACCACAGCTGCCTGCCCCCTGGATAGGGGAACCATCAGGGCTGCTGGCAAGAGACACTGCTTGCTAAACACTGTGACAATGTATTTCATTAAGAGTTCTGGAAATAGTAAAGCAGGCTTAGAAAACAGACTGCAAGCTCTTCAGGGCAGGGACCATCTGTCTCTTCATTCAGACTCTACAAAGATCATTACGTTTCATCAAGAGAGTGCTTCAGAAGAAAATCCTAACTCTAAAGGCCACTAAACAATCACAAGATTGAGAAATTTGGGGGTCTTCAAATCAAAACCTGATGTTGCTTGAGATAAGAACCTTTCCTACCTCTTCTTACACCTCAGAATTTAATTTCAGCTTCTATAGTCTCTAGTTTGGCAAGTGATTTGATGGTAAAGCTTCTGCTGATACACTAAGAAAACTAAAGGGATTCACAGTGTACCCTTCCTCCTGTTGGTAGGCAGATACACCTTTATGCAGCAAACCCAGCACCTCAGTCCTGCCTTAGACCTTGCCTATAATAAATGGTTGGGTTAGTAAAGAGAGCAAGAAAGTTAGAAACAAATCATTCAAATAATAAAAATCATTATATTCTAATTAAACCATGGTTTTGCAGAATACACATTGGAGCCTGTAGTTTTTCATTGGCATGACAATGAATGGTCCACACACCATATCCATGTCTTTCCCACTAGTTAATTTAATTCTAGGAACTGCCTCAGAAACATATTTCCCCAAAGTGCTCTTCAGTTTTCTAAGTGGAGCCACAGGTTGATTTTGCTGAACCTAGGAATCTTACAGGGTTCCAAGCACTCAGAGTGCTGAGGGATAAGCATCCAATGCATTGCACCTGCGAAGATTACTACTGGTACCTCTTACTTCTACATTGCACAAATAAATATTCCTAAACACCCTCTTGTCTTTCCCAGATTGGTTAGAGGCTCCTCCTTCACTGAAGGTTACTGGCTTGTTCTCTCCCAGAAATATCTTCACTTCTACCAGTTCATAGTCAAAAATCTTGAACAGACATTTTCTCCCCTTCCATCACATTTTCCTGCAGAGAAGAAAGGCAGAGAACAAAAAAATAGCTGGAGGAGCACCAAAGCCTGTAAGAGTGATTGCATGCCCCATTTTGACCTTCTTAAAACAAAAAAAAATTAAAGAAATAAAAAGCACACTTAGCTTTCCATATAGAAAGCAATAACATGAGGTCACCTGTACACGGCATCCAATTCTCCAGTGTTCACCAATGCACCCATAAGGAGAATTGTGACAGAATAACAGCACCAGTTAACATGATGCAAAACAGATTGCCTCCAGTGCCTTGTCTGAGCAATGCGCTCTGACTTTCAACACAGGACAAGAACTGGGTGCTACAGAATAACTTACATAAACTGTCCAAGAAAAGACTGTTGAAAACAATCCTGAGCCCCACTTCTCTCTGCAGATAGTTACTGTCATTAGTGATTCACAATCTTAAATCCTCACTTCAGTTAGGTTCCTCTAGCATAGTTATAACTGAAACCTTCAGTCTTTATTTCAATAATGCCTAATACTGCAGAAGGACTGAAACTCTAATTTTCCTTTCAAGCGAATGCCCACGCTGTAAAGCACAACACTATCCTTATACCTCCTTGCTCTCCCTGACCTGACAATGGTCAGAGACCACAGGACTGTCTGGTAATTGCTTTGGACTGAATAGGAATTGAACATTCATCCTGGCTGAGTTGTCCATCACTGAGCTATACACTAAAAGGTTGTCCAGGTATGTGCTGCAATAAACCAACCAACAGAATGACAATACAGGTTTTGGAAAAGCTCTGGAAAATATTTTGGTAACGTTCCAACACAAAAAGACAAGTTACCAACAGACAGCTCTTATCACCTGTTTCTGTTTCATTTCACAAAGCCCTCTTTAGGCTGAGGAGCATCATATGCATGCTACTCAAAGTCAGTTGTGCATCCTCACAAAAATGCAAGATAATGCTGAACAAATTAATGTCAAGGGAGATTAAATGATTTTTTACATATGTTTCAACACCCCCATGTTACTAGCTGTAGAAAATGATGCCATACGATATGTAACAAATTAAACAATTAAATATCTAACTTCTACAGCAAGCTGCACAACAGTAAAACCTTGTTACCTTTGTCAATTGATTAGAAAAGTACCCATGACCTACCATAAATTGCTTCTACATGCAAAGGGAACTGAAGAAAGCATTAAAAGTATTGCATTGCTTTAATTTTATCCAGTTATTGCATAAGGTCATAATTAGGTCATTTTCTATTGTATATTTATAATATGTGCAGGAACAGTGGGGGCATGACATTTAACACATCTAAGTGCCAGGCTCTACATACTGGCCACAACAACCCCATGCAGCACTACAGGCTGGGGAAAGAGTAGCTGGAGAGCAGCCAGGCAGAAAGGGACCTGGGGGTAGTGGTGGACAGCAGATGAACATGAGCCAGCAGTGTGCCCAGGTGGCCAGGAAGGCCAATGGCATCCTGGCCTGCATCAGGAACAGTGTAGGCAGCAGGAGTAGGGAAGTCATGCTGCCCCTGTACTCAGCACTGGTCAGGCCATACCTTGAATCCTGTGTCCAGTTCTGGGCCCCTCAGTTTAGGAAAGATGTTGAGATGCTGGAACATGTCCAGAGAAGGGCAATAAGGCTGGGGAGGGGTTTGGAGCACAAGCCCTATGAAGAGAGGCTGAGGGAGCTGGGGTTGCTTAGCCTGGAGAAGAGGAGGCTCAGGGGAAACTTTATTGCTGTCTACAACTACCTGAAGGGAGGTTGTAGCCAGGTGGGGTTGGTTTCTTCTCCCAGGCAACCAGCACCAAAACAAGAGGACACAGTCTCAAGCTGCACCAGGGGAGGTTTAGGCTGGCTCTTAGGAAGAAATTCTTCACAGAAAGAGTGGTTTGTCATTGGAATATGCTGCCCAGGGAGGTTGGTGGAGTCTCCATCACTGGCAATGTTTAAAATAAGACAGGATGAAGAACTTAGTGCCATGGTTTAGTTGATCAGGTGGTGTTGAGTGATAGGCTGGACTTGATGATCTCAAAGGTCTTTTCCAACCTGGTTAATTCTATGATTCTGTATATTGTTTCAGTTTATAATTGCTCTATTTTAATCACTCATTCTAGGTTAGATCGGCAGACCCAAATTGATTTTACTTTAAATTTTATTTACAGAGCTACACTTCACTACTTGCACAGTCTATACAAAATAAAACACTTTTCCAATTTATTTTCTAGCAATATGAAAGATATACTCTGATTATTTATTTTCCCTGATATTATAGATGGAACAGTTTGAAGATGCTGGCTTCCAGCACTAAGGGCAGAAGAACAGAATAGATGGAAGAATATTCCATTAATTCAAGTCATCTAGAGCAGCCTTCTGCCTGGCCAGAGGCACATCTCCCCTGCTTGAAGGACTGCATGCGGTGTTCTGTAAATTGGTTCAAGGGAAACTAAAAAAGAGTGGGCATGAAATGTCAGTTAGCTGACAGCAAGCATCTCACATCTTGCTGCACTGTATGGAAACTGTCAGATTAGGCAAGGGAAGAGATTGGCTTCTATTTAAGGAAGATGAGAAACTGGAGATGAGGAACAGGTTGCCCAGGGAGGTAGTTGAGGCCCCATCCACAGAGATATTCAGGGTGAGGCTCAACAAAGATCTGAGCAACCTGATCTAGTTGAGGATAACCCCACTTACTCCAGAGGGCGTTAGATTAAATGACCTTTGGCAGGGCCTTCCAAACCAGACTATTCTACAGTTCTGTGTAGTTTCTTGGTAGATTAATATGTAACTGCTGTTGGGCAGAACAGATGCAACAATTCTACATTCAGTGCCTCCAACATTTGAAACTGGTTGTATCCATCAACAGAGAGATCATCTCTCTAATGCTCTAATATTAAGCTCCATGATCTTTAAAAATTAGAGAATGTGTTGGAATATTGTGGAACAAAATCAGAAAGACACCCACTCACTGAAGGTATGGGCATATGAGAAGTGTGCCCCAATTTAACTCATGAGTTGTTACTGCACTGCACAAATTCTTTTCAATTACATTCTTCCCTAGACACACAATATTTATTCCATGTTCATTTCTTCCAATTCCAACAATAAAGGGGGGGAAAAAAAGACCAGAACTGGGGGACAACCAACAAAAAAAAAAACACCAACAATGAGACCAATTTGCAATTAGGAAACTGATTTCTGTCAAAAAAGTGAAGCAAATACAGGGAAAAAATCTGCCACTTAAAGCACTGCCCTAATCCTGTCTCCAGCTGCTAGTATTATAATTCTCCTTTCTAGAAGATCTGTGATACCAATTTCATTGTATTGTATCTATTTAGAATATATATATATATGCTCTATGGACTCCACAAAAAAATTGGCTTAAACTCTCCCACCTAATATTTTTATCTACTTGGCATGACAGGCAGCAGAGAAGCAGACTGCTACGTACCAGAACGTTTTGAAGTAGAACCAAGAGCAAAACCAAACATATTCAGGAAGTTTTCTGAGGGGTTTAGTTTTAATACTCATGTATTGTAGAAATGCTTGAATACAAGGCAATCAAGATAAATCAAATAAAGAGGACCCCATCTACTTCCTGAACATAGGAAATTTGATGATGCACTTTTTTCCCATTGCTCTCTGACTGGAACTGAAGGTTCCAGTTTTCCCTACGCTATTCATTAGAGGTTGTTCACTGGCACACAACAGATGCTAAAAGATAGTGTTGGCAGAATTGCTCTGTCCTCTCCATGGATAAAAAAGCTTCCATAATTCTTTATGTGGCTTTTCAATTTAGTTTATTGATTTTGTTTGGGGTTGGGTGTTGGGTTTTTTTTTAAGTGAGTATTTTCTTCTCTCCAAAGAAAGCATTTTCTATTCGGTGCTTCCAACCTTCCATTGTGAGAAAGGCTGCCATTTTCTGCCTACAGAAGAATAGTGGAAAGGAAAAGCTTGCTCTATGTTATATTTGAACTCAAGCTTTCTGTTTTCCTTCTGCTTTCTAACATGTCCTTGCTACAGAGATCATGAGAGAAAGAGGGAAAATATCAAGCATGTTTTTATATAAAATCCTTGTGTTTTCCCTTGAGAGGCATTGAAGTTCATAATTAATTCTTAATTAAACTTTAGGCTATGTTGAGAGAGGTCAGGTATACCGTTACTGTTGTGAACATCAGTATTTTTGCTCAGCTAAAGCTACAAACCTTTTTTAAAGTCATTTTCCTTGCATTTGCAAGCTATTAATAATTTTGTCATGTGTAGAATATTATCCATCTGAGGACCATAACATCAGGAAAAGAAGATAAAACATGCTCTCATTATGGACACGGTGATTATCATAAATCCTTATTTTCAGGTCTTAGGATAAAACTCACTTTAGCAGATGCATTTTATTAAAACATGCAGCAGCCAAAGGTTTCTCTGGAACTAAGAAGTATAATCATATAATGATAGTACTGGTGTCTCCAAGTGAAACAAAAAAAAAAAATCACTTTCAGCTCCTTTTGATCGTTTTGCATTGCATGAGGATAAGTGTTGTCATAAATTAAAGGCTCTTGCATATTAAAGACAGTTTTTACTTAAAGAATCATGGTCTTTCATTAGGGGCATCCATTTTTTCCATAAGCCAATGTAAGAACTCACGTTGGTCTGTCTTTCTGGATTCATCTATTAGCATGTGAAGACACTAACTTAATCAGTATGTGCAAGTAGAGCTTTTTTCTTTCTTTGCAATCTTAGAGACACTTGTAGTGCCCATAGCTTTTCTCTCAATCCTTGATGTCTTTAATCTCACAACCTTTTCAGAGATGACAGGAATATTATCCTATTGATGGGGTAGTGAAGCATAGAACTTATGCAGAGCTGAGGCACCTTTTTCAGTCTGGTATCAGATCTGGGTATCTAAACACCTTTTGAGATATGAGTCTAAGTTGTCCAAGGTGACACACAGTGTCTGCCATGAAATAGCACGTTGAACTCAGCTTCCCTAAACCCCAGGGCAGAGACTCATCACTGAAAAATCTTTCCTGACCTGAAGCTTCACTCCATGTCTAAAAACACCAGTCATTTTATGCAGGTCTCCAATCTTCGTATCTGTTCCTCAGCCTATTTGTCATTTAGGGCCTGGAATACCAGGACTGGTGATCACATTGCAACACAGGGGAAAAAAAAAAAATATTATTTTTAAGCCCATTGCTCCATGACTTGGGAGCACAAGCCTAGGGCTACCTGTGTGAGTAAGAAGCCTGGTTGTGAGCAGGATGTTTTGTCAGAGTACAGGAAAATTAGTTATCAGAGGGAAAGCTCTGGCTGTTCCTCTGAGCCAAAAAACTCTACAGCTCTTGGATTTCATTCACAGTTGCTTCTCCCCTGACAGTGTCAAAACTGACATTGACTTCCAGATACTTTAGGGCACCTTTCTGAGCTCTCTAAGGAAAAATATGCTTTAATTAAAGATAAATTTATTTTTAGGAATTTGAGTCTTCATTTTAAATCATTGCAAATGTCTTAAGCACATTACTGAAGCTAAAAGGATCCCTTTTAGTTATTATTGCAACTGTAAAAGAAACTAGAACAGCTATATTGATTATGCTATTTATAGAGTGCAGAAATCTGGATATATTTAGTACATGTTTTCAGAGTTACAAAGAAATCTTTCAAGAACATACAATGGCAACCGATTGCTACATTACCTAAGATGTTCCCTGAATCCAGACACATCCTTCCAGCACTTTGACCATTTTCTATCCCGTGCAATAACCTCAATAGCAAAGAAGTTGCACATATGCTGCTAGTCAAAGTATAACATGAACGAAAAACACAAACCCAGCTGCAACTGAAGCTTAACATGGGGGATATAGTGAAATCTTCAGATGAAAGGTAATGCCAAAATTCTTAATTAGTAAAGGGTTAGAGTCCATCAAAATAATAATGAGATAGAAGACAGAACAGTTAGATGCTTTAGCTTATAGTACTTATATCCACAAAGATAAAATTCGCAGGTCCTGTTTCTCAGAACCTTTCCCCATACCAGGCATGATGTCTTGGATCTATTTCTTTTAATCCAAAGGGAAAGTCTTTGACTTAACACTGAGCTGATTTGCCTTCTGTCAATCATTAGGGCAACTCTCATGCTTATAAATGTTTCTTGAATATGATCCAATGAAATATCCTCTAAAACACTCAGGTACCCAAATTGTAACCAAAAACTGCCTAAATCACTTCCACTATTTTTTGAAGTGTTGTACAATCCAATGCCAAAATATTTGCATTTTCTCTTTAAAGTCTGTGCCAGAAGTGCAGTACCTTTGCTCAGGGGTTATTCTTACTACAGTACAAAAAATATCATAGAATCATAGAATCAATAAGGTTGGAAGAAACCTCAGAGATCATCAAGTCCAACCTGTCATCCAACACCTCCTGACAACTAAACCATGGCTCCAAGTGCCACATCCAATCCCCTTCTGAACACCTCCAGTCTACGCCTTGTTTTTTCCTAGTGGGCAAACTGAAGCTTACATAGAATCTAGTTTGGGGGTAGTGCATATCCTCTGAGTGAATTTTGCTGCAAGGTCAAAAATCACATTTGGATTCAACAGATCATAGAATCATAGAATCAGTCAGGGTTGGAAGGGACCACAAGGATCATCTAGTTCCAACCACCCTGCCATGGGCAGGGACACCCTACACTAGATCACGCTGGCCAGAGCCTCGTCCAGCCTGGTCTTAAACACCTCCAGGGACGGGGCCTCAACCACCTCCCTGGATCACATCAGTTCAGGTGTAGCATGCACACTGCTTTAGGAATAGCATAAGATTAATTATTTAAAGGTTAATTGTCCCTAGATAACTTTCTTTAAAAGTGACTGGGGTTTGATTTTTTTGTGGAGTTGGTTGGTTCCCTTCACCACAATGCCCCAACTTTACTGTGTCTGTAGTAGTTGAGAACAGTGACCTTCAGTGCTGTATGAATCTTTAACAAAACTAAGTGCCAAATTTACCTCATATATATCTCTACAGGTAGGCATATATTTATGCATAATTACCTATATATAATATGTGATATTTTAAAGCATGATAGGAGATGAGATTTAGCAAAGCAGAGACCAGAGTAGCCAAGTTTCATAACCCACAGAACACTATTTTTAACCAGCCTATTTCTTTTCCCGAAGCAGAAACTGCAAAGAAACTCATGAGCCTGATGATTTCAAATCAGGGCGCTTGAAGCAAGGCCAGTCATTTCAAACAAAGCAAACTTAGAGTTGATGTCTTTTAAAACAATTCAACAGCATGCACTTCAAGGACAACAGCCAGCTGAGTCCCATCATTTTCAGATCTATAAGGTAGTCTGCAATCACAGCATGTGCCCATGCAAATTTCCTTTTGATGCACAGATAGAACTGGAAAATAATTTGTGGTTATATCTGAACCACAAAAAAAAAAAGCCATCATTCCATCTACTTGCCAATAAGAGATGCTTTATTTCTCTTAACACCTAAAACTACCTTATTTTCACAGCACAAAAGTATATTCAGTCTCTGAAATGAAACAGTTTTTAAAGTTTTATGCTTTTTTAAAAATGCAGCTAACGATTTTAAACTGTTCCTGCCCTCTTCCCCTAGTATATGTTCCTATAGAGGAAAAAATATGAGGGACCCAAAATAGTTCACCTGACACAAATCTTCATAGTATCAGTCATAAAAATGAAGCAAAGTAGTGGTGGATCATCCCTGACCTTTCTCATTTAATAGCCAAAAATAAAGAGTAAAATAAAATAATAAAACCACACATTCAGAACAGAAGATTTTCCTCAGTTTCCTGTTCTTGCCTTCAGTTTCCATGAGACAAGGATTTCATGCAAAGAGCAGCAATCTTATAGAGCAAAACAGAGCTGACTATACTTTTAATATAGTCAGAATACATATCTTTTAAAAAAAAAAAATCCTTTCAACTGTTTCTTATAGAAGTGTTAGAATAATTTACATTTCATCAGGCCAGAACTGGAAAGTGCTGTGAGGACAAAGCTGCATTATAATTAGTTTCCGATGGAGATCTGGCTTCTCTGCCAGACCACTACATCTGAACACAGTTAAATGCTTTGAAAAGCATGCCATCCACTGAGCCACAGGTGAACTTCAAACACCTACCTTTGCTGTGGAAAAGGCACTCGGCTTCAATTTCTCAGTTCCCATGCTGTGAAGGGCTATCTTGCAGTGGGTGATAGAAGCATCTCCCATTAACACAGGTGCTCGCAGGCCACCCACACCTCAGTCTGCCCTTCAGCTCCAAGAAACACTCAGCTGGCCATGTTTTACAGGAACTGTTTACCCACTTATGAAGTGTTCCTAAGGTAGGAGGGCCTTACTGTCACATCCCAAGGCTGCCCCCAGTCCCTGCCCCATTGCATACTTCAAGATTTAACAGGGAAATAAAAATGAGAATCATAGAATGCTTTGGGTTGGAAGGGACTATTAAAGGTCATCCAGTTCAAATGCCCTGCCATAAGCAGGGACATCTTTAACTAGATCAGGTTGCTCTGAGTCCCATCCAACCAGACCTTGAACATTTCCAGGGATGGGGCATCTACCACCTCTCTGGGCAACCTGTGACAGTGTTTAACTACCCTAATTGTAAAAAAATTCTTCCTTATATATAGTCTGAATCTACCACCACACCTTGTCCTGTTGCAGCAGGACCTACTAATAACATGACTGTCCTCATCTTGCTTAAAGGCCCCCTTTAACTACTGAAAGGCTGCAATCAAGTTTCCTAGGATCTTTCTCTTCTCCAGTATGAGAATAACCACTAGCTCAGTGTTGGTTGTACTTCATGAAAACCTGCTCCTCCTGTGTCTAGTACTGAACAAGGGCACTTCTCCCATTGCTCTCACTTCATATTGCATTGTACAATGCTGTCACCCTTCTGGATCTCTCCCCCACCTTCAGTTCTTCACCCACTCCTTTATTTTTTAAATAGAAAACACCCCTCCTTTTTCCCAGCTGATATGGTAACTGAACAGGGCTATCTCTACTTTGTTCCATTAGTGACTTAGAAAACACAACGAGACATCAATTTGTGCTATTAATATGGAGAACAACAATGGAACACCCTCTTCTTTTGAGAAGGAAATTGAGGGTTTTCAGCTGGAAACTTATAGTTTCAACACTTCCTTATCTGCCTTTGTCCACAGTTGCTGATGAGAGCTAAAGTCTTGCATCCATCCCAGCAAATTACATGAGTTTAATCAAGTGGCTGTGTGATATATTTGGTGACAGCAGATTTAGTTACCCTGCTGTGATAAAGGGTTGATCAATGTACTATTATTCTTTCTTCTATTGGCTTTTCTTTCTTCCCAGCAAGCATAATACTGCAGTATTACAGACCAAATTTTCTACCCTTAGGAATTCACCACCCACTTCTAAATCCAAAGAGAGTATTTCCTCCTTCAGTAATAAAGGAATTTATTGTATCTTAAAATTCATGGGTTCCTAGCAATCCTTTTCTTAAAACTGAATTGTTACAGGCTTGGACTTTGTATATTGAAGAGTTCTTCCCTTTTTTTTTTTCCTACATACTTCAAAGCAACTGCCTTTTTTCCAGCAACAGTCAAAGAACTCCAAAACCAAGGAAAACAACATAGTAATTTAGTTTTCTGTGCCACTGCTTTCCAGCCTTAATCAATCTAGAACACAGTCCACAAGAAAGCTAGCAACATGAACTTCAGTCATACAGCCATTGTACTGTATTTCCCATCAAACTGGGGTTAGACAGATGAATATGGCTCCTGTTCAACTATGAGATGAGTCCAACACATCTTTGGCAAGCTTCTGTAAATGTGTTTTAAAAAATTTTCTATGTACTTTCTCTTTTGAAATATTTCTCCTAGAAGTTGAGGATTTCTATTTAAAAATGCCTCACACAATGTTTATTTGTGCTTCTAGTAAATCCCTTTGTTCTACAGGTCACCTAGGAAGTACTCTGTTTGGTTGTAAAGTGCTTTCTGATAACTATTATGACAAGACAGGACAACATTGCCCAAGATCATTCATTTGTGCTTTGGGATTTGTTGAATTTATTTATTTGGGGTTAGTTTCTAAGGTCTCCTCTCCCAATTCACTTAGAGATGTTACAAGAATACAACTTTTTGCAGTGAAAGGGCAGATTCCAAATTAAAAATTGGTTCCATGCTATCTGTAGAGCTTGCTCTACTCTTCAGTATGCCATTACATACTAAAATGTGCATTAAGTTCAACTTTACTCTGAAGAAGTAATGGAAAGATCAGAAAAGCGAAACTCCACTTCAAGCTTTTTGCCTTCACAGCCATTTTCTGTCTTACTGAGCAATGCCTTTATCATGAAGTCACTTCTTCTAAGGCAGTAATTGCAAAAAAATGCAGAAATCATTCATCTGCAGTAGAAGTTTGGAATGGGTACTTAACATTGGAACTTACCTTTGTATTTTGATTATAAAAGAAAGTGGCCTGTATGGCATAAATATCTTCAAGTGAAATGGGAGTTCATGAATTTATAGCAAATGTGATAAGGGTAAAAGGATCTCAAGAGGAAATGCTGTGATAATGGTCTTTTAATAGAACTGAGAAGAAAAAATGGCTAACTCTTACTGCAACTGAGCAAAGAAAGTCACAAATCAATGATAAAAGTTGCCAGTTAAATAGAAGAGAATCCAGAGCAAGCTTCATATAAAGTAGAGTGTGCCTTCAAATGGAAGTTACAAAGCAAAATTCTTATTGAAACAAAGCTAATTTTTTTGAATGATTTATAATAAAATATTCAATAACTAGATGATAAATTAAAATACAGATTAAGACATCTACCTTAGTGAGTTCTGCAAGCTTTTAGCTCTCTTAGTGACTGTAAGTGCAGAAAACAATTCATGCAAACAGCTTGGAAAATGGGGTGGAGCTTGGGTGTTTTTAATGTTTTGAAAATCTATACAATTTTCTTTACCTGCAATGAAATCACTTCAGTGTATGCAAAACTCAGATCTATGTTCATCGAGGTACTGTAAAACCCATTTCTTAAGGAGATAATGTGTGATTTCAATTACTAAGTGATAGAAATACTGCTGAACTCATGGTCTGTGTTACTGGTTCTGGAGCCACAGATCTATTTCTCTGGTGCAGACCTACTCTAAAGGAAAAAAAATTAACTTCTGATTGGATACAACAGAAGGGATCAAAGCTTCACTTTTAATTAGCTTGAAAATGTCCAAAATATTATTCAAAGTTCTCAACTCTTAGCTTCTATGTTATCAGCAATTCTGAGTCCTTCTTGTGTGTCTTTAGACTTCAGCATTCAAAAGGTTATGCTCCAGCGATAGGCACAAGATCTTTATACAGTGAATAAGACTCCTATAGGCAACTATTCTTTAAAACACAATCTCAGTGTAGAGATACTACTTAATGAAATTGTTGCATGTGACATAGAGGTAACAAATCTGATACTACTGTTTTCTACTACTGTTTTGATTTCATAACCATACTACCTGCTCTGTGTCATACAAACAAGTACAGTGAAAACCGTACTACAGAACAAGAGAACATCATCACTCCCCCACCTCTAACAGCCACATTATGAAAGTCTAAAGCAGATCAGTAAATTTTTTCAGATGCAATCACTACAGATCCTGAAATAAAGTCTTTTCAGCTGCAGTAAAATGACCAGGAAAAGCAGAAAAAGCTGTAAAAGTCCACATCAGAATGTGCCAAAGCAAGAGTGGTTTACATTGACATTTGCAGCTGAATCAGGTAAAAGCAAAATTTCAATTGTTTTGGTTTTCAAACCAAACCAACAACAAACCAACTAGACTTCCATCAAAAATTGCACTGTAGATAATTAAAAGATCAATTTTTCTCAGTTACATGTGAAGTAAAAATAGAAGGCTCAAACTCACCATAAGGTTTGTAGGCCCTGCCCCCTCAGGCTCAGGTGCTGGAAGCATCCTTCAGTGCAGAGGTCTTCCCAGCAGCATAACAGCACTCCAGTGGCACATTCAACAGTTTGCTAGAGATGTGCAGTAGCAAGCAGAGTGCTGCTGCCTTGGCTGCACTGCACGGCCTTCTCCTGGGCAGCAAAGCCTATGGGAAACATCACAGTGTTCTTGGTGTGATTTTGAAACCACTTTTCCCAGAGAATCACAGAATTACAGAATTATTGAGGCTGGAATATACCTCTGAGATCATCAAGTTCAGCCTATGACCTAACACCACCACATCGACTAGACCACGTCACTAAGAGCCACATTCAGCCTTTCCTTAAACACCTCCAGGGACAGCGACTCCACCACCTCCCTGGGCAGTCCATTCCAGTGTTTAATTACCCTTTCCACGAGGAAGTGCTTCCTAACATTCAATCTAAACCTCCCTGGTGCAGCTTCAGGCCATGCCCTCTTGTCTTGTCACAAGTTGCCTGGGAGAAAAGTCTGACCCCCACCTTACTACAACTTCCCTTCAGGTAGTTGTAGAGAGTAATAAGGTCCCTCCCGAATCTCCTCTTCTCCATGCTAAACACCCCCAGCTCCCTCAGCCTCTCCTCATAGGACTTTCCCCCCAGCCCCCTCACCAGTCTCATTGCTCTTCTCTGGACCTGCTCCAGTATCAAAATATCTTTCTTGAAGTAAGGGGCCCAGAACTGCACACAGTACTCAAGGTGAGGCCTAACCAGTGCCGAGTACAGAGGCAGAATTACATCCCTAGTCCTGCTAGCTACACTATTCCTGACACAAGCCAAGATCCCATTGGCCTTCTATGCCACCTGGGCACACTGCTAGCTCATGTTCATCCAGTTGTCAACCAGCACTCCCAGATCCCTCTCTGCCAGGCCGCTCTCCAGCTACTCATCCCCCACTCTGTAGCACTGCATGGGGTTATTGTGGCCAAAGTGTAGACTGTGCACTTGGCCTTGTTAAACCTCATACTGTTTGCTCATACCAGAGTATGGAAGAGCTCCCCAGTCATGTCAGCTTCTATGGTGTAACTTTAAGCCACATCTTTCAGCAGCTGATTAACTCTGATTTTGCTCTTTGATTATAGCGCCAAAGAAAAAACACAGAATACGCTATGCACCACATCAGAACCAAGCCTTGTGCTAGAAATACCTCTGAGCTGTTTTAAACTGCATCACACCAGTAGGACCACAAAGACATCATGTTTTATGGGGATTACAGCTAGAAATTACAGGTATACCAAAACAAAAGCAAATTTTTCTCTGAACTGCTCAAATTTCAGAAAGTCAAGCTACAGGTCTAATGAGTCCATGTTTTGGGACACCAGTGTGCATATGTATCAGCTGAAAAGAAAGAGCAGCATAAAAGACATTTCTGAAGTGCCAGTCAAGCTTTCTTTTTGCTCAGAGAAATCTATTTGTTATTGGTTAAAGTTCTCTCAATACATCCTGTATGTATTTGGACAAAATTTACAGCTTGGATGTTTTCCTGTTCTGCAGTACCATCTAGTGATGGTACGTAACGCATACCATGAATGGGAATTGAGCTTCACCAGTGCTACTTTTGGTGGTGACATTTTTGGACCAAACCTTGCAACTCCTACTAAACATTTTTTCCCTGGATTCTTATGAGGCTCATAAAAGAACATGTATGATACAAGATACAGCCTGGAAGTAATAAAAATGCTTGTGACCCCAGACACAAAGCATTTTGTGCCTACTTTGTGGCTGACTGGAGAAGAAAGGATTTCAGTGAAGGTACAGCTGTGAAACCAGCTTCAAAATAAAATGCAGCAATTAGTAAAGCATTTATGTTAATCCACTATTGCTACCTATCAGGTAACTCTCTAACAGTATCTCAACTTGGGGAGGAGGGAAATAAATCTAATAGACTGTGTCACTGATGAGGGTAGCTGCTTCCCTGGCTCCCAGGTGAACCCTCTCTCAGACTCATTCTTGAGAAATCCAGACAGGGAAAAAGCATTTCTAAGCACATCCCAATAGTCTCTTATGCACTGAACACAATCATTCTTATCAAAGTGTTAAAAGAGAGACTATTGTTGATAGTTAAAAGACTGCATTTGTTAAAAAATACTTCAGATATTGTTCCTACAGAGCAAAATAAACACCTCATTTGTAGGCTGCCTTATCTCAGCTTTACTAGAGAGATTCAGAGAGACAAAGATAATGAGTTTTTACAATGTCACAAAAGGTAAATAAAACCTTAAACTATAAAATAAAATCATTTTTTACAAAAACTTTTAGCACCATTTTACGCAACCCTCCTATCAATTTGGATTTAATAAGTGTCACTATTCCTATCTCAGCTCACAAAACAAAAGCTCATATTCTCAACCAGAACTTTCAGCATCTATTCCTAATTAAAATACCAAATATCAACTTAAAATAAACACAAAACCAACCAAACACAGAACAACCAACACATACATGTCTGAACATGTTTTGGATCTACTGTATTTGTTCAGGATACAGACTGTGTAAAGATTGTTTTGCATTATAATGATTCCTGTATTCAAAGTTGTGGTTTATGTCTAATGTAGAGATAATTTATGTCCAATACATGGCTTAAAGACACAGAAAATTATCTGGAAAGAATTTTTGAAGGACAGTGATAAGCAGCAAGGTGGAATTGCCAGCAGTTGTGCTTTTTTTCCTTAATTTAATTTGCTTAGCAAGTATTCAAACCATCCATCACCTGGGCAGACAAAGGAAGTTTCTGAAATAAGCTGTGATCGCAGCCAGCGCTGGACAAACACCTATTGGTATTTGCATCAAAAGAGACAGGTAAAGCCATTATCTGTGCCAATTAAAGGAAAGAAGAAAAAACACAAGTGAAACTAGTGACTTCAGCTGATGTTTTCAGGACTTTCAGGGCAGCTGCCCTCTGCTTAACTGGGCAGATGAAATCAAAACATTGCAGCATGGATAAGACTCGATGCCACACATCATACAGCAACAGTACATCAGTATTCTAGGCTTTAATATCCATGCTTTTTGAAACACAACACTTCCTGTAAAGATATGGTATAAAACTTGCATCAGAACTACTCTAATAAATTATTTGGCCTTGAATAAGAAGTTTCAGTAAGTGCATGTCCAGAATTTTGATGTTAAAGCAGGTGCAAAACTATGGCACTGTCATAAATTCCTGGCAGCCCTTAATTTTGTGGTCATTACATTCAATAGAAGGCCTGCCATTGTCTTCAACAGGAGTAAAGAAATGAAGTCAAATTAAGAGCTTTTGAAAACCTTTACAAGCACAGGCACTGTGGTTCAGATGACTAATGGGCCCCATTTTAAATGTCAATAAGGCAAAATAAATGTACTCTGGAGCACCATTTAGTGATGCTGCAAGAGTTTCACTGTAAATCAGTATTGCACAACTGATGTGCATTAGTGCATTGCATGCAGCACACACCAATCACTTGAAAGACATTTCAAACAGCAAGTTTAGCTATGCATAAACCAAAACCAAATACCTCCAGATCATCATTAGAAGAAAATCTGGAGAAACAATCAGCTTCATCATCCTTCTGTGGGTTGTTAAGCCAAAAAAAGAGTCAGCAACATTCTGAAAATAAACTCTAAAGTCATATAGTTAAGTTGTGGATTGGCCAAAGGAAAAGACAATTTTGTTTCAATGTTTAATTCAGTAATGTTGAATATTTGAGAATAATTTACTCTAAAAAAATTCAGAATCCAGGTAACTTCTTGTATTAGCAATAGTAGGAAAACAGCAGAAGATGCTTACTCAAGACTTTTTCAACTTCCTCCTTCAAAGAAGGCTCAAGCTGATGTTTTAATTTGAGTACTGTGGGAAAAGAGTAATACAAAATGCCTTTTCCCACAATGAGTTTTTACTGTATGTAACAGTGCTTGTTACTGCTGTATTTAAATCACTCAGTCCTGTGCCAGGATAGCCTTTTACTGACATGATTTCACTACTCCAGTGACAGATTCCTGGTAATTAAGAATAAAGGGAAGTGTCAGACTGCTTTAAGTACAATCCTCTCTTTCTTCTTGAACTGGTATAGAAGAACCACATCACCACAACACAAGGTATTTTTACAGCCAGAAGCAGTTTTACAGAATTTCCACTGCCTTCAGCCTCTAGAAGCTGTGAGGGAATACCCACACTCAACCAAAATTTCACTGGGATCTAAGCATTGTCAGTTCAGGACACAGGACCTGTTCCCTCGCTGTCCATCCATAGATTAGTGACAATGAGCTCCCCGAGCATCAAAACAAGTCTCACAGCCCTTTCTGTCCAAGACTAAATCACAAGTGGTGGAGTCACCTTCACTGGAGGTGTTCAGGAGAAGACTTGATGGGGTGCTTGGCTGTATGGTCTAGTTGTTGGGTGGGTTGGATTGTTTGATGGGTTGGACGCGATGATCTTGAAGGTCTCTTCCAACCTGGTGTATTGTATTATTATTATTATTGTATAAGTAATAGCAGTGTCTCTAAGAATGAAAAAAAAACAGGCAGAAATACCCATAATGATAAAAAAAACTGGATCATTAGCACAGAAAAAAATATTATAACCACTAAACCATAACATTTCTGAATTTTTATATGTTTTTTGACTGTGTTCTAAAAGGGTGTTTTCACTTACATTTGTGAATATTGTTTTATACTAAAAGGGTTTGCCTTTGGACACAAGACAAAAGTACTGTGCACTATTTCTGATACCCTTTATTTAGTGGAGGTTTTATTCTTCCAATAAAGTATATTCACTCTTCCCTAGTAACTGTTATCCAATTTACTCATCAGAGATCTGCATTTGTAGACTAGTTATCTGTATTTGTTATCTGTTATTTGTAGACATGTTCCAGAATCAAGTTAAAATAGTGTATTAATAAAACCAAACTGTTGGACAACTGGGAGAGAATATGAAGTTAAAAAGTAAAATAAAATCCCTCCCAGGAGCAGAAAAAAAAAAAAATAATAATTTTACAATCCCAGTTTTCCACTGGCTCAAAGCCAAGTTTCCACCTTCTGCTGAGCCCTTCAGCAAGCCAGACTGTAAGAGAGGAACATTCTCTGTATAGGTTGGAAACTGAAAACTATACTGAGTGCAGTTGATTTGTAGGTAGATGTTTCATAGCTGGAACAAATTTTCCATCACCTAATTCCTTTCCCACTTCACCTGCAAAGACCCCAGATATAAGTAACTGCCATGCGTCAACAAGCTTGAGTTTTTCTTGCCCTTTTTCCCCACACCACTGTAGCCCCAGAAGCTACCCCCAGGTGAGGGGACAATGGGAGCAGGCCACTTGCACTACCTCCTATGCCAAACCTAGTTCCTTGCACCATGGCTATTTGCAGTTACCAGATGCAGGCAGCTGAACACATGCCAAAACAAGGCACTAAGGAGCAAAAATCCACTCTGCTCTCCATTGCTTGTTCTCTCACCCTGACTGCCAGTTAAAAGGTATTACTTTCGAGTTCAGCCATGGGCAGATAATGATTCAAAAAGGGTAGATAACAGCTTATTCAAGCTAAGACGTTTTTCTTGTTCATTAGGTTTCCAGGAGTTACTGAATTGTGTAGAGGATGCTTTAAGCCTGGAGAGGACGGGAGTGGGTGAAAAGACTGAAGAACAGTCACAAAAGTTCCTTTTCTCCAGGGAAAAAAATTGTTGAATAATGAATTTAACAGCAGGAGGACACCACCCAACTGTTCAGTTGAGATCTGAACAACATCTTTAATGAATAAAATATTAGCACTAGAAAGCACATTTATACTCTCCTATAAGAGAGTTTATAAGCAAACCATAAACAAACTATGGCAACAAAAAGGCAGCATACTTGTAAATATTCATGACATTTTCCTTGCCACTTTATTTTCATCCTAAAATTGCTCAGGGCCTAAATCTATTTTGAAGACAGTTGCATTAAAATAAAAAAATGTAAATGTTCAAAGGTCAATCTTACCACACACAACCCTTCTTAATTATGAATTTATGATATGATGGTAATTTATATGAAAAAAAAGGTAATGCCAGAGTTAATTAGAACCCACATGCTTTAATCCTTTACAAGAAATTAATCCATTGTACAAGTGCCTTTGGGACCGACACTATCTCTATTTTTTTTTTACCTTTTTTTTTCTTTTAATGAGACAGATATTTCCATTACAAATTATGACAGGAGATGTAGGCCACCATAATGAATTCGTTTATCAGGGAAGAAGGTAGCCTATGGATAACCATAGATGCAGTCTTGAAACATAACTAGGTACAAAGACCTAACTGCTTCTGAAGAAATGCTCAGAACAAACATATTGCTATGGCTGGCAACAGCCTCACCCTTCCACAGAACAGAATCCAAACTGCATCAGCTACACAGCACCTTATTTACTCCCTAGATATAATTTTAACAGATTTATTTGAATGGATATTTTACCTTTTATAATTTGCATACCAAGTATTTTCTCTTGATCATGTTTTTCCATTGAATACTACCATTTCATTGTATTAAGCATGCTGATAATCTCCTGTTTTAAACAACTCCATTTACTCTTGCTATTAGCAAGCAAGAATACTAGTGATATTTAGTAAGGCTGCTGCTGCACTTTCATATTCAGGGTTTTATTTCACACTTGGGAATAAAACATTGTACTAGATCAGAGAACCAGCTGGGAGGATGAAGTTTATGAAAAATTTCCTTTACACAGGTCTAAACCACTGTTGCTTTGGAAGTCTTTTTGCACATTCGTTTGCAAGGCATAAGCAGGAATAACAGCAGGTATATGGCTCCCTTCCGAATTGCCAGTTTGACTCACTGGTAAATCTTATTGAAAGCCATAACTCACCAAACAGAGCTGCAGTGTGAACAATACTGACACACAAAACACCTCCAAAGGGGACAGCTGATGAAAGGGCTTGATATGAATTTCCTGACAACTTCCAACTACTTCTTGGATATTCAGTAAGGAGGGGGAAAAAAAAAAAAAAAAAAAAAAAAAAAAAAAAAAAAAGTGCCAAACCAACCTGTTCCAACCACAGAAAACCTAATAACCTCCAGACAAGTATGGAATTAATTTGTCCACACTGGAGTCACATATTCTAGGGTATTTCCACTGATTATAGCAACAGCAGAATCTACAGCTTGAAACAATTCTCAGACGTCAGATACTGCAGCTTAGAGAGCTTTGTCATAATAACATGACAACCACCATCCTATCCCTGTCATTTCCCACTCTTCAAACAGCCACTGTAGGGTGCTTTAGCTCAGGTGTAGGCAAAAGGAAGAAGGGTTGTTTCAGGAAGAGGTATTGGAGGTATGACTTGTTGAGGTTTTGGATTGGAGGGCTTGTTGATTTGTTTGTGCTTGGATTGGGGGCTGTGGGTTTCTGTTTGCTTTGGGGTTGGGGTTTTGTTTTGATTTTTCTTTTGTTTGCAGGGTTTTTGTGGGTTACTTGTGTTAGTTTTGTTTGTAAGTTTGGGTGGTGTTGGGGGGGTGGGTCTTAAGATTAATTTTTTTGTTTGTTTGTTTTTTATTTGGGTGGGGGAAATGTATTTTTTAAAAGCCCAAAACACTCTTGCTGCTGAAGATTAGGAAGAAAAAAAATTTCCGATCTTGGTGTCAGACCACTTCAGGGTCACAGCTTAAGTCTCAAAAACTAAGACAAGTGGTAAAACAGTTAAGAGAGAGAGACCTCACAGAACAGAGTGGTGGTCATGCTAACAATTTCTAGGAGGAAATGCTTAATTTAAAATTATTTGTTCTTATAAAGCAAAGCAGAACCCAGTCACATCATTACAACAATGAATCTAACTTTAGAAGTCAGAAGTCTGTGCAAGCATGCTGGACTCCCACACCGCCTCAGTTTCTCAAGACTCCTTTTCTTCTGTCAAGATTAAAGTTAAACCTTCTCCCTAGTTTCGTTAGCAAAATGAAAGAGGTAGCAAGGGGATTATTTGCTATTAGCATTATTTATTCCTACTATTTAAGACCGATTCAATGCTTGTTTAAATTCATGGGAATCAAATAAAATTTCAGACTTTCTTTTCCCCCCTTCTCTCTCTCTCTCTCTCAGCCTTCCTAGATTTCTTACTTTCTTTTAATGTTTACTTTTCTCCACCACCCTGGTCTTCACATTTCACATGTTTGGGCCCATCTTCTCCCTTTGTGTGGCATCTTCCTTCTCTTCCAGTTAAGAGGGGACCAGAGGGAGTCCTAGGATTTTCTTAGGTCTCATCAACTGCATACAGTTTAACTACTACCAGCCTTAACTGACAGGATGACTTGAACTGCAGCTTGTTCTCCCAACCCCTCATGCACCAACTCTGCAATAATTATGAGCATTCAAACTGAGAATTTGGAACATAGCAAACTGGTATATCACAGGCATAGCAGTTTGTAAAACCCAACTACCTACAACTCAGGCTTTACACATCAACCAAAAATGCAACCCCTCAAAAACCCAAACTATATCAACCCATCCCCACTATCCCCAAAAAACCACCAACCAACCAAAACACCACACACACACAGACAAAAAAAACACATCAGAAAACCAAGACAACCATCCATAAGTATTTAAATTATCCTGGCTGATTTTCCTTGAATCAAAATCAGGGCTTCCTCACTCAAGCAGCTTTACTGCAGGTTGTAGAGAATAGTAGGCTACAGCATTGGCATAACTGAACCTGGATAATAACAATCCATATCTGTGGTTAAGACAGTAACTGTTCTCTTATAATCAAGTAGTTCAGCTACACCACAAAAATATTCTCTGTGACAGAAGAGTTGCACAGAGAAACACTGTACCACAGTAGTCATCTGTAAGAGAGGAGTTTACAGGTACACACAGCTCTGGTAACATTCATGTACTGCAATAAGCCCATATGCAAGAAACTAATTTAATACCGTTTACATTAAAAGAAAAAGTAGGAATTGAAGAGGGTTTTCCTATTGTCTCTAACACATACTGTTCCCAGCAGCAGCCTTTGCTGACTCAGACACTGTCAAGCTCTCACTGGCATAGTTCTTAAAACAAGGGGTGTTGTTTTTTTTTCTTTTTGTTTAATTTGGGCTTTTGCTTTAATTTGGGATTTTAGATGCAGCGGTTCTTCACCGGGATGTATGCAATGCTTGCAGGAGCAGCTGCTGTTGGAGGATTGCAAAGTTCACCAAAAAAAAAAAAAAAAAGAAAAGAGGGCGGGGGGGCATATTTGATTTACTCCCTGTTATAAGGAGAAAAATAACCTGAAATCCATTCCACATCTCTCCACCTTTTCAGCATTGCAAAACAAGGGGGCACAGAGAAAAGACTGAACACAAGTACTTGCTGAAAGGGAAACAAAGTATTTTTATATAACATTTATGTTCTTGCATACTGAGGCTTAGAAACAAAGATCATGGCTGTGAGATCATGCACTTGCCATATGCACACATCCATGCAACGTTTTCCATTCCAGTACAGTCACATGTTTTGAGAAAACTGTTTAACAGGCAGCTCAGGTGTTCTCTTCAGCAGTGACAATCCCAACAGCCATTAAAGAAAATATCTGATACTGTCACCCTATCTAAACAATGCAGCTTGGAAGAATTAAATTGGTTAGTGTATTTCAAGCCTGCAGCAATGAAAACAGAAGTATACCAAAGCACATGAGGGACATTGTTTACACTGCTTCTTAGGCATTAATACAGTTTTTGATAATGCATGTTTCTGAATGATTCCATTAGAAGCACAGAGACGAAAGGTGCTGAAAGTCTCTAAGACATTTGAAAGCCATGTTCTTTTTTTTTTTTAATAAAAGCCCCAAAGTAGTAAACAATTCAAGAGAATAATGCTAATTAAGTGATGATAAACTATTAATAACGCTTCAAATAGAACCTTGGTATTTTGTGAAGAGTGTGCTCTGGGGTTTTGTGCGGTTTGTTCTGTGTTATGTTTGGGGGTTTGTTGATGTTTCCTCTTCTTGGGTTGGTTGTTGTTGGCTTGGGGAGAAGGGTTGGGTTTTATCTTTATTTATTTTATTTGGTTGGGGTTTTTAAGCATCTTGTTCTTTTACAAGTTTGTCTTTTCTCTACACTTTACTTTGTACACAGGTGAATATTATTCCAGACCAAACAATAACATCTCTAATTTTACTGGTTCTTAAATCAGTTGGTCTCTTCTCCTAGGCAACCAGCACCAGAACAAGAGGACACAGTCTCAAGTTGCACCAGGGGAGGTTTAGGCTGGAGGTTAGGAAGAAATCCTTCACAGAAAGAGTGATTGGCCATTGGAATGTGCTGCCCAGGGAGGTGGTGGAGTCAGCATCACTGGAGATGTTTAAGAAGAGACTGGATGGAGTGCTTGGTGTCATAGTTTAGTTGATTAGATAGTATTGAGTGACAGGTTGGACTCGATGATCTCGAAGGTCTTTTTCAACCTGGTCCTATTCTATTCTATTCTATTCTATTCTATTCTATTCTATTCTATTCTATTCTATTCTATTCTATTCTATTCTATTCTATTCTATTCTATTCCATTCCATTCCATTCCATTCTATTCCATTCCATTCCATTCCATTCCATTCCATTCTAAACAAAATCTACTCCCTAAACAACCATGGGCCAGCATTCACTCCTTCTCACCCAAAATAACTAAGATCTTTACATGAGGAAATATGCAATTTCAAGCCTTTAATACTCCTCTAAAATGGGATTCATTGAACTACCTCAAGATCACTCAGTCCACAGGACTGAAAATCCCAAGAGTGTAAGACTTTATATTGTTAACCACAGATAGTATTGTTCTCTTATGCTGGAAGAAAGGAACTAGGCAAAATTCTCATTACGTATAAGAATTTTAATTGTTAAGAATCAGGTTTTCCTTTGTCAGATTTGTGGATCTGTAAAAGATTTCTAAAACTCCTGGTTGCTAGAGATTAATAACTCTAATGAAGATAAATACACATCTTAGTTTCTGGAAAAGAATCAAACTTCTACATTTAGCTGCTGCAGAAAGACACCATTTCAAGAGCTTGTCCATCCAAGTCAATTGAAGATTTGAACTCACGCTCTTTTATACACATATATCTCACCACCAGCTGGTGTCACCATGCACCTTACATTAATGCTGTGTCATTTCATATTTATCTTGATCTCCAGCAAATCATACAATAAAAAAAATAAAATAAACGTTTAGAAATAAGTAGCACTGGCACTGCATTGTATATACCATCATCTGCCATTATTTCCAGGGGTTTAAACCATCTCCTCAGAAAAAATGAATTAAACATTTTTACTGCCTTTATACATTATTCTTTTAACCTCAGTTTGTACATTGTTTATAACCAAAAGCAATTCTCACCCAAAAATGAATTTACTCTCACATGAAGAAAAATTCAGTTTGAGCATAGGGGAAGCTACTGCTTGCACTTGAAATCATTCTTTCCTACTTCAGTACTGCTTAACTTTGTGTAATGAGAATTACTATCTTGGTTTTGTGCAAAAGATGTTCAGAAGAAAGATATAGGGAGAGGAAGAGATTGGTTTGTTTTCTCAAACACTCAAATCTGCATGGCAAGATGAATTTCCTTCCAGCATATTTAAAGAGATGGATGATGAAATCCCTAGAGCCATCAGCAGTTTATTTTTAAGAGCTCAGGAGGGATGGCTACAGTACAAAAGACTAAACTTAAAAGAATGCAAGTTTGGAGTACCCACAGAAGAGGAAGAATTGGTTTGTTACAGGGAAATAGCAGAACAAATAACAGTTGGGTTTCACCACACAGAAGACAACAACAAAGACAAAAGAACAACCTGCAGAATTTATCACAAAGACATCAAATTAATCTAATCTCCTGTAGACGGGTAACATACTTTATAAATACAAAAAAGCAATAATGTTTTATCTACTTCTTGGGGGGGGAGGAGGATAAAAAAAAAAGGCACTAAGTCATGTTAGAATTATGGCATCAGAACTTCTTCCAAAGAAATGTAATATAAAATAGTCTATGTACGTGACCAGCCTTTCAGTGAAGATATCAGCAACTTCCTGCCAAAGAGAAAGGTTGACCTGAAGGGAAGCCTACAGCATAGAATCCTTTGAATCAGTCCTATCAAGTGCCATAATGTTATGATCAATGAACTAAGGATTTTGATTATTCAGTTTGCAAACTGTCAAAGCTGGAAGGGTAAGGAAGCAGTGGGAGCTTGGATAGAACTCATAGTAATCTTAAACTGGAGATGTACTCTGGAAAAAGACATTCAACCAAAAGGTACAAGACTTTAAAAGAACTGAAGACCAAAACAAAAGGCCATAAAACTGTTGCAGAGACAGACAATAGAAGCATTCCTAAACTGTAGCAAAAATATTCAAATTAAATAATGAACAATATTAAACAAAAATTATGATCTTAATGGGGAGTACAGGGAATCCCCATCCAGAAATAGCACAGGCTTGTTTGATGGTGGCAGGACTCTGGAATTAGCTGCCCAGGCAGGTTATGGATGCCTCCTCACTGTGGGTGTTCACAGACAGGTTGGATAAGACCTTGAGCAGCTGAATCTAGTTGAGAGGCATCCCTGCTCATGGTGGAGGGATTGGAGTAGATGATCTCTAAGGTCCCTTCCAACCTAAGTCATTCTGTGATCCTGCTTCAGAAAAGAGTACAGTATCGGAAGGTCCTGAAGGTCCCTTCACAGTCCTGTAGTATTATGGCATCATGTTTTTTTTCCTGCTGACCATCTAATACCCTTTTTTATATCCCTTTTTTAATACCCTTTTGTATTTGGTACAGCTAGAAAGTCCAGCTTGCTGTGATAAGTCTCCCATGTGGGTTGCCCAATATTAACAGTAAAGTAGCAGAAATACAATTTATCCTTCTTCCCCCGTTTCTGATAGTAGCAGCAACAGATTGTGAACTGTCTGGAGTATTGGTCTGGCCTCTCAGCAGCCAACCTGAAATTCTCATTTTGTCACATGGAGAGACTAAAATTGCAGCCTGTTACACGTGTGAAACCTCAGCAGAGCATTAACAAGAAAAAATATGGATATACACCAGAGTGACAAGTAGAAAAATGCAGTTTTCAATTACAGCTTATTGAAAAAGCCATGGGTTAATTTCATGTTCTCAAAACATTTTGCTTCATTTTTTGTGCAGTCTTAATTTCTATTTGAAACCATATATTAATTTCTGTGTAAGACCACTCAGAAAATGAGTGGAAAACCCCAATAAAATTGGGGGAAAATGCAGGAGAAATAAAGTATGAGAAGCACTGTGTCCAGTTCTGGGCCCCTCAGTTTAGGAAGGATGTTGACTTGCTGGAACATGTCCAGAGAAGGGCAACAAAGCTGGTGAGGGGTTTGGAACACAAGCCCTATGAGGAAAGGCTGAGGGAGCTGGGGTTGCTTAGCCTGGAGAAGAGGAGACTGAGGGGTGACCTTATTGCTCTCTACAACTACCTGAAGGGAGGTTGTAGCCAGGCAGAGGTTGGCCTCTTCTCCCAGGCAGCCAGCACCAGAACAAGAGGACACAGTCTCAGGCTGCGCCAGGGCAGGTTTAGGCTGGATGTTAGGAAGAAGTTCTACACGGAGAGAGTGATTGGCCATTGGAATCGGCTACCCGTGGAGGTGGTGGAGTCACCTTCACTGGAGGTGTTCAGGAGAAGACTTGATGGGGTGCTTGGCTGTATGGTCTAGTTGTTGGGTGGGTTGGATTGTTTGATGGGTTGGACGCGATGATCTTGAAGGTCTCTTCCAACCTGGTGTATTGTATTGTATTGTATTGTATAACCACAGATACAATGGCATTCGTAGAGACAGTGAGTATCAGTTATCACTTTATAAAGAGGAACTATAAAGTATCCTAAAGATGTTAAGGTAAATAAAGTGAAAGATTAAGGGTTTGGACATTAAAACTCCCACCAACTATAAAGTGGGCTTTTAACTCTGTCTCACTAATCACTTATTCCTTAAGAACACTTACTAATTAAGCTGTCGTAACCTCAAAGTGATGAAGCAGTTCAGCAATTACAAAGAAATATTTTCCTTTGTGTTAAAATAAGTCTTCAGCATTTCTAGCATCTCAGGAAGCTGTAAATCAGTCACCTAAAATACCAAGTAAAATACTCCAAGGCAGTTTCCTGAAGTCCGCAGAACAGAGGAAATATTATAGCAGATTAATAACACAAATAATTCTTTAATGGTAATAAAAGCCATCTGAAGTGTGAGAAGGAAGAGCAGGGAGAATAAAAGGCTCACCAAAAGGCATCCCCAACTGCCTAGCAAGTATGCATTCTGCCCATCTTGGGCAGTCCCAGCACGGTCTGTGACTCGCGAAGGTTACAGAAAATAGTAAGTTTAATTATACCAAAATGAGACCACAGCTTTACAGCTATACACATTACAATCCAAATGAAGATGAATAATGAAATGCCCCTTCTTGAGACATGTCTGTGTTAAAATAATTTCCCCAATTTGTCTTTTTTGCATTAAAAAACCCAAAACCCAAGCACAAAACAACACAACACTGACCTCAGTCATTTACATGTATTCTGTAAGTGTCTCAAAACCTGACTGTAATGGTTCTCTACTCTCATGAACTGCATCCCTACAGCATACAGGAAGAAGGTGCATGATGCTTTATTACTCCCTACTCAAAAGTGATAGTTGCAATCTTGTAATTAAAACATTTGAGAAATTATATAAATGCAATATCTGTTTTCTAAAGCCTATGACAGCATAAGAAAATTATGTGGGGAAAAGGGGGGCAAAAAGCAAACATTCAAAAAGTGCTAAAGTATCTGACCAAGAGAAGACTTCCATTCCAAGAGAACAGCTTTAGATCTAAAGATTTCTCCTTTCTGACACTGAAATACATTTGCAATTCCTCACCTTTCCATCCCCCATCCCATTTAAATCAATTCTCCCTCTAATTCTCTCTGGGGACTTTCTGGATTTCTATGGAAAGCATCCTGCAATTTTAGAAATATTGCAGAGGCTCAATGAACTGAATTTTTTCTCTTCCCAGGAATGAAATGAAGACTGTCATTGCACTTATCTGTAATAGTAATGAATATCTTGCCTTTATTATAAACAGATATGGGAACAGGCTCTGATGCAGTTGCTTGCACACAAGCAAATGAGATCAGTTTTTATCCTACTTGAGGGACAATATGATTTCTCTAGGAAATGGGAAGATTAAATTATTTAAAACAAGAACACATTTAAATAAATAGCAAAGACAAATGTATTATTTGCTAACACACAAGCCTGCTAAGCCTAAATGCAACAATTTCCCAGTGAATAAAATTAAAAGACATTAATGGAAAAAACAACTTCAGATAATTGTGAGCTCACATCTTCCTCATTAAAAGTTTATATCAAGAACCAGTGATTAGGATATCTTTTATCTTTAAACAAGTGGCTGGCTTACATTAGGCATTTATAGATATAGTTCAGGTAGCAATGAAAATACAGGACAACCTTTCCTGCATCCAGAGACAGCTTCATTTCCCCTACACTATTCATAATCCAAGTAGGTAGAGATAGGAAGTAAAATTGGAGTTATGTGAATGCTACAGCTGCAAGGAGAAACCAATCATATGCTGGCATCCACATGACTTTAAAATACACAGGATATTAACCAAAGCATTAAAAATTTTTGTTGTTCAGATCTGTTGTTCAGGATGTGCAACTTCATTGACCTGAGTGTTTATTTTAAATGTAATGAAGTCAGGATGAATTTCTAAACTTAAACTACACAGTCAGCCATAAACAAGACAGAAATGCACATTCACAATAAATATAACAGCAAGGCCTTTTCTTCCCCCCAAGAGTTCATTTTTCAAAAGAAACTTTCAGAATCCAACAAGCTGCAGCTGGTTAAAGATCAGCTGCAAAGTCTTACTTCAAAACTCTGCACAACTTTCACAGCTGAAGCAGAATTGGCATATTCAGAAAGCTATACTATGAAGAACTTAAAATTCAGGCAACTGGGATTTAATTGTGAGTTGTGAACCTAGCTTTATCCAACAGTAGCAAACACCACATGCAAGTTTCACCAGTTAAAAGATCTTTCCTGCAGATGCAGCATTCATTTATGAGTCTGACATCTTTCCCCTCCCAAAATATTGCACAACACAGCTAAGAATTGGAAGGGACAGCACCACTGATTTTTGCCTCTGTGGAATTTGGTTTCAAAGGTATAGCTGATAGGGAACACTAGACATGCACAGCTCTGCTCTGATCCTGTAGGTCTGAAGTGTGCACAAAACCACAGGGAGCTCACAGTGGTGACTCAATGAGAAGAGAAATATTACTGCACCAGGGCCCAGGAGACCTGAACTCAAGGATACAGGAACACAGACAAAACATTTATCAAGGAAGTGATATGAACCCTCACTTACTATGCATTCTTTGACTCTTCATCATGCTTTTCATAAGCTTGAAAGCCCTTTCCATCAGCCAGGCAATATATTTAGGGGTGGTGTTTGCTTGAGACAAATTCAGTTATGTCTGGATGTGACCAAAGAGTGGCATGAATTGGAAGAGCTGTGCTCACTTTCACGGTGTCAGTAGTCTCTGCAGTGCATGCCACCTATTTTTCCTCTCAGTAAATTACATTTATTTCCTATCCTCACAGATTTACAGCAAATATTATTGGGAAGATGTCCATATTAAACCTGAAATGGATGGACTGGATAGTTTATGGGTTTAAACCAGTTGCACTGTCTTTTCAAGCTACTGATAAATTTAATCTATATAAATATAAGTGTCATGGTAAAGTCACAGTCTAGTGCATTAGAAAGCACTTACTAGCCTGTTATGGACAAAGACGATTAAAATCAAGCTAGTGAGATGAATAATGACAGTGTCATTTTAGCTACTGCACTAGACAAAACCTTTTTGTCTTTATCTAAAAAAAGTCTTACAGAACCCCTATCAGCACCAGGGTGATTCACATTGTAATCACTAATCACTAAGAGGAACTTCAAAATCAGATCCATGATTTTACCCTAGTCAAAGTAAAATGGTATCAGTTATCTGAAGTATGCATCAAGAACATTAGACCTTTACAACCATGATTCATAGCTTTGCAGTGCTTAAGAAAATTGCTATGGCTACATACACACTTAAAAGAAAGAATCTTGTGATTCTTCACAATTTCTTCTGCTTTTACTACATCACTCTCCCTGATGGGAACAAATTGGGTACAAACAATGCAGATAAGCCCTATAGGCAAAAGAAGCAGCAAGTAAAGCGTTCCCATTTTTATATATTCACACGTGAGCCCTTGCTGCTGACACATCGAACCTGCAAATTTGACCAGCACTCAGGTGCAAAAGCAGTCTTGCCTCCCCACTTCCATCTCCCAGCAAACAGACTCTAGGAAGCAACAACACCCAAAGGTTGCCCAAGTGGGATCAAGCTGCTCACCTCCTCACCATCTGGCACATTCTAATCTTTTCAGTCATCAAGGCAGCCATATCAACCCTAACTTACCATTTAACCTTTTTCTTCACACTCAGTTCTCCAGGGAGCCTCCAAGCATTACCACTGCCTCTTTATCCCACTTTTTAACCATTTTCACAATTGGTGCTCAAGTTATTTACTATACAGCCCACAGCATCTGGAAACTGCTAGCTATATATCATAATCCTTTACATCTTTCCAAACTGGTTAATGGTTTAGTGACACTACAAGAGTATAAGTAGGTGTTTCAGAATATTATGTGGACATAAGCAGTCTTATGTATCCCCAAGTCAAACTACTGCTTTTCCACACCTAGTACCAGAGTTTTCAGTATGACATTGCGTTTCACCTGTCATTCCATATATATGAATTTTGGAGGACATCCTACCAAAGACAAAGAGAAAAGCTGAGTGGCAGCAATGAAAATATAAAAAGACACACTCAAGAATAGACTGCAGCTTAATTTTCAGAATAAGGCTGTTTCATTGTTTTTTTTATTTTATGCATTCAAATTATGTACCTTTAAAAGTAACATCTTGTGTGTTCTGCCTCAGTAATCTGTTACATGCAGCTAGAAGAGTCTTATCTTGCATTCAGTTAAACATTTGAAGATGAATTTTCAGAAACTGATGTAAACCAGGAGCAATACTCTAGTTCAAAGCAGTCAGTCCCAGTACACGATCAAACCTGGAGAACAGCTCCAACACAGTCACACAGCAGTCCTTCAGCAAAAACTGAGAAGCAGTATTCCAGAATTTACATCTGTTTGGTTATACCGTGCTCAAGAGATCCTTCAAAGAAGTCATTAAGAGAAGGAAGCTTCAAAAAACTTAAGGCCAATTACAATAAAGAGCAAAAGCATGTTGAACTGCAACGTGCTAGCACACGCTTCCTCAAGACTGTTACTCAAAAGCCACTTAACATTGGAAATCATTAGCCTGTCCAGATGAAATGCTTCATCTTATCTACAAGATAAGTTTGTTCCTGTCACATATGATTTTCACACAAATTCCACCTACAAATGGATTAGAATAGACTCCTATCCTTTTTTCCAGATCTCACTGTTGAATTTTCTCTTTTCAGGCAGCCAGTTTAGCAGAATGGGTTTCCCATATGATTATATTCTTCAGATGATTAAAACATCATAAGCTTCATTTTGGCACACAGGCTTATAACAGTTCAATCACAGAAGATACTTTTTATTTTGCTCTGGTTTCCTCCTCTCCAACACCTCATTAAAACTTTTAAGCCATATCCTTCAATAATAGCCCCTGAAATAATAAAAATAATCTAAGACTGATACTGTGTCTTCTTTCATTGTTATCCTAGCTACATCAGCAATAAAACTACTGCCTTTTTAAAAATAAATTTAACTTGCTGCTTTTTGGTTTATCTTTTATATCCTAAGGCAGTATCACCAGCACCTTTCCAAAATGCTCTGATTGTATAAAAGAGCATAAGATCCCAGCTACTAAAGTACAACTAAAGGTTATGTCAGATGGAAGAAAAGCAATTTATTAAAAAAAAAAAAAAAAAAAATTCTGAACTTCACAGTCTCACAGTATCACTAAGGTTGGAAGAGACCTCGGAGATCATCGAGTCCAACCTGTAACCACAGACCTCACGACTAGACCGTGGCACCAAGTGCCACATCCAGTCCCCTCTTGAACACCTCCAGGGATGGCAACTCCACCACCTCCCTGGGCAGCCCATTCCAATGGCAAATGACTCTCTCGGTGAAGAACTTTCTCCTCACCTCGAGCCTAAACTTCCCCTGCTTCAGCTTGAGACTGTGTCCCCATGTTCTAGTGCTGGTGGCTAGAGAGAAGAGACCAACCCCTTCCTGGCTACAGCCACCTTTCAGGTAGTTGTAGAGAGCAATGAGGTCACCCCTGAGCCTCCTCTTCTCCAGGCTAAACAACCCCAGCTCCCTCAGCCTCTCCTCATAGGGCTTGTGCTCAAGGCCTCTCACCAGCCTTGTTGCCCTTCTCTGGACACGTTCAAGTGTCTCGATGTCCTTCCTAAACTGAGGGGCCCAGAACTGGACACAGTACTCAAGCTGTGGCCTAACCAGTGCAGAGTACAGGGGCACAATGACCTCCCTGCTCCTGCTGGCCACACTATTCCTAATGCAGGCCAGGATGCTGTTGGCCCTCTTGGCCATCTGGGCACACTGCTGGCTCAAGTTTAGGCGCCCCCAGGTCCCTCTCTGGGAGTTCTCCAGCCACTCCGACCCCAGTCTGTAGCTCTGCGTGGGGTTGTTGTGGCGAAAGTGCAGAGAACTTGCTGCTTTCTAACACCCACACTTCAAAATGTTTGTGTACTCAAGTTTTTCCTTGCATAAGCCTGTCTTTCAAGAACATTTAAAACAGCAGAATTATTTTATTTCACATTTGTATAAATGGAACAATTTCTTCCAGGCCAGCCCTCACTGTCCCTCTATAAGACAGTAATTATTGAACTGCAAAATACCTTAAGGAAACTTAATACCCATTCAAGTTTCAAAATCCAGCCTCCCCTTCACTTGAAGGTAATAGGATTCTTTTGTGATCATTGCTTACTGTATCTACAATCTGCAAAAATAGTGCAAAGTCACAGAAATACACAAACCAAGTGTTCTTTACTGGGTGTAGCAAGTCATTGTCACTCTCATTGCAGCTGTACTGACATTATAAGCATCACTCTTTATTAGCAAAAGTGCCTTTGCTTGTAGGATTTTATACTTATTATTCTAGTAATTGAAGGGAGACAGGGAAGATACTTGGTGATGAGACAAAGGGATGATTTGTTTGGGATGTTTTTGACAGAATCTCACTCTGTTGCATTTAGCATGCCTAGACATACACTCCCCAAATTCTTACCACTCTAAAACAAGCACTTCCTATCCTTTCTCATTCTTTAACAAAACCTTTGGATAGCAAACCATACGCTTCAGAAAGATGTGCATCTTTGAATGGTCCTCCCTTACCAAAAGCAGGTCAAGAGCTTTTAAGGAGTGACAGAAATTAGCCCCTGAAAGTCATTTTAAAGCAAAAAGCCTTATCTGCAGCAGCTCTAGGTCACTCAAGGCTCACATTTGCTGTCCACACCCTTTGACATGGCCCATGGATTCAAGAGAAACCAAATTTGGAGCACCAAATGTGTTGCAGAGTGCAGCTTTTTGACTAACTGAAAGCAAAAAAAAAAAAGAGAAAAAAAACACCACACACACACACACAAAAAAAAAACCTCACACCAAACCAACATACAGATATTACCATCCCAATCTAACATTTACATTTTAGTCATTCAGGTCACCAGTCCCTGTCAAAGGAGAGCATCAGACAAGACATTCTATTCCAAACATAACATTGTTCCACATATTCAAGCTCATAAGCACAGAGCATGTTTCTCCCATCGAGGCAAATATTACTGTCCAAGGACAATCTGTTACAATACAGTGGACTCCATGCTGCATATTTCGGTGTCAAGTGAACAAAGTGGCTCTGTGTGCTGCTTCCCAGTTAAGCTCACTGCGAATGAAGCACATTTAAATTAGGAATTTGAATATTTGCTGCACAGTTTCGAGTAGCATCCAACTATGCTATCTTCTGTGATGCTGTTTTCAGTATGTTCATGGATAATGTCCAAATTACATTTTCTATTAACCATTAAGTACTTCCAGACATGAAGGATTGAAGTAACCTCTGTGAAAGTTGCCTTTGGGTTGTAAATTTTAATTTATTACTAAACCCAAAGACCACTACATCACATCAGTGCTTAAAGTGTCTTTAACAGTGAAGCTATAGTCAGAAAAATCACTACTAAAACAACTCCTCTTCTCTGAATATAGGAAATTGCATATCTGTTTTACCAGTAAAGTTTCCCTAAGCCTGAACAACAACTGTAGTACTTCAAGAAATCCCAATTCTTGTATTATCCAAAAAAATAACCATTTTAAAGGGTCTCTTTTGGCATTATTGTCATATTTTCTTTGAACTAATTTCTGTAATATTCCCTTTAGAATTGCAGTCTGACTCTTTGTTTTCAGTGCAGTTTCAGGGGGGAAAAAGGAGCATCATCCAGCTTTCAGCTTATGTGATAAATATTAAGTGTTCTACATCAGAGTACAGAGGAACAAAAAGTGCCCCTAGCTGCAAGTGCCAGTTCTTAGATACAGTGGCTCATGCACTTAATGTGTATTAGTATTTGACCACATCTACTAACTGCACCTATTTCAGAGCAAGTATTATGTCAGTAGCTTCCTTCTCAAACAACTACAGGCATCGATGCTGAAGGCTAAACCCTCAGGCAAGCACATAAACGTGAACACACTGTGTTAGGTTCCTTTCTGCCTACAGGTGCTTCCATAGACTAACAGCAGTTCCAAAGATTAAAGTTTGGAGAAATTATCCTCAGATTTTTGTTCCATCTTGTTTTTACAAGCACAGAAGTGTCTTTGGTAGCATCCCACATGCAAGGAAAGGCACTAGGCTGACCTCGTTGCTCACGTCCAAGAGAAGTTAGCAATTTTCTTGCTACTGAGGGAGGAACTAGGAAGAAGGGTGAATTACTGACTGTAACTTTGGAGGAAAGGAAACAGCAAAGATGCCTGAAAGTTTACAAAACCCTTTTATCCTACTGGGATCGTATCTTTCTCTGATGTCTTTCTAACATTGCCCAAGCTTTTCCTTATCATGGAAAATAATTAGAAATACCTTCTTTTCCATTGAAGGATAGACATTCCATAACCCTACTGAAGTAATAGTCATTCCACTGTCCAAACAGAACTGTACATGTTTCAGAGGGAAAGGGCATCCTCCTTAACATGCATACTGAGAATGGTTAGAAGTTCAATGCAAACTTTTTAGCACCTCATGCTGCTATTTAAACATTTGCAAGCCTTGCACAGTTTAGACTTAATTTGACTAGTTAATGTTGTAACAGGTTATAATACAAGTCATAAGATGCCTCTTATAATATAAAGAACCTTTGCATCCTCACACTTGCCAGACTAACTATATGACAACCAGTAGAACCTCAGAAATGGAAGAACAACTTGTAGCACAATAAAATCTGGCCTATTGATTTTGGCAGTTTTAAGAAGAAAGCCCCTCTTTGCATACATCCTTCTTCCCCAGACCTTTCCCTACTCCCATTTTTAAACAAATCCATCTGACTTTTATCTTTGAGAAGCCCAGAATCACTGATTTCTGCTAAGCCATGAGCCCATCTTGAAGGGCTAGGATTTCACACAGAACATTTAGCAAGTTAAATGGATAAATTAAAGTTGGGGAGGAAGGAAGGCACACTGCTGAAAACCACTAGAGCTTTAGTAATAGCAACAGTGAAATTGATGGCAAATTACCATTATTGAATGCTTAACGCTACCCTGTAATCTCATGACAATGCAAGATACTAGCAGATTCTCCTCTACTTTGTGCTTAGTTATTTATTACCAATTAAAACACTACTAATCTAAGCTTAGTGACATACCATATTCAGTTCCCCCAGGTCTAAACAGCTGTGCAAAGACTGCAACCATAGAGAACAGACCACATCATGCATGTGAGCAATCTCTATTGCTGCACCCCTAACTATCTAATTTTAAGATGAAATCAATTCACCACTTTTTAGAAATCAAGACTTGTGAAGTATTGATCACTTCCACTGTCTACTGTACATTTAAATAATGTATCCTATACTCAGACCTCAGTAGAAGGCAAATCTTCCTGATGCTTTATCATCTCTACTGCTATAGATTTTGCCATTATTGTTTTTGCCTTGCATTATATTGGACTAAGATTGTATTTTTGATTTATAGTAGCAGACAGGCAATTTATTCTGCTGCTTACTACTTATAGTTGTTTAGGTGGGAGCAATATTTAGAAGAAGATACTTGCCTAAGTCACTAATATCTTCTGTCCAGTGGTATGTAGCTTTGTTCTGTAGAGAACAAAGACATTTGGCAATTTAAAAAAAAGAAGAAGAAGAAGAAGAATCTGCAAGCTGCAGAAAACAGCAGTGCCACCACCATCTGCTAAGGGTGATTAGTTATAGTATTATACACCCACAGAAGTCTTGATAGTGCTGGCTTTCCTTAGGGCAACTGTCCTACAGCCCACAGAGTTTAATTAGTCCTGCTAGGGTAAAAAGGCAATAATAAGCAGGATTACAAAAAATGCCTAGAAGCTGCAGTCCTGCTTGGAATATGGCAAATAAGTGCCACATGCTAGCAAACCAGTTGAGAAGGTGGCAGTTTTGGCTCATTTTCACAAGGTTCTAGATAACAGAGTAAGGTGCTTGTGGTTCTCATTAACAAACTGCCAATGTAGCTGCAAAGGATCACAGAGATCACACATCAGAATAAACTACTAGATTTGTTGAAAGGCAATCTAGTCAGGCTTTTTAGCTGCAGAAAATAGCCACTTCTGTTATTTTTAAACATTTTTCTTGCAGCCAGGATAAGTGTTGTAGTCAGACAGTTCTCTACAAGGTTTCCTCCTATTAAATAGCTTCCACAAAGCATTACACTGCAGCCTTCAAGCATTCTACTGAAAATACATCTGGATTTTTCCCCAATAGATAATCTTTCAAGCATTCTACTGACAATACACCTGGATCTTTCCCCAATAAATAATCTTTCAGCTACTGTAGCTATCAGCTGGTGGGTTGGATTGGTTGATGGGTCGGACACGATGATCTTGAAGGTCTCTTTCAACCTGCTGTATTGTATTGTATTGTATCTCCAGGCAAATGGAAATACATGACCAGAAGTCCCCATATGTAATTCATAATGCACAGACCATTCTTCAAAACTACTAAATAAACAAACCAAACAAACCAAACCAGAAAAAAACCTTACAGGGACACTGAGTGGAGTAAATAAAAGGCAATTAGCTGCTTTTTGAAAACAAGAGAAACAATGAGTTTAGTATTTGTACTGAAGTCAATCCTTCTTATTCTACAGATATATACTGAAGCAAATGAAAGATGTATTTGACAAGCAGAAGGCTAGTACAGATGAATAGGTGGTATATCACTGTAGGAGAAATAAACCAAATCAATGCTTAGCAGGGCTTCAAAAATCTATACAAACAATAATATGCTTCACATACTTGAAGCAATTCCTGCCTCTCACATAGCTTGAGCTCTTAAAAAAGATATTTAAAAAATAAACAACCACTACCACAGAAAACAAGAAACCTTTTAAAAATGTGTTCATACATTTCCAAAGTATGTATAGAAAGTGTCTAATAAGCATACCAGGCTGTGTGCGTGCCAAGCAACTAAATCACACAAATCCTTATGATGTGCTCACATGGTTCACATGTTCTGAACACACAGTTCATTTTCAAGGGATCACAAGTTCAGATCTCAAAAGCCTGCAGTTTCAAAACTGTGCACCTTTTGTTGTTAAAGTTTCCTTCAATAAAAATAATTCCTCTGCAAACTTGCTCAAATCATAAAAACACAAGGGAGCAAGCCTTGCAGAGCTCTCATGTTTACAGTTGAATAGGTCTGTTAACTCCTGCTTTAGTCAGCAAAGCCCTAGCCACGCCACTATTCAAGGAAAAAAGCCTCTGTACAGTTAAGAGCCAGTATAGGAAATGTATTCTAGTCAACTTTGCAGTGAGGACATGTTTATTTATTTACCTATTCCCTCTAAACCAAGTAAATTCTTTTTTGCCACATGAAGTTAAGGGTTACTACTTTAAAAAAAATCTAAGAGAAGGTAGCAGAAAGTGTCTGGTTTGCAGCCCCTTGAGGATGAACATTTGCCAGCAGTACAGCTGTTTTTCTGGGCACAGAAAGAAACACACGTTATATCACTGAAGGTCTCTGGGGAAGAATCAGTCACTACAAGATTCTTTTGTTTGTACTTAAGTGCATCACCATGGAGGAACAGGATTCCATACAGTTGCTTTTATTCATACACTAAAGTACCTTTTATCATCAGGGTATAAAATATTTGTGGTATGCTACTTCAGTATGACAAAATTGCTCTTTCCTCCACTTTCCCTTCCTCCAGAGCAGCAGCACCCACTCAGTATCCTCAGAAGGGCCAGGGGGAAAATAATTAAATAAAAGTAATCACACACAGACACATCTTCCAAAATCTTGCTGAACAGAAAGTGTAGCCCCAAGTTATGTTAGAAGGAAAGAGGAAGAATCATTTATCACCCTTAAACCTGAGGCAAAAATACCAAAGATATCCACTATAAGCCAAACATACTTAACATAGGTAGGGACAGGAATTTGTTAATGCCACCAAAAGGACTGTTATTCAGTTTACAGAAAAGTTACTTATTTGATTTGACATTTAGAGGTGCAAATCCAAGCTCAGTATAGCCATAACAAAAACCAGCACTTCTCACACTAACCTAATCATGTACTAGCATTCATTGTTTAGCATTATCTCCACAGTCTAACTTCATTCAACATAAACCTACATAATTGTTCCTGTAACATCAGGCAATACTAAGTGGTGCCTGTAATAAATAGAGGGATTAATTATTTGTTAACCATATAAATGATCAATGATGGAGTCGTGATTAAGTCAGACAATGCCACTCAATGATAAGAACATGTAACATCCTGTTTTGAACAGTATGTACTTAGTTTTAAGCTTGTTAGGCAGAAATCTACAGAAGTTGGGCAGCTGGGTCGACACCCACTGAGCCTGCCAGAAACCAGGTTAAGATAAGGAAGACTATCAACATCCTCACAAGAGACTCCGGACCAGGATGCCGATCCTTATCAGGAACTCACACTTGCACAGCCAGAAGGGTGCATTCTATGCATGAGGAGTTGGCTGTTGCGGTTGCGACGTACCTCCACCTTAAACGAAGAGAGTGGATCCTTACTCGGTGCGTGCTGTGGTGGAGCAGGAGGCTCCCAGCCGCCCAGCGCACTGCTTTGGCTTATTTTACCCGCAATAAAATTTCTTACACTTAAAACTCTCAGTTGGCATGGAGAGTGTTTTTAACAGTGCCATCACAGTTTCAGGTAAAGAACACAGCTGGCTTCATATTTCACAGCATATTTCAGATTTCTGCAGCTCCTGCTACTCCTCACACAGCACGTGCCCAGCCACAAAGGCCCTTACACCAGATTTCTTTCTGTTTCCATTACTGCCTAAATAAAGGAAGATAGGGGCAGATTAAGTTTTAAATGGCAGATAGGAGGTTGCACTCCATACTTTCTTTCCTCAAGACCACCGTTGCTGTGCTTTGAAGCCCTACCTATGCCACGTAATTTCCTCTCTGCACAGTTCTGTCAAACTGGAACACTGATTGCTTGTCTGCCTGTACTACCCATGCCACTTTCCAACCGCAGTGCTTGCCTGGTGTTTCACCAGTACACAAGTTCTAAAACTATCTTTTACAACAGAAATATTTCTGTCTATATGAAGTTGGTGATTCTTAGATTTTTTCAAAACATCACTTTCTGTCTCCTGTGGGTACACAGCACTGCACCAACAGCAAGGGCTCCACTCCTCTGACTCTTCACACTACATCTGGGGAGATTCAGCAAGTGTGTGCCATTAAATGGCACCAGAAGGGACTCAGTAGCAGCATCACATTCAGCTTATTTTTAAGAGAACCACCCCCACCCCTCAAATACATCACCCTTTTAAGGGCAATGCTTTACTTTAGCACGTGGTCAACTAACAACTCCTAAAAATGTTTACAACTCCACCCAAACACCATCCAGGGAATATTCCCAACCCTACTGGTTTCCTCACTCCCTTCCTTTAAAATTTCCAGTCTCTCAGGTGCTGCCTGTCTGGTGACTGGGGAATTTGGTCCAGCTGCTCCTTTGGACAGGCCAAGCCACCAAGAATAAACATCAAAAGATGTAATCTCTATCAAATGGTAAATGCTGCAGAGACCATGGAACTACATTGTATAAAACCGAGCTCATAAATCTTTTTGAACTGCACTGACCTAATCTCTAGTTCATCTGATCTGGAATCCAGCTATCAGAGAATTACTCACAGAGCAGCCCTGTTCCACGGTGGAGTTTTTACGTTTTAATTTCTTTTCAAGAGTCACTCAGCTGTGCTGTATTGGATGTCAGAAAGAAAGAATTGTTCAGAAGCATAGAAAAACCTTTGCCTGCTGGAAAGCTGATGATCTTGATGGTATATATGATTTTTAAAATCCCAAGAAAACATTCATGCAAAAAACCTAAGTAACACAGAATTTACTAGCCTCAGGAGTGCAAGCTTAAAATGTCTAACTCTGGTCTCAAGAATCAATTACTCTTCCTTTGGGCCACAAGGGATCTCTGTTACGTTGACAAATCTGAAAAATTGATTTTTTTTTCATTCTTAGCCACAGTGCAGCATCTTGGAATACATGAAGCCACACAGAACAGTTGTTTGGTGTTTGTTGGGTTTTTTCTAAGTCCTTTTTAAAAATGGTAATACATTCAAAAAAGCTCTTTTAAAATATGTTTTCCATACTGTAGCCAAGCACAAGATGGGAGGAGAACCACCCTCCAAATTCAGCTGAGTTGTTACATAGAATAGAATAGAATAGAATAGAATAGAATAGAATAGAATAGAATAGAATAGAATAGAATAGAATAGAATAGACCAGACCAGACCAGACCAGGTTGGAAGAGACCTTTGAGATCATCGTGTCCAACCTATCATCCAACACTACCTAATCAACTAAACCACGCAACCAAGAACCCTATCAAGTCTCCTCCTAAACACCTCCAATGATGATGACTGCACCACCTCCCCTGGCAGCATATTCCAATGGGCAATCACTCTCTCTGTGTAGAACTTCTTCCTAACCTCCAGCCTAAACCTCCCCTGGCGCAGCTTGAGACTGTGTCCTCTTGTTCTGGTGTTGGTTGCCTGGGAGAAGAGACCAACCTCTGCCTGTCTACAACCTCCCTTCAGGTAATTGTAGAGAGCAATAAGGTCACCCCTGCGTCTCCTCCTCTCCAGGCTAAGCAACCCAAGCTCCCTCAGCCTCTCCTCATAGGACTTGTGTTCCAAACCCCTCACCAACTTTGTTGCCCTTCTCTGGACATGTTCCAGCAAGACAACATCCTTCCTAAACTGAGGGGCCCAGAACTGGACACAGGACTCGAGGTGCGGCCTAACCAGTGTAGTGTACAGGGGCAGAATGACCTCCCTGCTCCTGCTGGCCACACTCTTCCTGATGCAGGCCAGGATGCCATTGGCCCTCCTGGCTGCCTGGGCACACTGCAGGCTCATGTTCAGCCTACCATTGACCAGTACCCCCAGGTCCCTCTCTGCCTGGCTGCTCACCAGCCACTCTAACCCCAGCCTGTAGCACTGCATGGGGTTGCTGTGGCCAACGTGCAGAACCCGGCACTTGGATGTGTTCAATCTCATGCCGTTGGATTCTGCCCATCTGTCCAGCCTGTTGATGTAGGGCCAAAATTTCTCTCCAGCATAGTAAGGCCATGAGACAAAACTTACTGTTCTGGTTTGCAGTAATGTAAGAAAAATAACACTGCTGGTTGCTGGACCCAAAGCAGGACATGCACTGCTGCATCCAAAATGAAGCACTGTGCTTTATTTTGTCATTTCCAGAATGAGAGATAACACAGCTAAGGGCTTCCACTGCAAGGACTAGGCTGTCCCCAGTGTGTTGCTGATCTTGAGTACATTTCTCGAAGATCTGAAGCCTGAAGTTTTCAGTTAATCTTTTCAGGCACATGTGGCAGTGAAAAAGCACAATATGCCCTCAGAGTTCCCAAATAATGCAGTAACCTCACCTGAACCACACGCTTCCCATTGGAGGGTATCAAATTATCCTTCCTCAATAAGTTGGTTTGCCTATGCAGCAGCCAGTTTGGCAAGTGCTTCTCTTTGATTAGAAAATCATCTGGATTTAATTACCTCCCTCTTCTTAGCCTGGTATCACACCTTGCATGAATTTCTAGCTTTCTTGCAGATGAAGAGAGGTAAGAACTGGTAAAAAGCGACAAGTGCAGCAAAAGCACATAGGGTTCATAATTTCACACAGAACAGGTTACATACAGCCATATTACCTGAAATATAACTTCTCTATATGGACAGCTTTTCATTCCTACTCTACAGATGCTTCAGTGACAGAAGGGGATAATGCTTCCAACCACAATATTGATATGTCATTATGCACCCTTGAAGGATTTCCAACATGTTTCCTCTTAAGTTACCTCAAATCATTAGGTGTTAGAATGCAATCTATTGAGGTCTGATTATAGCTTTCAAACTGCTTCTATGAAACTGAAAGTGAGTATCAATCTCTGTCTTCACAAATACTGCTAAAAAATTGCAAACCTTTTTATTTCAATAATCAATTTAAGAAAAATCCAAACCAGTGCATCATATGATTTTGAAATTGAAATCTGATAGTTTATACATAGCATTCTGTTATGTAAAGAACTGCCTCTGGCAGAAAAACTATTCAAAAAATACAACTGTGACATTGGTTTATACAGCATTCCCCATGCAACTTTCAGAATAAATCACACTTTTCCCCCCAAATGTATTTTGCTATTACACAGGGAGATGCAGCATTAGTTAGGACAAGAATGTACAATGATATTAGCTGTGATATTCAGTTTGAACAAAATTAACCATCTCTACTTTTGAATAGAAGTGAGGTTTCCAATACAATGCATGTTTGCCCACTAGGAAAAGGAAAGTCAAAAAAACCTCTTACTCTTTGTGAGCATTCTGCTCATTGCTTGCTGCTCAAACAATTCCTAATGGTGTTTGTGCATACCTCATATATACAACGAAGAAATGCAGGTTATATATTTTTATATTCCCAACTCTTAAGAAAATTAAATCAATAGGTTAAGAATCACAGCACTTAAAAATATCTTTCTGTCATGATGTGTTGGTTCAGACATTAGGAAACCATAACTATAAAGTCTGTATTTATGTGCAGCCAGAGCAAACTGATTTAGAGCTTCCTTTTCTCCAAGACAACCCAATTTATATTTTAATTTGCTGGAGGCAATTGATTATCATGGGGTAAATGCATTGTACTGAAAACTCTATTAAATCACTGACTTAATGGGAACAGTGTGAATATTTTTCTCTCTTTTTGGATAAAGTTTAACCTTTGTAAGCATTTTAAAACTAATGCATCAGGCTCTAAATATTTTATGGTTTGTATTAAGCACTGTTTGGGGTTCATGTCCCTTTAGACTCCAACACAGTACATTATACTATACAAAGCAATTTGCCCAGAATAATGAGTTCTGTAGTAGCCTCATGAAGACAGTATTGAATTGCTGCACTGCAGGCGAGCATTTGATCTGACGTAAAGTATAGTGGGGAAGAGTCTGGCAGACTGCTGCTCTTTCTATTAGTATCATAACTAGCAAAGACATGAATAATCTTTAACTAATGCATGGTGGTCAGTACATGGCCCCTAGAAACGAATTCAAATTTACAAACCAGAGTGGCTAAAGTCATCTTTTTAAATATTCAATATCAATATAGCTATAATCTACTAGATAATTAGACCCAAAAAATCAAGGAAAATTGATAAAGTGTAAAGGACATCAAAAAATCTATGCACTTCCAGCAGAAAAACCCTCCAAGTGAAGGCCAGATACAAATTAATAAAAACTGTAACATTAATTCAAGTAATATCTATGTTTTATTAACCTCATCTCTCTGTTTCTCTAGTGTTTGCTTATACTGATCACATTTACCAAAGCAATTTTTATTTTATGAGGAGTGTAACTTTCCTTGGGAATACCTGTCTGGCTTTTTTTAGCTGCTTGGGTTTAGATATGCATAAGATATATTCAGCTGAAAAGGTTCAGATTTTACTGAGCATTGGGATTCTTTTAGAATCCAGAAATATTATTGTTCTAGTAGATGGCCTATTCTCTTGTGAAAAAAAAACAGCTGCTCAGAAAATGGAAAAAAAAAGGTGGTCCTTCCCCAGTGTTTACATTTCTACTATATTCTACACAAACATTTCATAGATTTTGCTATGTGCAGAACACATTAAAACCAACTCTGACTATAATACTACTGACAGTAGGGTTACCTGATAACTCATGATGCTTAGGTGCCTCAAAAAACCTCAACCTCATCCTTGCTGACCATGCCTAATAGCTCACCGACTCCCTTTGTGGCCATGTGCTAACAGAAGGGGCAGGAACTTCTCATAGGAGATTAAATTAAGGTCTTCAGTCAGTTTTTTATTATATTTATATATTTATATATTTATATATTTATATATTTATATATTTATATATTTATATTAGTATTAGTGGAAATTATATTGTCATTTTACAACCCTGATGTAGCAGCAGCTATCAGATGAATTCAATCCTGCCTTTGGTCTTATTGTGTTGCTATGTGGGCCACCTTTCTCATCCTGACTGTGATTAAAAATGCTTCAGAGCATAGTCCTCAGACAAATGGCTTCACGTGACTCCTGTTTTTTCTAATCTGAAATATGGTAGCCCCGGACTTATTGACCATCTGTACTCTAACATATATCTGGAGCAACTTGCCATTCTTTGAAGCAAGCATCTGTAAGGCAAACAATGCTAACACCAAATTTCTCGCCAGCTTTACGTTCACGGGTCTCCCAGGTTCTCACATTCCCACATCTGCTAAAAAATTTCACTTCAAATTACTTTAAGTTTAAAAACCTGAAATCTTTTAAAGCAGACAGTAAAACTTCACTGCAAATTAGGCATGCTGCTCCTATTATATTTTATCAGAAGACAGATGTCTGATTTCCTGTCCGTCATTCTGAACATTTAATCCACCCATTCCAAGCAGAGTATTATTTAGAAAAGGAACCTTCTCTGGATGTGACCTACTAGGTGCAGGCCTAATGCATAAGGCAGAAAGACCATGAAATATTTATGATAAAGAAAGAACAATACATAAACTCATGATCTGGATTCTTACATCAAGCTTACAACTAAAATCCTGGCAAGCACTATGCACGCTGATAGCAAAATATTATGCTTCTTATTCCTTACAGGTTTTACAATGACTGAAATTTTGTAAAATAAAGATGGATTTAACAGGAAACAAAACTACAGCACAGATAAGGCTATCTCAAAGAGTTGCTGAGAAGAACAATGAGGAATTTACAAAGAGGAAGAATCTTCCTCATGCCTATTATTAATGGAATGGAATGGAATGGAATGGAATGGAATGGAATGGAATGGAATGGAATGGAATGGAATGGAATGGAATGGAATGGAATGGAACCAGATTGGAAGAGACCTTCAAGATCATTGCGTCCAACCTATCAACCAATCCAACCCACCTAATCAACTAAACCATGGCACCAAGCACCCCATCAAGTCTCCATTTCTTCTTTTGATAATTTGAAATTTTAGTCTTTATTTTTAATATGCTGCAAAAACACATTGTCTACCCAATCAAGGATGAAGTTCTCTGGACTAAGGGAGCTCAGAAACTGGTCTGAAAGGGATTGAAGCATAGGCAAGAATACAGACCCTTTTAGTTTCCATCTTTTGCTCTGTATACTCATTGTGCTGGACAGAAGAGAGGTGAAGGACCTGTTCACTTCTATAATCAGTATCACTCTATGAATCTATCAGTCTATAAATCAGAACTTCTTGGGGACAAAACAACTTGCTTGAATAAACCTTACTGTAATCTGTTACATCAGACCTCTTCAAAATGGTGCAGTGGAACATCATTGCTTTACACGTCAGCAGTGACATGTAAAAGTAACAATAAATAACATTTTCTGATTCACTCGATTCACAAAGATGGCTGCAGTGTCCAAACCTGCAGGCAGCACTGGAAGACCCTTCTCCAGGCACACCCTCACTTACTTCAGAGAGTTCTCTAAGGAGTTGAAGATATGGCTCAAATTAAGCTGTCCTAAAAAATTGCCTCAGAAAGAAAAATAACTGAAGGGAGCAAACACAGAAGACTACAAAAATTACATATTATTATTATTATTTTGAACATTCTATGATGTTTTTCAGCCAACCTCAATTTAAGGCCTCTGTTGAGTGTAGCTGACAATAGCAATTAAACAGAAACAAAACCAGGGCAGAATTCAGTTCACCCTGATCAGTGCAGAACATTAAGGCTTTCTGGGGCTCTGAAGTCATTAAGCCTGTGAATAAATCATGTTCTCATGCACGGAAAAATACAGTCTACAGAAAGATTTTCTAAAATTCAGAAATTGATTTGGAGTTGGAAGCCATTTGCTCATTAAAATTAGGAAACAAGCACAGTAAATATCAGTGTCAGTGCCAGAACTCTACTCTGCAGTTACCAGCATTTGTTCTGTATTAACACCTGTCTTAATGGTTGTGTTCCTAGATCCATCTAAATCCTGGACAACATTTTGTACATTGAAACAATGAGTGCCCTATTGTTGGTGAATTTATGTAGTGTAATTACTTGTTATCCCATTCATGAATCTTGCTTTGCTGTGGTATATTTCAGATCTGTCCACGCACTACAAGAAAAAATGACCAAGATGTGCTAGTCCAAAACTAGCGCACTTGCTACAACTGAAGGGATCTTTGCTACTCGTTTATCTGTTTAATGTACTAACTCTCTTCTATCTTGACTGGTTATTTGTGTTAGCTTCCCTCAGAGAAGCAGTTATCAAACTGATTGAAATGCTTAATAGAATAAGACTATATGACAATGAAGCTTCTTTGTAAGGAAAGAGAGAGAAATTCATTGTGGAGAGAAGAAAAACAGACAGATGCATTATTTTTATGCACATGTTGTATACTGCTGCTGGTCACATCAGTTGTGTAAGTGTTCTTTGATATAAGTATGCCTCTAAATAGTGCTAGGAACTTTGAGCTGGTAGCTGTATTATATAAGTGTACTGCCAGATAGAGTGATTTAAGGAGTAGATCTTATTTTGAAAAAATAAATAACAAAAAAAAATGAGAGGGGAAAAAAAAAGTGACGGGGAAATTTATGGGTTTGGTTCAGGAGTTCTCCTCTGGAGCCTTAATACAGTACTTAAAATAATGAGAATCCCTCCTTGGAGGGATATCTCTTACCAAGAAAGAGGCTAAAAACACTGCCTTAGAGAAAGTTATAATACAGTGATGAAAGACTGACATTCATTTCTGCAACATAAGAAAAATTCTACTGTGGCTCTAAACCAATGCCATTATAAATCGAGGAACATTTGTGCCCTAAAGACAGATCCTACTATAGCACCACATACTAAAACTGCAACCGTGGAAATCTGGACATGACAGAAGAAATATACTATCCTGAAAAGAGTATTTTCTCCACTGAAAGCTAATGAAGATCTGAGAGAGTTAACAACAATCACTAGAGCCCTAATTATCAGTGTTTTGTGTATGCTTATTAACTGTTACAGTTTAACACACACCTTTTCATTCTGCAGTCAAGGGTGGACTTTGAGATGTGTTATCCCTTCTTTGTGCCAACTTTAGAAAACCATTCATCCAGAAAACAATATGAAAAGCTAATTTGCTACTAGTTGCATTGAGACTCCTCTACTAGGAGAAGGCTCTTCTCTAGAAATGATGAATGTATAGGTCATGATGATTTACACTATAAGTCAGCCAAGGAAGCTACCTTGGTATCAGAACTAATGGCATCATTCCTTTTCTAAATTAAGATAGTATCTGCAGAAAGGTTTGACCCTAAGCAAGAACTTCATCATTTCACCACATCACATCAATAAGTCACACTCCTTTATCGACCATCAACTGGCTCACAGAATTGAAAAGCCTATTCTAGGACAAAAGTTAGCCTTTTAACAGACTTCAATTAAGTGACTCTATATTAGAAAAATATATTAGAAAAGTATAGCAATCATGTATGTCTGCAAACTTGGCTGTTCTGTTGGTATCAGCTGATCTCAGCCTTATCTGCCAGATCAATTCTATGACTAAACTGGAATTATATTTTAATTTTGTATTAACCTTATGGTCATATATGACCCAACGTTCACAGACTTGTGAAGTGTAGTTCTGGACTGCAGGTGGAAGGTTTTGCAGCTTCTCTTGCTATTAGTTGTACATTCATAAATTTGAAATCATGAAGACAGAAAGAAATGTAGAATATTGCTCAGACAAAGGATGATTGTGTATTACCACCTTGATGCAGCTGTGGAAAAGGTGAATGCAATTCTAAGTTGGGTTAAATGAAGCATTTTTATTAGACACAAGGGAATATTAACATTGGGTAAAAGGAACATGGGAAAGACCTAATTTGGCACACTGCTAGCTGGTATAGTTCTCAGTGTCCCTGACCTTTATCCATGAACATAAGTGAAACAAAAAATATGAAGATGGGTTACTGGTTTTAGCATTTGTCTTCTGAACAAACTGGAAGAGCTTGGCTTTAAGCTACCTAAATAGAAACTCAGGGGTGGATGTGAGTACTGGAATGATCTCCTAGAGTAAATGCTGACAGATGAGTGATAGAAATATCATAGAGACAAAAGAGGAGGAAGTAGGATAGGTGCACTGGTGTTCTTTGGGGTGTTACAATACAGAAACCTGACCGGTATGGTCACTGACAGTGCACGTGAACTCTTGTTTCTCTTTTGGTTTTGTTTGCATGTGATTTTTTTTTACACCACCATAAGATTTTAAGTTAACCATCATCAGTAGAAATGTACTTTATGTAGATTCCTGTATGTTGGGTAATTATGATGTGGTTAACACTGGCCAATAAGGAAATAACTCAGTGTTCCAAGCATTCTCAGCATTCCCTTTCAGTCTTCTGCTTGAAAGTTTAAATTTTCCATCTTTCTGATGTGTGGTTTAAACACCAGACATCCAGAGTCACAAAACAATTGAGACTAAAAAGTCAAATCAGTCAGCTTTCAATCCAACTGACTGTCCCAAGTCTAAGTAGATTTTTACATCTTAAGTAATATAGCTACCATTTCATAAAGAAAAACTATGATTTTTTTAATCTTATAGCAATAATAAATCACTCTTGCTCAGCTATTATTGCCTTCAAGGGCAATAATTGCACCTTCACATGTCTAAATCTTCATCAATTTGTGTGCAGTTACTTGAGCACAAGCACACAAACATTAGAAAGTATATATATACATACAAAATGTGGAACTATATTACTGATCACTACTTTGATTACTTCTCCTCCTCTAGTCCGTTGCTAAATATCAACAGCTAATTTACACAGCATAGATACAGTACATAGCATAGACAGGGTATTCACTGTATGAGACAGTGGAAACTCTTCTCAGACATACAGTTACATTATACCATCCTAATGTGGGCAAACCCATTGTGGCCACCATGGAGCTATGCTTCCATTTTGACCTTAATATGTATTTGATTCCTATAACGCCCTAATGTATGTGTTATTTACATATTCATAGTCATCTTAGTTCATTCAGAGAACTCCAGGAAAATAAGAAAATGCATAGGACACTAAGGATTACTAGTGGAGTAATTAACGAGAAACTATCAAATAGATGTGGTAATTAGAATGCTCTCTGGGACGAGGTGTTTTATGTGACAATTCAAAGTACATCCAGGGTATTTAATCCCTTGGAACTGATTTTACATCTGCTTTATTGCAAATGAAATTTGAAGACTTGAGCATTGGTCTTGCTTTCATTGTTCAGGAAATAGAGCTTATAATTATCACCATAAAGCAGCAAAGTATTTAAATACTTTTTATTCCATGTATAGCAACAGGATACAGTTCAAAATGCAAATCCTGCAGGAGCCTAAAATATAGGCAGATCAAAATGAAAACTGCAAAGCAATACAACAAAGGTATGGTAAAGTGTTTGTGGCCAGCAGGAGCAGGGAGGTGATTCTCCCCCTGTACGCTGCACTGGTTAGGCCACACCTTGAGTACTGTGTCCAGCTCTGGGCCCCTCAGTTTAGGAAGGATGTTGAGTTGCTGGAGTGTGTCCAGGGAAGGGCAACAAAGTTGGTGAGGGGTTTGGAACACAAGCCCTATGAGGAGAGGCTGAGGGAGATGGGGCTGCTTAGCCTGGAGGAGGCTCAGGGAGACCTTATTGCTCTCTACAACTACCTGAAGGGAGGTTGTAGACAGGCAGGGGCTGGTCTCTTCTCCAGGCAACCAGGACCAGAACAAGAGGACACAGCCTCAAGTTGTGCCAGGGGAGGTTCAAGCTGGGTGTTAGGAAGAAATTCTACACAGACAGAGCGACTGCCCATTGGAATGAGCTTCCTGGGGAGGTGGTGGAGTCACCATCATGACTGGTTAGGAGGAGACTTGATAGGGTGCTTGGTTGCATGGTTTAGTTGATTAGGTGGTGTTGGATAATAGGTTGGATGTGATGATCTTGAAGGTCACTCCAACCTGGTCTATTCTACTCCTATTCTAGTCTAGTCTAGTCTAGTCTATATATAAAATCTTATGCTCTTGAAAATAAATATAATTTTCCTAGCTAGGAAAACAACAACAAAACCAATAACAAACAAAAAACAGGAACAATCTGTCTCTCACTTTCAGGGAAACCAGTAGTCCTTGCCAGAAGAATAAACCAGTAGGAGACAAAAATTATTATAGATTTGCTGTGTGAAAAAGTGACCGCAGTGAAATTTGCTTTAATATTGTGCATGAACACCTGATGTAATCAACCTTATCTTCTTCAGTGGGAGATGTTATGAAACATACTACTTCTAAGGTCAGCACTCTAAGGTCAGAAACAGGTGTTGTCCTATATATTATAGTTCTAAATGCATGCTAAATAAGGTAATATGTCACCTATTAGGCATTTACTGACAGTTACATAATATGATGGAGAAAAAATAAGGGCAAGTAAAATAGTTTATTCAGCTAATAACTGAAATCAAGAGAGCATGGATTTGTGCTCCAAATGCTTCCCATACTATTTTAGCTCCTGAAGCTGTGTTTTAGCCTGGTCTGCCTCTCAGGGTCTTTTCTAACAGTAGAAGTCATCACAGATAATTGTGTTCAATAGAGTAAAATCACCCATACTGCTTCAGACCCTTTCTACTGTTATCTGCTGGACTGGCACTGTAAATCAGTCATGACCAAATTATCTAGAAACTAATGAACCAAGATACATCTGTATTCCTTTAGATGTTGAAGTCTAGAGAGGAAATTCTTGTTTTATTCACTGGCAACACCTGCATCCTAGCACTAAAAGTAGTACAAAACTCTACCTAAACTAAAGTCTCTGTCATTTTTTGCAGTGACCCTGCTGTACGCCATTTAGAGTATTACCAATTCCATTAAAAGAAAAGGAAAAGAGAAAAGGTGTCTCTACTGCTTCAATAATTAGTTGGAAATACAGAAAACTATGCCATTATATTGAGTAACGGAGGGGAGAGAAAGCAAGCTACTTTGATCACATAATGCAAAGCCTAATGAAGAGAACAGAATATAGCATAACAAACATATCTACTATTTGGGAGAAAACTGCTGACAGAAGTTTGTACCCACTTTGGCATAATGAACCTTCTGTGACAGCTACAGAGTCTTCACACTAAAACCTCCCACCATATGGAGAAGCTGGTGAATCTAACAGACACGGAAAGGTATTCATTAGAGAAGGTTCATACGTCCAAATATGGCTTTGACAAAACCCTAGGAAGCATGGTTGGAAAAGTAATTTCCTTGTTCCCATTTTCCTTCAACCTGGGCAGGTATTTGCAGAAATGTCAGTTGAAAGTCCAGGGCTTGGGGGCTGGGCTATGACCACAATTTGGGAGGATGCACAGAATCATTGCACAGTCCTGGTCTCCAGGGACATATTGCATAAAGAAATAGTTCTTTTATAAAAACACAATTCCATACCTTAAATGACATACATATGAACCAGACTTTTCCCAAGCTCTTGTTTCCTTTCCCACTGCTGGACAGCCTATGCCACCTTGCAACTGGTAAAAGAGCTGCTGCACAAGTGCAGTTGAAATGTAAATCTTCTTGGTTTGCAATATCAAGTTCTGTATTGCTTGTGCTATGAGTCTACTTAGATTCACAGTGTGGCAGAATCCCTTGGACAGAGATAGGGACACCTTTTTTCAGGGGGCCTATCATAATTCCCTGCTGCAAATAATTTGCAGGATCTCAGACTTCACAGGTATGAAGCATGTGCACTGAATTTGCTCAAAGCAGGTTGTTCTACCTTCCCTTATTTTTCTTGAAGGTTTAGAAGGAGAAAGGGTTATTAGAAATCCAAGGACAGCACATGTGGAAACATAAACAGTAGAGAAAAGCTGAACATGCTTCAGTGAATTTTTATGCACCGTGTTACCTACATGATTTTCCTGGAATTCTAACCTAAGGCCACCCCAAGCACTTTGTCATTGCCTGTTATGAGAGAAAAGACAAACTAAATCACAACACAGGAGAACAGAAAAAAATAAAAACAATTCAGTCAGCCATTCTCCTCTAAAAATTGCCATTGCTGAATTCAGCGAGACCAGACATGCACACTAGCCTCAGGCTTGACAATCTCAGAAATCAGTGCTAGTCCTCTATGTTATTTTGCATTTGGATATGAAATAAATCATGACATTTGTTTTTTTCAGTCCCAAAAAAGCTGTTTGTGTTTTAAAGCTTCTAAAAAGATAGGCAGAGTCCATTAATGATAACAATTCATGATAACATTTGTTTGGGAAAAAGCAACTGGATAGACACTGGACTTCAAGGAAAAATGCACATTGGAAATTCTCCTACACTGAGCACTTGGTGTATAATCCAAAGCCTGAGCTTTCAGCTCTTGTGATACCTTCCAAAACCAACTTATAAGAACTGCTGGATGCTTACAGCATCACAGTGAAGTACTATTATCTCCATGTCTCAACGAAATTGAGTTACTTCACTCAGAGATCTCACTCAGAGTCAGTTATAAGACTGTAATCCCTGGCTCTTGGTGCCTTCTTCCTACTGCCAAGAACATGCTTCTCTCCTCATTGAACTTTGCTGTTTAACAAGATTTAGATCTTTGGAAAATATTCTTAGTGATGACTTGAACAGGTTACTTTGAAGAGTAAGTAAAAAGTGTAAGAGAAAGAAATTTAGTATGTAGCTAAATCATCAACAAATTATTTAGCAATCCTTCCTCCTTTTTGACAGAGTGGCTGAAAGGTTCTTCAAAATAAACCATCCTAAGGCTAAGACCTTAGTTTCTTGCTTGAAGGTTTTGTTTCCTTGGACTATTTCCAGAAGACCAAGACAGCAGGCAGAGTATCAGTACTGCACAGAAACATCAGTGAGTGTAGCCTGGAAAGCAAACTGCAAAGTGAAATGTGACTTCATATTAACATTGGGTATGCTCCTTTAGCATTTAAATTGTCCTTTATTTTCTCAGATGCCACTGACAACTTATATGTATACCACCTACCACCATCCCAGATTTGAGGAAAATCAGTTCATGAACATGCAGAGGGGGTTGGACTAGATGACCTTTGGAGGTCCCTTCCAACTCAGACTGTTCTTTGATTCTAATAACCTGGGTTTGAGCATGGCATGAGCCAAGTTGTGAAAATATTTTGCAGTCATTCTAAATATCCAAAAATATTTTGTAAACACTGCAACTACAGACCAAACAAAGCAGCTGCTCCTAAGCAGAATGCAGAAATCTCTGTACAAACTGTGAAAGGAAGTGTCCACATTTAGTGCAATATTATTTCCCAAATAGAAGTTCTATCTATTTCTATATAGACAAGACAGAGATGTGGACCTGCTGGAGTGGGTCCAGAGGATCCAGTCAGACAGGGCCTTATGAATGTTGCAACGCCTTATCAGCCTGAGAATATGAAGATCCTATTCACCTAGACCTAAAACTCAAAAGCACCAAACTCTCACTTTGAGAAAGACACAAACTAGAATCCTGCATCCACCAGTTCAAGCATCTCTCTCCTAACTGTTCAAATACCAGCCATAAAATACCACATGAGAAGTTCAAATAGTACCAACACACCCACATACCCCCTTTATGACAGCCACCATGCAAATACATAGGCAATGCAGACATGTCTGTCATTTGTATACAGTCTCTAGAGGCTCCAGGAGTCTGGATCTGCACATCAGAAACAGATTTATAGGACCATGACTATGTGCTCTGCAGAGTAAGAACCAATGAATCTTGCATTGAATTGATTAAAATTGTAATTGTACAATCTCTGTGATCCAAAGAACAAGGAGTCATTTTTCACAGTGAAACACTTAGCAATTGGACAGAGTCAAACTGTTTGCCTCATGGCATTTGTAGCTGTTCTTTACATTGCCATATAAATCAAAGGCATGTACTTTGATATACATAATGCAGCCAAATACAACAAAAGGAATGTTGCTGGTTGAATTTAGAACAGCTGTTCAGAAAGAAAGGCAACAGTGGATATAAACCCCTTACCTTTTCACAAAATTTTATATGATCTACATAATAAAAATATAAAAAACCCCACAAACATTTAAACTATGCAAATATTCTATTTTTATTAATATATAAAAAGGGGAAGAGAGAGGAGAAAGTGCAGGCAGAAATAGCTAGCAAAATGCTCAGGGTCATTTCAAAATTAGAATGAGGGGTGGGGAAAGAGACCTGAATTGCCCTCACCTATTTGTTTCTATTTCCATAAAAGCAGTTCTTAAGACCAAGAACTGGAAACCTTTGCCTTTTGTGCCTAATAAGATATTCGGGCAATCAAAATCACAGCAGTTTTAAAAGAGAGTCTCCTTTGTCATCCATTATGATTATGGAGAAACACAAACCATGCATGTGGATAACCTGTGAAATGCCAAAAGAGTTTCAGTCTTCTGCTAAATCTCTTCAGGAATTCTACTCGTGGGCTAGGAATTGGGTGGCAATTAACATTGCTACTGCTCAGAAAAGTTCTCCACTATATTAGAAAAATTGCAAATATTTATCCGAGTGACAAACCTCCCCCTCAAAAAAAGAAGAGTGAAAGAGGTAAAAAGCACAAGTGCTCAGAAGAAACAAACATATTTCCAGCAGTCCAGTTTTCTTAGGAGACTGCTCAGACAGCTACTGGGACATGTGGTAAGTCTAGGTTGATAAGGAACTGAAGCGAGGGCAGAATTCAGAGACTCTTAAACCTGACCATTCAAACAGATTGTGTTACACATTAATGAGTTAACTTAGTATCACATTATTGATTCTGTGCTCTAAACCATCTATTTGCAATTCAAAAAGCCACACAGCGAAAGACTAGAGATACATTAGTGGCACCAGCAGCTCAAGTGCACACCAGCACAACCCTGCTCTATGTATGACACAGACCATGCTAGGACTCCAAATTCCAGTTTGTACCATGAGCTGTGTTAAAGTGATAAAGTCAGCCTATGGGCAAACAAAAACATGGAGCTTAAGATGGGAAACATCTATGTTTTTCACATCCATATACACTGCTAATAACTGCAAATTCTGGTGCAGTCTTCAGCAGCTACATCTGCTGCTCAAGTGATATCTACAAACTGAGCCATTGCCATCTAGACAGTTTATTCCCATCCTGTGGAATCACTTGCACTAGGCATCACAGTCCTTGATTTTGAGTCATCTTTAGCATAGTAATTTGCACAGCTTCCCACAGCTCTTATATGAAGTGATAAGAGCAAATAAAAATTGTATCCTGCTTACCACAATTAATGTATTTACAGCAGGTGATGCCATGGTTCTATCCAATTAGTAACAATACAAATATATTTTCCAACGAAAAACAGAGTAGCTATATTTAATCACTTCCTCTATTTCACATTATCTGTTTAGACTGAGACACAAGTTAATGGAACCCAGTAAATTTTTTCACAGCCTGTTAAATTAGAAGTGCATTCACAGAGATTTGACCATTCAGAAGCACAAAACTCAGGCCTAAGAAAGCAAGTTATTTTAGCTACTCTGCAACCTAAGATCACAAAATATACCTTTTTTCCACCCATAACAATTTCAGGAGGCACATAATCAGTGCAAGTACCTGCCTGCAGCTAAGGTAGAGAGTCAGCCAAGTCACCCAGTGTGTTAATGAGAAAAACCCATGCACAGCTACTACCCAAGGTCCTATAGGAGTATCTCTTACCATGTCAGACCTCAGTCTCCAATACTACAATTGTCAAGGCCAACATATTTTCAACTCTTTAGAAATGGGAAGGGAAGGGATCATCATGGCCCCAGAATCCCAGCACATTCCCTTTTCTTCAGAAGGCTGAAGAACTACTGCTTTTACTTAATGAAGCTGTAATAGGATGACAAGTCAGGTCTCAGAACAAAATCAAGACTTCAAACTCAGTCTTGACTCCAACAGATTCTGAAGTATAAAAATCCAATGTTCAAAAGCCTCTCCTGCAGGGTTTACTATTTCCTGCACCTGAACCCAAATAGTTTGAAAATACAGTTCAATTTTTCACTGCTTCTGAGAGCTCATCCAAGTAGCGTAAGAACAGAGCTACTGCATTGCTAAATCACTGAATCAATATCAAGGTCATGTGTATATTTGATAATCTCTGATAGGTTGTAAAAAACATTAATTGAGACAAATGCATCACCGTGACTGGGCTTTTTACCTTTTTATCAGAGATGATAGCTGTTTCAGAAAAAGCCCAGAAACTAGGGCATGCCTAGCTTGTAAAAAATTTCTATTAGTGATCTGTTTTCTCCATTTGAAGCTTCCTCCTGTTATGTTACCGAGCATCAGAATTGCCCTACCTGGAGGAGTTTCTCCAGCTCTAGACATTTCCTTTGCCAAAGTGACACAAAGTAGCTCTTGCTGTAGGAGTCCGTTTCCAGGACGGTCAGGAGGGCTGGATGGGGGACTGTCAAGGGCTGGATGTCCTGTAAATTAGCATAAAATAAGGACATGCTGTAATTACAAAATAAAGCAACTGGCTGTGAAAGATTATAGCCAGCCAAAGAGGCATTTGTTTTTCCTTATAAATATGTAGGAGCTGCTCTTTTTCCATTTACTGTTTCAGCTAATGGCCACAGGAATTTTGCCAGTTTGCTGTGTCAGATATGTCTGTGCTCATTTGACTTTCCTAACCAGACTTCTAGTAATACTCACCCCAAGTGTACTAACAATTAAATAAACCCTAGATGCTTTATCATCTTTTGCAATTACAACAGTTTTCTGAGATCAGACTGTTATGAAAAAAAAAAAAGTTTGTTAATACATACTGTTTTATGGGGGGGTGATCAGTAACGTAACATACACAAATGGACCAGTAGAGGGGGAAAAAAGGCTGCAAGGAGTTTGTACTAGCCACTAGCCACTAGCTCTGACATTCACTGCTTTCATTTCAAATGCTCTTCTGGCCTTACTTTTACCTTCTCTTTCTGAGAGCAACTTGAGAACAGAAAGGCAATAGGTGATTCCCTTTTACATCAATACAAAACAAAACCTAGTTTGACAGCATATGAAAAATATCATAATAAGTAATGCCATCTAGTACTCTCCTCTTCTGCTCAGCCCTGGAAGGCTGCAGTAGGAACAAAGCCCCAGGGAAGAGATGCCTTCAGTCTTCCAGAACATTAGTTTTGTTAGCAAGTCACCACCAGTGTCCCCTTCTAGTTAAAAGCTTTCCATGCAACAGCTGAGAGAAAACTCTCTATTTAGGAAACTCAGTTTTGTACATAGCATTGTGGAGTTCCAGAGGCTTATCCCAGAATGACTCCTAAAGCGATCTGCACAGGTCCAGCCCTCTAAGTCCCATTCTCTGGAACTACATGGTAATTACTGCAGTTAGACTTTCCACATCAGTTTCTTTCATTTTTTTCCTCTTATCTCTCAAGAGAAAGGCGAGTGAGTCCTAAACTACTGGCAGTAATCTGTGAGAGAAAACAAACCACAAAGCAGTTTATAGCAAGTATTGATCATTTGGTTGAATGTCCAGGAAGTCGGTCTGCACTCAGTGTTTCGTAATGCATCCTTTAGTACTATACACTAAAAGGAACAGCATAGCTCTGATGACCCATCTGTACTAGGTGCCATTTAGTTGCATACATAGTAGGCACAGTGGCCAAGCCCTCAGCAGCAACCATCTATCTGAACGTGTTTCTTGGTTGAATTTTGCAGCCCATGCCAAACTCTGTTGTTTTCCTGAACCTAGCTTAAGGTGTCTGTATAGATGGGTAAATGTGTACTGATGTACACAGGGTACGTGTCTGAAGCAACTTACATTGGGTGTCCGTAACCAGGTGCTGCCAACAGGGGCTGCAGTGGGTTTCTGTGAGGTTCCAGACAGCTCCAGCCGGCTCCAGCCGGTTCTGCAGCTACCTCAGCGCGCTCGGCTGGTGCCTCTGGGGAATTCATCTGAGAAAGGGCAAAACGCTGCCCACAGAGGGGGAAAGCGTGAGAAGTGTAAGGAATGGCCTCAAGTTGCACCAGGGGAGGTTTATATTGGATATGATAAGAACTTATTTTTTTCATTGCAAGGGTTCTTGAATACTGGAACAGGCTCCCCAGGGAAGTGGTTGAATCCTTGGCCTTAGAGATATTTAAAAGACACACAGATGTGGTGCTGAGGGACACAGTTTAGCACCAGACTTGGTAGACTAAGCCAGTGTTTGGGCTCAATCTTAAAGGTTTTTCAGCTGAAATGATTCTATGATTATGGAGTATGAGGAAGAGCCCTGTGAACACAGAGGTCAGAGGAGAAGAATGTGGAGGTAGTGTTCCAGCGGCCAGGGCAGGGATTCCCCTGCTACTTATGGGGTGACCATGATGGAGCAGATACCCACAGTGCAGCACATGGAGTAAAAAACCCTGAGACTATAAACAAGGTAACATGTAATGCACATGATCATTCTTGTAAAACCAAATCTCCCTTTATGGGCAAATAGAGTCAATGAAATTATAATAGGTATCATCTGCCATCTAACTTATATTTCATTACTTCAAAAAAGGCTGAATAAATGTGAAGGAGGATTAGATCTCTAAAAGTACACTTCTACAGCAGTTTCTTTACCATGAAAAAATATATTAGTTTTCCTGTGTGATATAGTCATGCATATGTACATATATGCCACACTACAATAAAATAAAACATAAATTGTACTCTAAAGTTGTATAGAAATATGCAGAAGATACAGTCTATCTCTAACTGTTCATTAGATTTTACTGCCAAAGTGGTTTTTCCAATAGCCTTCAAGTTTTAACACAAGAAACTAATCTTGGGTTTTTCTGAATCTTCTGACTCACATGGTACTTCACATGCCCTTGCTAAATGTCTACTAGCCAAAATATATCGGGCCATGCTGAAAATCATAGCACAGCTCTTTCAAACCACTATATTCTAAGTATTGGTTTTGGCTATTCTGGACCAGTGCTGTCAGCATTTCTTTCAAATTCACATTTGCTGCTTCGCACTGAAGGCAAAAGCAACAGCATTAGTCTTCTGGACTCCATTCTATTTGATATTTTGCATGGAATTACTGGGTAACATGAAGCCATGACTGCTCTACTGTTCTCACACTATTGTCAAGTGTCAGAAATGATATGGCCATATTTCTAAAAACCTTCCCAATGCACCATATAAAATATGAAATTATGTGCATCCTGAAGTATTTTGGCACAGAAACACATATTTAAATTCATTAGGCAAAGGGGTGGATGAATTTTCTATATTTCAATGTAAGCATTTGTTGAAATAATTTTTAACGCCTGATGGAAATTCAATCTTTAATGGTCATAAGACAGCCACTACAACAAACTTTCTACAAAAATTAAAGCTCTTTGGAAAGGTACTGCAGAAAAAGCACCGTTAGGAAATCAAGGCTGTGAGGCATGAGGTGGTCCAGTGCTAGGCACTCTGCCCTCAACACAGAGCCAGTGACATCACCGTGATGGACAAACATATGAACATCATATTGGAGGCACCAATGCATAATTATCATATGAAATATAAACCATACTCACAGCATGGCTGACTACCTCTTGAAGTAAATGTATCTTATTCACTAAAAATATGAACTAGTATTTTAAACTGGATAGAATATGCCCCTCCATTCCACTCCCTAAGTGCGTAATGTCACCTTGCCTTGATTAGCAGATGTTTTATTCTGTCCAGAGAGAGCTTATTGCTCCATAAAAGCAATTTTGTATCTTATACTATGTGGATATTTCTATCCTGAAACAATAAATAGAAGAAAGGAGAGTGGGGCCATGAAAAATTTCACACATAACAAAACCACATATGTCAAAAAGTATTTGTGATGCTCAAAACCAGGAAAGGTTTTATACACATAGAATATCATAATTATTGCCTCTAAGTATTAGAATTTTACAATTTCGCCTCTAGATGTCAAGGACAATACTTAATTTGTACAAAGTAGATAAATGAGGTGGAAACTAATCAAAAGAGGTTTGTTTATCTGTTCTTTGATGATATATTACACTGCAATAATAAGACAGTAACTGTGTGCTCTATCTGGCTGAGAGTAACTTCCAACATCATTTCTCATTTTTACTTAACAGATCTGAAAGCACCTCCCAGTATTTCGAAGTTTGGCAAAATTCAAAAACAGTAATTAAGACCAGCCAATTGGTAGCAGAGGATTTTAAGAAGAGAAGGAGCAACATAAAATTCCACCAAGTCTGTAACACATTACTTCCCTCAACTGACTTGTGTGCATGTCATCCTCTAGGCTCCTCTGAATTTAAAAGTCACAAGTACCAGACTGCGTTCTTTGTACTGGGCAACTCCAAATGTACATGTGGTTTTAAGAGAATTTTGATATTTCAAAAAACATTTAAATGCACATTCTTTTCTCAGTGCATTGTATTACAATGTAAGAAAACAATTATTTCAGAACACAAGTAATGTCATACTCTGATTTAAGGGTCTACATGACTTAACATGCCCTTCGCAATCCACTACAACCTGCACACACGCATGCTGGAAGATGAGAGGATAGGGAAGGTTTGTAAAATAAAATTTTCTGCCTTATTCTGAAAATCCAGAGGCTTACCAAACAGGTGATGTGGCTCAGAAGAATACACAATGTCCAGATTGAAGCCAACTAAGAAAATTAAATTCACAGTTTCAGTTTACTTGTACAAAGGCAAAGGACTCTTCATTTCTCCCTTCTGAAAAACACTCACACAGAAGTGTGTTATTCTGGCTTATTCTAGAATTCACAAGAATAGTTCTGCTTTTGCACTCCAAAGGCCAAGAACTCCAGAACTACAGCAATGTGACAGAACACACAATGCTTGCTTTATATATTTTTTTAACCAATTGTAACCCATTGCCATTTGGTTTCCCTTACAGATGCCAGTTAAGCTGCTTTTAAAAAACAACCTTGTTTGCCAGCTGGAGGAAGCTGATGAGAAGCCCCTATTTCAGACAGCAGATTTGTCAATAAAGAAAATGTTTAAATAAAAGGGAGAAGAAGTCTATTTAAGCAAGTCAATGAGACTAAATAGAAGAAAAATATATATGTTGTGGTAAGTAGTAGGAGTTTGATTTAACAGAATTTATGAACCACACATATGGTCTTTCACAAATGCATAAATGAATGCAGAGGTCTAACACAATCCTATTTCCTCCCCTGCTCTCTCAGTTTTATAAATGTAAAAAGCACTGACAGCCAAGTAAAAATAATGCATTACTTCAGGAGTCTTTAAAGAAACTGAATTATTGTTATGCAGTCGTATTTATATCCTCTGCCAGTCTGCTTTACCTTCTTTTATAAAAGATACATAAATTTTCAAAGAGGCATATTGGAGCCTTGCCTGCAACAGTGAGCAGCTGTTTCTGGAGAAAGTCACATAAGCAGATATGAGCACCTATAGATCCACCTGGGACTTTCAGGAAAGCACAGAATGCCAGAATGTCTCACTACAGAAAGAGTCTCATCCTCACAGGTTAGAGTCCAGCTTTGCAGATTTTTGCAAAATCAAAGTTGCTGATAATTGTAGATAACCTGCAAATATTTAGAATATGATGTGGTAAATGCATGGGATTTGAATAACATAAATAATCATCTACTCCCTGTGAACTGAATTTTTTCATATATGCTATAGCCAAATGCAACCCTAAATTGAATACAGATTGACTGCTCTTACACCTTAGGCTGAACAAAGTGTGTGTGTATGTATATATGTATTTTGGAAGACCAGGTTTTAAAAGCAGATATACACAATGCACTGAAAAAAATTAAGAACACAGAGTCTGTCTACCAGCAAAGCTATAAGAGAATAAAAATTCTTATCAAGGCAACCACAGATTATTTCTCTAGGTTTACAATGAAATTACACAAGGCTGAACTTCTAAAACTGGTGACTGTTTCTTATTTTGCTGGGGTTTTACTTCCATTATCTGCACCACATCTTAGCTTCCATCCCCCTCCCCTCTCCAAAAAAAATTAAAATTAAAAAAAAAGTGGGAGGGAGGTCTGTTCCTAATGTTTCAATTCCTTCTGGTTTCTCTTAGAATATAGAGTGACAGGCCATGCTTAACTGACAGCAGTGATGGCAAGAGTTGCTTATGGGAATGTTGTTTCCATCCAATTTTAGCCTAAGTGGTGAGTTCCTCAGAGTGCCTTAGTCATTCTCAAATAATTCAAAGTGTCAGATGGGGAGGGATTCTCTCCTGCAAGACTAGAACTATATAATGAAAATGCTGACAGTCTTCTAATTATCAGTGGCACAAGCGGGTACTACTATAATAAATCTCTCTATCCTAAACAGAGATGAATCAAAAAACTAATTAGTATCTTCATCAAAGCTCTCTAGAATCAAAGCTGGTCAAAAAGATTATATAATAAACGCTACTCCTACAGAGTTTAAATTGAAGGCAGTCATCTGGGTATACTTAAACACTCCACAGTAGTAGCCCAATCAGAATGCAGCACAATATTCTGTTGACATAGATACCGTGTAACATTACATTATGGAAAGTTGCCATTAAGTGTTCCAACCCCTAACAACTACAAAACATTAAAAGATCTTTTCAATCTATGTTTTATACTAAAATCAAGAAAATGGACATCAAACATTGGTAATCTGGCAAAATGGCTTTGGATATCAACTCCCATCTCTTTTACACAGGAGGTAACAACGCACTGTATAATCATAAACCTGTGCAGTCAATTCACACAGCAGCTACCAGATCTCCTATGGAACAAATCAACAGTTCAGCAAAATAGAAATATATCAATGTAAAATATTTGAATAATTCTGAGCATGTCAACTATAAACCATCATAGCATTTTTGTTGGCATCCTAGAAACATAAGACATTTGCCTTTATAACTGCCATTGAGAAAGGATACTTTTCTAACAAATGCAGTACTGTCAGCAGAATTCTGTAATAGAAACTAAACAGAGCTCTAAAGCTCTATTAAATGGTAACATACACTTGCAAAGTTGAGTAAGCCTGTCTAAAATACTGCCCAAAATATTATTTCACATTTCTTTAAAAGATTGTAATTCACTTCAAATGACTGAAACAATTACAAGTATCCTCCAGTCTTTAATTAAATACATACTTCTTGCACAAGCAAAGCAAAAATCCTCAGAGTTCTGAAAGAAAAATTAACAGAAAGAGTCACAAACCCCATATAGTTAGATAAACAAAATATTACCACTGGGTTTCTTTAACATGGAGGTAAAACATTAACAAGGAGATTTCAAAAACAGGACCAACATTATGTTGTTGATGGAAGCTGAGTGCCAGCCTGCCCTTTCATGACTTCAAATGCTCTTCAACAAGGAATCCTTTAGTATTGTGTAAGTAGCTGTAGATAACTGCATGGAAAATACACTTAGAAAAAAATGCTGGCCTGATCTAATACAAAACAAAAAACAAACCAAACAAACAAAAAAGGCACAACAGACTACTTTGAAATGTCAAATGAACTATTATGTGCAAGCCCTATAAAACCATAAATTGCAAAATCAGTATGTACTGTGATTTACACAGGAGATTGCTGAAACTGCTACAGCATAAAATTCAGTTCCTACAGATTGCTTTTGAAAGCACTTGTATGTGCATTATTTTCTAATCACAGCTTTCCAAATAAGGCAGATTTTCTTGTAACTGTAAAGAAATAATAGGTAAAACTTATCTCAGCTGAAGTCCTGACAGAGCTATTGAGTTTTGGTGGCACTTCATTCCTTAATGCCTGCTCAAGCTATCTAATAAAACGAATACAACAAAGAGCAACACCAGCACATTGTTTGGATCCAGCAAGTTCAGTGAAAAGTCTCAGTTTCTTTATCTGCTCATTCAGTCTTCTTTCCTTTCATAAGAACTGCTGTACTTCCAAACATTCTTATCTGAATTATGTGCATGTATTGCAAAAAGTTACTTTTCATTTTTTGAGTAAGATAGTGAATTCTTACTCATCCATGGCAAGAAGGCAATAGAAAAAGTAAAACCTGGACACCTATGGACTTTCATCAGGTGACTGCTTTTTTTGGAAGTGAAAAAGTACAATGTCATCTGAAAGCAGAACATCTGTACATTTTCCAATGAAGCTAAATGTGAAGAATGATGAAGCAGCATATGGAACACCCATGAAAATTACTTTTAGTTTGGCACTTATGTAAAAATATTTACACAGAAGCAGAATATCGGCAGAATTGAGTTCCGTTTTGTGAAATGAAAGCACAAATCAAGACATTTCAGGTCCACAGTACGAATTCAGATGCAATATCTGGGCATTGGTAAAGCAAAACTTATTTGCCTTCAGAAAAAGGTTTCATTTCAGTCATTTTTTCCAGGGTATGTTTCATGGGAGTAGCATCTAAGAACAGTAGAAGTACCTAAGATCACAAGGGACACTGTTAACAACAGCCACTAAGTGATACATTTAGAACTTTTGTTATATTGCAAGATATAAGAATTCTTTAATTTTTCTTAAGGAAGAAAGGAAGAAGAAGGAAGATATTCATTCCTTATAATAATTATTAAAAAAAAAAGAAAAATTACTTAAAATCTTTTACTATCACATGAGTAATTAGTATCAGTACACATGCCATCAAAGACTAGCCTCCTAAGAGAATACTAACGTTCCAAGGAAATACAACCTGCTACAAATTTCTAACCTTTTCCAGAGAAGATGCTTTTCCCCCTGATCCTCTGTGCTAAACATTTAACTTAAACTTCTAAATACAACTATATTTTCAGGCACAAAACTGTTAGTCCCTACTGTAGTGACAGAACTTTTAGATTTATGGTTTTTTGGTTGGTTGGTTGTTTTTTAAGAAAAATGAGAGAGAGATGTATTTTGTATTACACAAACATTCCCGGGGCAGTTCTATTCCTAACAAAGATTCAGAGGTATGTAAGACAACCTGTCCAAGAGTTCCCTCAATTCAGTATGCTTTAAGCACTAGCACTGGTCAGACATGATTAAACCACCATTAATAATGGCCAGAAAATATTTTCTCCACATGAGGTTTATGCCTTGTCTGTTTTGCTGTACACATATTAATCAGCTATGGTCATTGTCTAAGCCTAAAATGAAAATTGCCATAATCTGGTCTGGCATAGCTTTCTATAATTCTAGGGATGATGTAAATGCAGAATAGAGGACAAACAGCTGAGATGAAAGCAAGCCTAACATTTATTCCATTTCACTTCCTGCTTTGCCTTTTGTTAGACTCAAAATATGCTCCAAACAGCAAGCAGGATAACAAAACAAGAGAAGCTGGCAATACCAGCACAGGCAGGAAAAGGAATCAAGCAGAAAACATGAGAGAGAGGAAAACCATAATTAATTAATTAAACAAAAAAAAAAAAAATAAAAAAAACAACCCACCATTTCAAAACAAAACATGAGGTACCCTGGGGCTGGCTGGGTTATGGCTAAGTCACATCCTGACCTTGCATTTCTCCATTCCTGTCAAATCCAAACTTAGACTGAGGCACAGCTTCTCGTTTATGCGTGAACACCAGCTGAAGCTTATCTCTATGGATGGGATATTCAACTTATCTTTTATCAGTGTGCATTTTCTGAAGTTTATACAGGAATTAGCTGCTGCCAATCATACTTTCAAGATGCTAGGCTCAGAGTCACCTGCTGTCTTGTAGTTGCTGCCATGCCAAGTAAACACCTTCTAGCACCCTGTGGTGCTACTGGGACATAACTGTGCTGCTTAGTATTTTTGAGACTTCCATACATTGTCAAACCCAGTTGAAACTGGCCTGCAATCAGAGCTATTTATGGAGGAGAAAAAGGAATGGCACAGACAGAATTGTCTAATTCTGTTTGGGCAGACATATTTCTAGATTTACATTGAAAATAATAAAGACTCTGCTTCCACATAAGTCTTAAACTTCACAGTTTATTTTTAACACAATTTAACATATATATGCATAATATGAACAATGATGTAGTCGTCTAATCACGTCTCTGTTCTTAAAACTAGTTTAAATGCATATATTAACAATGCTTTCTGTGGAGTATTGATAACCCAAGGTATTCAAAATACTTCCACAGGTTCTCTGGAATTCTTTATCCACCATCTCATTAGCAGTACTGAAATGGTGCAGAATCAGTTTGAGGTATATCTTTCATTGTGGGGAGACTGAAACTGGAACACTACATATTTCCAGAAGCAACAGTCATAATGACTAAGGGCAAGCCATTTTTAGATCATTAAGACAGAGAAATCACTGCTTCACAATTTAGAGGGATAAAAATCCTAAACACCACTACAACTGTTTTGAGACTCATCAAAAAATGGGATTAGGGATGCACTGGCACTTTACCAATTTGCTTCAGCATCCATAGAGTTCACCCCTGTCTTCTCAAAGTAAGTCAATGTATATTGTACACCTAAACACAAGAGGGAAGGTCCTGAGATTCATTGCTTTTTCTGAAACAGCACTTCTGTTCTTCCCTTGGCTGCATACAGTGCTGTATTGGCTGCCAGTGTGTTTGCATAGTGCATGCTCTGCAGTAAATTGATTCCTTACTGAAAAATATAACATTTTAATGTTTGTGGAGTTTGCTGCACAGAAAGCATGCTGTGTCTGGGACAAGTTTCAGCCGAACACCCAACTCATTTGACCAAGCATTCTAAAGGACAAATACATCTTTAAAATCATCAGTACAGCTAAAATTAAATGCACCCAGATTTCAGGGGAAAACAAAACAAAACAGCCTGAGGCAATGCTCTCCCTTTGGTTATTCACACAAATGAAGAAAGTGAATCAAAGATGGATTTGGATACAGTGTGGGAAGGGGACAGAAGTGCAGTGGCCTGCTTATCTCTTAGCACTGCTCTCTCCCTAGTTCTGATATGTCTGAGAACAATAAACACATGCAGAACAAGAGTGAATTAGCCACACTTCTGTAGAAAACATTTCCCCAGTAAACTCAGTCGCTGCTTATTTGCAGAGTCAGTTAAAAGAGGCTGCTGGCCCATGGCATTCCAGCACTGATGGCCAGAGATTATGAAATACAATGATTTTTGTTTCTGTGAAAAATTAACTGCTGTCACGAATGTGCACTCCTCATTACATTTTAACATCACTTAGACCCCAGTAGGGCCCCAATACTCTAAACAAAACACCTCAGATTTTCCTCTCAGCATCTGAGCACATGATTTTAGAAATAATGTTTGTGAAGATGAGAATGAAACATTTCTTACCATGATGTAGGGAATTTCTTGGACAAAAGAAACTATTTTATGCCTCTAGTGAGGTAAGAGCTTCCTAAAGTCATGGTACTGTCACCTATGGATCGCCACAAAAATAATGGATGCTCTGGACTCCAGCTAAGGTATTCCTTTGTGGTGTGGGAACTCACATAATATTAAAATATTCCAATAACATACTTTTAAAAGAACATGATAATGATGAGCTACATAACCACTGAGATTTCTATGTTCAGGGAAAGAGATAATATAAAAAGGAACGGGAAAGGGAGAAAAGGAAAGGGGAAAAAGAGCTCTGAATCTTTTTGTGGCTAAATCTTTAAAGAATATGGTTAACTGAATAAAATGCTAAAAATAGACACCTGGATCATCTAACCTAAGCTTATGTAAGAGATTAAAGAATGGTGCATTACATGTAAATTTTCTATGGGAAGGCCAAAGCATTGAATATCTGTATGTCATTTACAGTGCAATTTTAAGCAGTGTTTTTCATAACCTTGTCAGGCTTACAAGGTAGAACATTTAAGAGGATATGAAGGGTGAGTGCATAAGCATGTCTGAAGGGAAGTCATTAATGGTATAAAATATTCGTTGTAATAGCCTGATAAATGAGCTTTCATGCATCCTCCTCGGGATTCACCACATTTCAATATGCCTTTTTTTTAATTATTAGATGTAAATGAACTGACCTTGAGCATAACTTGAATGCTGGCTCATGATTCTTTACATGAAGACTCAGTTCATTCAACAATGTCAGTGGAGTAAATGTACAGTCATTTTGCTCCTAATGCACAAGTCAGAGGAGGAAGGGAAAGCATTTTTGTACAGCACTGTTCTTGACAGTAGGGAGAAGCTGCCTTGCTTTTATTTTCTATTTCTGTTCTGTGCATGGCTATTCCAAATACATACAGTCATCAGTTGTGCAAGTTCAAATTCATTTTATAGAGAACATAAAGAGGACAAAACCAGTTGCATTTCACTTTGTTGCAGAACACCTTCCTCTCTTGCCACAATAAATTTTTTAATTAGGTGGAATGTATTTATCCTGCTGCCTGCTGTGTGTTCCTCTGTAACTGACACAGACCAGAGGCAAAAACTGGTTCAATGTCTGAGACTTAACACCTTCAGAAGTCACAACATTGCTGTTACATCTATAGTTGAGAATTTGGTTTTCAATCAGCCTAAAAAAGAACCTTCTGTCTTCGCTGTCCTTTTTATACTTCCACTGAAGATATATTCCAGTCATTGCATTACTGATGCCTGGAGTTACTATTATCCACAACATATCCTTGTTTTCCCTGAATCCATTCTAATTCTATCAAGTAAGCTCAATGTGCCTGGTAAATTAATTTCTTTAGATGCAGACAGGCACCAGCCACGCAATCCTTCAGAGAAAGACAAACATCTTCTTAAAAAAACCATTATCTCCCTGTAGAATTTGCTTGTCTTGATAAAAGATCCATCTTTGGTGGTATCTGTGGTTCAGCATACTCAGTTCCCCCAAATAACTTTTCCCTATGCAGGTAATAAAAATTCTTTAACACAGAGAGATAAAACTGCAAATGTTTATTAAAAAAAAATAATCCCAGGAGGGTCCAGATGATTTATTTTTTAAATTATAGATGTTTACAGATAAGTGTGTGTATAATCAAAATAAAATAAGCAGACAAATAATGAGATCATTTCACACACGTCACTTTACATTCAGTAACTGTAGCCTACCGGCAAGTGATCTTCAAATACCCTCTTCTAATTTGCTGGTGGTATGAATCTGGGTTTGGAATAAGGCCATATATCTTTTCTTTATGAAGCAATTTTCTGATCCTCTGCATTTATTACAGCTGTAGTCCTGACAGTTTATACCTGACCTTGATTATCATTTGCTATTTATACAATACTAAACAGAATCTTCTCCCTGAAGCTGCCACAACAATCATGCATAATATTGCTTAATTCTGCAACAGGACTCTTGCTTATTGTCTCCACATCTACCTAGAAATTTAAAACCCACAGGAAATAAGGAAACATAGAAGAGAGCCATCTGAGAAGTAAATGAGAAAAGGGATCTGTCAACTGTAATTACTGTATAAATAGAATACAAAGCCTGTCAAGGTAACTCACATCCCCTCCTTTTTCTTTTTAAGCAAACCATAAGCTTATGTTTACATTTCCTATGACAAACGTGATTTCTTATTTAACAGTCTCCTCTTTCAGTGAAGGAAGAAGCAGAAAAGTAACAAATAATTGTCATATAGTTAGGATTTTTCCACCGAGAGATTCAACTCAAAACTAAGTGAAAGATGTAAACACAAGCCTTTCTCTTTTTTCAGCAAAGTTTTATGACAGGGCATGACATTTGAGCATCATTGTATTGCCTCTCAAGATTCAACACCTCTTTGGTTCATATGAATGTATGTAGTCTGTCACAGCTCCCAGTCATCACTTGCTAGTAATTTTTGAATCTTGCAAAGGCATACTCTTAATTCTATTCACTTTTTTGTAATTACTCTGAACTTACTGAGACTGGAATACAGTCCCACTTGGAAAAATCAAGTGTATAAATCAGAGGAAACACAAAACTCTTTGCCAGGGAAAAAAAGGCAGTTATTGAATATCCCTCAAATTATTACAACTGTTACAAAGTGTTATGCCATTAAAACATCATGCATCATACCAGGACCACATCTCTGTGATCTTCACAGACTGACCTCTAAGAAATTTTATTTATTTTCTACACATACTATTTCAAAAAAATTAAAATGTTTGATTGTGTGCTCAGTGATAAAAATGTTCACGTTTTTAAGACAATAGATTCCAAAGCAATTTGTATATAGAAATATTAAATGTATGTATTGGAATCATAACATCAGGTAACCCTGATCCTCTATTTTTCTCTTCTTTATGATCTTAAATTTGCAAAGATTATTTCCTTAAAACAGAACAAAAACATCTGCACATTCTTATATGCATGTAATTACATATTTGCACACATAGGCTCGTTGACAATGTTATTCAAACATTTTAAGGCATATATGGAAGAAGATCTTGTTCAGAATCTATGTTCCAAATATGGAAAATGAAGAATTAGCAAGGAGTTCAGTCAAATGCAGTTACAGAGAGTGCCTCTGAGAAATTCTTTCCACTTCATAGACTGTTTTAAAAACATTAGTAGTTTGCCCAGTAGAATGCACATTCTCAAAAGCTTTACTACAGTAAATCCCATTATCTCTCTTCCTTTCAATTACATTTTTGAGGAAACAGATGAAGTAGAGCAGACACAGAGGGGCAGGGAACATAAGCAGGTAGCCAGTCTTTATTCTAAACTTGATTTTTTGCTCTATGGTAAGGATCATAACCCAGAATCCATACACACATAAGAATTCCTAACAGTACAGTATGTACTGCAAAGCAAGAATTACTTTGCTCTACTGTATACATCCTATCTTAAAAGGAATCTTTATTCTTATTAAACAAAAGAGTATTTCATTATTATCTTTCTCCACCACATCTAAAAACATCAACAGATGACATATAGAGACTATATATATTCCATAATTGCATACTTGCAACATATGCCTAATACTATAAACAATAAGCTCATGCTTGTAAAATAGCTTCAAGTTATATTTTACAATGCAAATACCAATACTCCAAATACTTGGTTCTGTTCTTGCAGAAAGTTTATGTCTGCCAGAATCAAGTGTATGGCCCAAGGCACATCATACCATCATTATAATCATCCTATGTTAATTGTACTTAATGATAAAAGGGAATTATTATGTGCCATCAAATTTAGCTTGCTTTTTTTGTTGTTGTTTGGTTGGTTTCTGTTTTGTTTGGGTTTGTTATGGTATGGTTATTTTTTAATTTACCCTACTTAATTTGGCCTACTTTGGCCAAAGGAGTATTGTTAGGAACATGTTTCTCTTATACTGTCATCTATTTCTGTTCAGACCTTCAGTTTTTACTGAACAACATTAAGATTTTATAGTGGCTAAGACAAAAATGGCTGAAACATGAGCACTGCCCACTGCAGATGAACAGCAGAAGAAACCAGCAAAGTCACCACAATCATTTGCAATGCAGTAGTGTATTGACAAGACCTAAAAACCATGAGAAGATGATACTAGTGCCTTGCTATGCAAGAGCTGAGGCAAAGACGACATTAGGTGAGGTAAATTCACAGATGAAGAAATGCAGCAAAAGAGCTAAAAGTCTAGTTACTGGTTTTTGGGTTTATGATAATCAGCAAGCAGCCCAAAAAGTATTTTTATATCATAAAATCAAAATAAAGATATTCTAATAGAAGACTAAGGAACATCACAAGCATTCCTAATGCAATAGAATCAAGTAAGGGCCCACAAACCC